>CM062818.1:1596940804-1597362643 GCA_031772625.1 Pinus tabuliformis
TAAGATAATACACATATCATTATATTATGTATAATTTAATTTCATGAGAGATAAATCTTACATTACTATAGAGTAGTTATGGTTCTAGGCACCTAGTCATCCCCATTGTGCCCAATGGATACTCATGCTAGATAATATTTTGAATGCAGTGTGTTTCAAACCTAAGTTTATTTTTCATGTGGCAACCAAACAATATATGTGAGGGTTTCTAAACATTATAGTATTTTTTAGGATTTAGCCCATGCTCCTTGTACCATGGCTTCCTTGGAGGTTCAGCAAAGTTTTCCTATGTAATGTAGATATTTTTTGACTTCTACTGAAGAGGTTGATCCCTCTGAGTCAAATTTGATAACATTTGACATTGATGGAAATCATTTGATATTATCCCATTAGGTAAATTTTCATATTTCTTTCCACACCTTAGTTATAATGTGTTCTACACTTTCATGGATGAAGGATCTTCCATCTATATTATGACCTCATCAAGTATGAAAGACCTAAATTCCATAGCACTCATTAAGTTAAGTACCACACTTCAAACTTCTATTAAGATACCTTTTTACTCATGGCCTTCTTCTAGCATCGTACATTGAGCTAGGGTAAAGACTGTTATGGTCAATGTAGATGTTTTTAACACCCCATTAGATTATAATATTATCATTTGTTCTATGTAGTGTTATTCCATGACTCTTTTTGTATCATCGAACTTCCACATTTATCACGTTATCCAAAAGGAATCATCATCACAATTAGTCATATTGACTATTGTATGTTAATGACCAAGTATAGAACTCTCCAAGATATTGTGCCATTTATTGGAAACACATGCTTAACTTACAAGAGAATTTGTGTCAGTCTATTTCAAATCCTATCACTCAATTATATATTTCCTATAAGCACACTTCAAATTCCTTATACTTTTGTGGCTCCCATTCATATGGAATCTTTAGTCACTTGTTGATTCCATCCATGTCCTCATACTTGGGTGGTGCCTTCTCCTTTGGAAGTAGACCTGTATGGTGAGAATACATAGCCTTTAGTAGAATATGTTTTCTTTGTATTTTTCCCATTAGTACCTCCAAATGATTCTCCAACTCCCCATCCCATTATTGAACCTGATCAAGATTCTTTTCCAACATAGGTTGCCACTAAGCCTTTTCCACGTGACTCCATATATGACGAGTTTTCTTCCGAAAAAGTCATCTTGGAGGTCATGGATTTTCTTTGTTCCCTAAGAAGAATTTTCCATTTGATGCCTCTATTCTCCTTGACTATGAACTGGTCAAGAATGAAAAACTAAATCTTAAACATGCTAGGGTCATTCTCTAAGATATCCATGGAAGTTCCACCCTTCAACCAAGGAAATTCTTGTGTTTCTACTACTATGGTTGGAAATGAGTTTGCCAACTCATATCCTCTAATTTATGAGTGTATTTTACCCCCTTATGTCTTTATAGTTCTATTCAAGGACATGTAATCTCTCATAATATCACTCATTCCTTATGTCCTTAGGTATTTCTTTACAACAATATGGTCTTGGGTTTTTCCTAAGATCATCAAGGTTTAGGAATTAGGAAAAAAAACTATCTATGGCATGGTCCCACCAGTGTGTTTCCATATGGTATAGATACCAACATATGTGTTCATATATGGGAATCATTTCCTAGTTCCCAATAGCGGGAACAAATTGACGTAACCTACTAGACAATTTTATTCATGTATATATTGTATATAGGTTTGTGATGTAGGTGAATTATGCCAAGCACATAAAAATGATAAGTTATTAAGGTCAGACCAAGAGCCTAGCAATGTGATGGATTGATCACATGTCAAGGCTAAAACATTTAATGTTTATTTGTGAATTTTTTTAATATTTAGTTAATATTAGTTAGGAATATCTAGTTAAAAGAAATGATTTTATAGCTAGTAGGTAGTTGGGGCTAAGGAAATTGGTTCACATCCATGAACTCATTTCTTGGAGAATTGCTTTTAGTTTTTTGGAGGGGGAGGAACTTTTTTTTCGGTGCTAGAAGTTTTTGGTGTGATATTGAAGTGATAAGTAATATTTAAGGGGTATGATAACTAACATGAATTGACACAATTGGATATTTTAGTGATAAGAAATAATAACTCTCTAATTTACGTTGTTGCCTTATTATAACATCCAATGTGTAGAAGTCTTGATTGATGATCTAATCCATGGATTTAGGCAAGCCAGACAACGTTCTTGTGCATATGAAAACTATAGTGTTTTAAGATCTTAATATTAAAGATAAATATAGGATTTATGGATGTTAGTGTACTTAGTCGCATGATCAACAATCAACCCTTATTGCCTCATAGAAAAGTATTAAATGACTTATATAGAATATGAAAGGCCTTAAAATTTAGTTTTTTATTGATTTCAATGTGGATATAAAGTTTTTAAATATGGCAATTTTTGCAAAAAAATCATACATGACATGATCAAAAATATCCATTGATAGGTCAACCTTCGGTATAGTCCAAACTTGATAAACATGATAATATATCTAATTTCAAGGATTGGTATTCTTATGATAAATATAATAGTCTTTTAATAGGGAAGGAATACCATTGCATGGAAGTATTAATAATGACTTTAATCTTAGTGGTATGGAGAGTCGTGGGAGTAACTATTAGAGAATTAGATGCCATAGCTCAGGTTGAAAATCACATTACTTTTTTATGGTGAAAAATATTTTTCTCATCATCGAAAATGAATGAAATGTAAAATATGGTTGAATGTTATTCTTGTGTATTCCAACATCAGATCATTTGTTAAGAATTTTTCCGAATTGCATTGATTTGTAAACTTCCCTTATTATTCCATTGGGATAGCTCATCACAATGTAATATTCCATCATTCCATCACAATATATATTTTTTGTTCATCATTTCACGACAATCTAAGGCATTTGAAAAAAAGGAATACATTATTCATTTGATTGAGTTTATATTTTTGCAGGGCTTAGGAAACCTGTTAAACATCTTTGAAAAATTGGAATTATGCATACAATTTTCTTGTTATCCCAATCCAGGAAAAGTAGGGATTACTTATGTGCTATACAATATTGCTTCAAACAAAGTCCTCCAAAGGAAAAGGAATGCACTTGGAAGGACAACAAACCATGAAGCATATTATATTTCGCTGATAGAAGGCTTGGCAATAATTAGGAACTATGAATCCAATGGAATTGCAGTCTTCACCAATTTTGAATTTGTGTGTAACTAGATGAAGGGCATGTACCAAGTCAAAAAGGAGAAGTTAAAACGATTGCATGGAGAAGTAAAAAATATTTCTAGTTAATTTCAATCTTTTAGCATAAGTCATTGTGCAAATGTTAATAAAATGTATAGTGATCTATTGTATGGGAAATTTTCAATTCAAGATTTATGTCTGAAAGATGGATTGGCGTCAAGAATCCCTCCATAAAAATTTATTGATGGACGTTGTAAGATATCTCTGATATGTGTGTGTTTTTAAATTATAAATGTGGTGTATTTAATTACCATGTGTTTATTTCAATACTATACTAAGTGTTCCCCCATTGTGCAATCACAACTTGGTGAATTATTGGGTGAATTATCGGGACCTGACATGTTTTATAAAATTTTGTATTTAATTCTCAAAATGTGCACCTCAGCATTTATGTTTTTAGTCTTCAGTTTATTTGAAATGAAGAATTTACAATAAATTACTTTGAAGAAACCCTTGGATAGTTACATTCATTTGTCTTATATTGCATGGAATTTTTTTAAATGGTAATTTTAAATATTTTTAAATGCATGAGCTAACTTGGGTTTTTTAAAGATCATGTCAATCTCTCTCTCTCTCTCTCTCTCTCTCTCTCTCTCTCTCTCTCTCTCTCTCTTCTCTCTCTATATATATATATATATATATATATATATATATATATATATATATATATATATATATATATATATATTATATATATATATATAAAGGGCCTAGATCATCACATGAGTAGTAACCACCTAATTCTTCGAGGCATAAATATGATAGGGCATCAATCAAGTCTCATGCATTGACTAGAGGGAGACATTCTATGCACGTTGATGAGATTGGTCGTAGATCAAAGATAGTATCTAATGAGTCAGGGGAGGAGCATCATTTGTTACATCGTGTTATATACATGTTTATGTGCAAGTTCTTTCTTCAAAATTGAATAAAGGTCTTGGGGTTTGGAGCTCCATGCAGAGAGTTAGAAAAGCCTAGAAATTGTTGTGCACTCTCTAAGTTCATTTCTTGATATTTACAAGAACATTGGGCCAACAACCAATGATTTTATAGATATGATGAATAATAGAAAGGAAACAATGATGGTTCCCAATAAATGGGCCAAGGTTAGTAGGAGAGTTACAATGCCAAATCCATGTTTAATTTCAAATAAGGGTAAAAACGAAAGATGGTCAAGTTGAAATATTTCAAGCACCCTCATATAACCCACCATTTGTATGATAGGTTCCTTACAACATATGGTAACATTCCATGGAATGATGAGGTTGCAAATTATTTTGCAAAATTATTTTGCAATGCAAGGGGGACACCACGAGGTATTGCATGGAATTTGAAACTTGAGTATGTTATCCTCCACAATGTCCTAGGTTGAGGAGGAGATTGACGGAGGTAACCTCAAACCAAGCTTTTAGTTTGGTAGCTAGCCCTACCAAACCAAAGAGGGCTCTCTCTATGAAATCACAACCAAAGGTTGACTGGAATGTAAAAGAATATTAGGCTAGGTATGCTAGGCTCAGGTAGGTTTTGAGTTTTTAGGGTTTTGATGCTGGATTAGGGATGAAAACTAGGTAGCTAGGTCAAAGTATCAAAGGGTTACAGCAACAAATATATGGAGGAGCAAGGTAGCAATACTTTTGTGATGGATTTAGGGTTTTTTTGGTGTAGTGTAGGGTTCCAAATAGTAAGAAGGTATTAATGAGCATGTGCACCATGAATTCATTAGTTAGGAAGAAAAAATACACAAAATGACTTTCCCATTAGAATAGATCTTCCATGAAAAGAATTTAGCTTATAACTTTTAAGGAAAATATCAGAAGAAATAAGGTACGGAAAGGAGAGATGTATATCATTCATACAAAACTATAACAAATAAAATACATCATCACAAACCCAATGCACATGAATTCCTAGATAATAGCTGCAACTGCTCCTTTAATTTCTTGAATAAAGAGTTGAATTACAAGCTATAAGTGTTCCAACCTCTGATGTCCAACCCTCCAAATGACTAAGAAAATGATACATATAGACCAAAACAACATCTCCCTTCTTTCAAGGGCTGAATCCATGAGTGGTGGAGAAGTTCCCGAAATATCTCTAACCATAACCTAATGACTAGGGAGGTTAACAAACTCTCCTCTTAATAGAAAAACTGATACATTTGACCATAAAAGGCATTTACAAGCATGTATCTACTTCGCATTCACTCTAACCAACCTATTTACACCTATTTACACCTATTTACATCATCACAACATCAAAAATGACAAGTTACATTAGTGGAGGTCGAATCTAGAGTAAGTCAATTGAGAAAAGTGGCTCTCAGGTGAAAACGCAGGGAATTCAGGAAAAAGAGCAATTAGGAGAAAACACATCAAAATTGGTAGAAGTGACTTTTGGAGGCCTTCCTGATGTCCAAATCATGATATGGAAAATGTTGGAGATAGCTCTAGATGTCTTCTACATGATAGAATCATCAAGCACTTAAAAAGGATTCTCCTACCCCTCCAAAACTTCATTATCCCAGAGGTACTCCAAAAACACAACTTGCTCTTCAATAATATGGCAGAGAGGTGATTTTTGAGTGGTTTTTTGGCTTTTTTCACCTATCAGGACTTGCTGAGAGTTTTCTCCTAAGGGCTAGAAGTGATGTATAAGTGATAAAATCCAAATAAGAAATAAAATTGTCATTTGGAGCTCCCCATAAAATGAACAACATGGGGCACACTACATTTTTGACCTAGTTATTGTTTCAAAAATTGTCCAAAATTCATAAAAATTCACAATTTCCAAAATTTTCTTCAAATTTCTTCAAAATTGGTCAAACGTTGCTCCATGAAGACCTTAGATGGTATGATATGCTATGAGGGAAGCATCAAAAATAAATTCCAACCTAACCTTGTCTTTTTTCATCATTAGGGTTTCCTTGAGTTTTTCCTACAACTGCATGATCTTGACTTTGGAGACTTGGTTCCTTGTATAGTAATGAGAAACAATGTGTATTTGCAATTTTTTGTCTCTTTTGGCCCTCTTAAGGATATTTTCCAAATTGAAATTCACTTTGTCAAGCCAAAACTCGCTACTTTGATTGATTTCAACTGTAATTAGGTCATCTAAAGACATTTTCTCTTTTTTTGGAGATTGTTCTCTTCGTTGTTGAATTGCCCTTTGCGGGCTTGTAGTCCTTGGCATCTTCCTTGTCACTTTCTCTTGATTCTCATCTGAATCATCTATTTCAACTATTTCTTTTACCTTTAGATCTTCTTTGCAAACATCAACCTTATGCTTATTAAAGAACATTTGATTTACCTTCAATTGCTTACTCTCCTAATCTAGGAATGAAATCATGAAACTGGCCTTAGACAAGTTGTCCTTAAGATATTTTATCTCGGCATATTTCTCCATGATGAACTGCTCTACTATCATATTGTCTTCATTAACCTCCAATTTTACTATATTAGTGTCAAGATGAAATGGCTCCTCATCTTGCAAAGGTGCCTCATGTTGTGATGGTGATCCCTATTCCTCTGATGTAGGCTTGGTCCTATCCACAATGTTTGGAAAAAATAGAAGCCTCCTTCCTCTCTTATATGTTTGAGTCACCTCAGCGCTAGGTGTCCCCTTGAATGAAATTCTACTAGATGAGCCAATCTACATATGCTTGGATGGTGCTCATGGTGTACTTTGGCTAGTAGACTAACTACCAGAAGACTAAAAGACATTTGACTGAATGAATGTCTCCCAAGTAATGTTTATTTGTGAAAGCTAACTTAATACAAATATTTTGATGAGGGCATGGTGAAAAAGGTTGGTTTGATGATCGCTTTAGCTATGCTGAACCTTCTCTACCATTTTAGCCAAGCTCTTATAGAGGTAGTAAGATAGGTTATGTGGTTTTACCCCTGTGAAAGGCATGAGAAATCTGACACGATACCTGTACAATCTCAAAAATATACCCTCACGTGTAAAATACTTCATAATGACCCTCATCAATGGAGAAAACGTATCAAAGAGTTGTCTAAAAGGAAAACCTTTCTTAGTGGTGTCTTTGTAGTGACCTTTTATGAAGGGTTTGTAGTTTTGCACATCCAAGTCTACAATTTTAAACCACTGTTTGCCAATGTTTGGTATCCTTGTCGATGTTGTTATGGATTTAGTTGAAATTGTGAAGCTGAACCCTACAACAATGACCTTACCTCTCCTAAGGTTAGTGGAAAACAATGTGGTCAACATGGCATGATACGTGACTTGTTGAACTTGCTCACAAAACCCTAAACACCCTGCATTCTGAAAACATTGCTTGGACAGTGAGACAGACATCAGCTCATGGGTATGGAGTGTATCATACCTTGATACTTGACCTCCCTTTTTATAAAATTCCTTTTCTTCCTCGATGTTTATATTTTACAAGGGGAAACCCTAGTGGGAAAAGCATGGGAAGTGCGTGAGTGGATAGGATGAAGGGTTTAGGGAAGGGAAATGAGGGTAGGAAAATTTGGGGAAGTAGGTGTTATGAGGAATTTTGCATCTACAGATAAATATGAATTCCCTAGGTAGGTAGCTATAGCTAGAACAATAGAATTAAAGCACTTATCCTTTTTCTATAGATGATAAATAAGACAAGGGAATCAAAGGACCTACTTATTCTTTTGCTTTCCTTTTGTCTCCTTTCTATGACAACCGTCGCTCCTTCTCAAACTTAACTCACTCAAAAGTACTTGCAATCATAAACAGAAGACGGAGAACCAATCAAAGCAAGAGATCTATTGACTATAAGCAAATGGAATCAGATACATTCACACATATAAACATCGTCTATCAGGATAAGCATATGGAAAAAGGTGTGAAGAACTTTATTAAGTAGAAGTAATAATTACAACCATGAAGTCTGATCCCTTGTCACTCTTCCAGCTTGGTTTCCATCTAACATCACATCAATAACACAACACTCTGGCAGCATAACAATACTTGCTTATAATCCTAATCCTCAC
The DNA here is from genome assembly GCA_031772625.1 of Pinus tabuliformis. Taxonomy (NCBI): domain Eukaryota; kingdom Viridiplantae; phylum Streptophyta; class Pinopsida; order Pinales; family Pinaceae; genus Pinus; species Pinus tabuliformis. Next base: position 1,596,949,073 of record CM062818.1, read on the forward strand.
ACCAACTATATCTCCTTACAAATTCTCAAATTCTAGTCCCTGATCACTTAGATGAGTGCTCAATTTATAGGAAAATGGAGGAGGTTTGGTCATAAATGAGGGTATTGAATGTCCTTTCAATACCCTCATTTATGACCAAACCTCCTAGTTCCCATGGAGGAAGGGATGAGAGGATAGGAGGTTACTTGACTCATTCCCTATCCAATTTCGAGCTCATAGGAGATGATAAGTGTGGGAATCTTCTAGAAGAATCTAGAAGATAAGAATATTCCTAGAACCCTATGTGAATTTCGCTCAATCTCAGCTAGCGTAGGTAAAAGTGGGCCTAAGTGTTCTGTAAAGCACCCTTAGGCCCATGGAGGAAGGGATGAGAGGATAGGAGGTTACTTGACTCATTCCCTATCCAATTTCGAGCTCATAGGAGATGATAAGTGTGGGAATCTTCTAGAAGAATCTAGAAGATAAGAATATTCCTAGAACCATATGTGAATTTTGCTCAATCTCAGCTAGCGTAGGTAAAAGTGGGCCTAAGTGTTCTGTAAAGCACCCTTGCATGGGCCTAAGTGCTCTATAGAGCACCCTTGCATGGCCCTACCTACATTGGTCCCTCTAGGAGTCATTTGAGGATGTCTTCAAGCCATGAAACTATCAGGGAAGGAGGCATTGAAAGTGTTGACTTGTCTAGGGCATGTGGCAACTGAATTAGGGTTTGATGAGCCCTAATAGTACTGATCTGGATTATGGGAGTGATGTTCCCAAATGGATCTGTAACAGCTTCCCCCTAAAGCATGAAGCCGAAAAATGTTAATGTTGAGTGAAATGATTTACGATATGATGAGTAGGTTCCGAACTGGATGGTGACCTGCATCAATTACAATACATAATATCATGATATTTTGATTTTTTTCTCTTGAATCGTTGAGGGAAGGCATACCTATGCTCAACATATACACTTTCATTACAAGTAAATAGATAGTCGTCTACAAATATAGAACCATGATTGGATGACCATCAATGTAAAGCCATTGTACAGATGATTTGGTACTTTCCTGAAATCATAGCCTGGATGGATGAAAATAGATCTGTGGTCTTCTATCCCATTCAATCGTTCACTCAAGTATGAGTCTAACTGTTATGAAACCAGCTCAAGAAAAGATAGAAAAGATAGATCAACGCCTTAGAATTCAGCTTCTTCGAGGGGGCAACCTCCTTTACATTACATAAATGATCAATTCTTGGATGATTCAAATGACAAAACCTCCTTTCTATATATAGGAGTCGAAGGAGTCACAATATAATCCAGCCGACCTAACAATAATAATATAAAGCCACAAAAATAACAATAGAGGGATTATATGGGGCACAGTAATAAAAATATGGGGGCGATAGGGGCACAACAATATTAATAAGTGGTATAACTACAATAGTAATCGGGTAATCAATAGTATTATAGGGACCCAACATGCCCCTCTCCTTAAAAAAAAGTGTTGTCCTCAATGCTTGAGTAGTTCTGGATACTTCTACATAAAATTCTCATCCTCCCATGTGGACTCTTCAGCACATAAGTTCTTCCACTTCATAAGATACTTTGAAATTGATCGATTTCCTAGTTGTCGAGTTCTTGTTTCTGTGACTGCTTCCGATTCCAATATAATTTTTCCTTCCTCGTCAAGTTCTGGCAATATTGTTTGAACTAGGAGCTTGTCGCCTATAACCTTCTTTAAACATGAAACATGGAAAACTGGGTGCAATCGAGAAGCTGCAGGAAGCTCCAATTTGTATGCCATAGTACCAATCTTTTGCAATACCTTGTACGGACCATAATACTTTGGTGATAATTTATTATCCTTCTTAGCTTGCTTGAGGGACATTTGCTTATATGGTTGTAGCCGTAGGAATACCCAATCACCTACATAAAAAATTCTTTCATTACGATGTTGATCTGCCTGTTGTTTCATTCTATTCTGTGACAACATGAGGTTATCCTTTAAGAGTTGGAGGACTTGTTGTTGATGTTCGATGTGATGTTCCACTGCCTGAACCTTAGCTTTTTCTCTTAAATATGATGTGATGGATGGTGGTTGATACCCATAAAGTGCCATAAATGGGGTCATCTTTGTTGTTGTATGGAAGGAAGTGTTATACCACCATTCAGCCAGAGGCAACCATTTGACCCATTGTGTCTGTTTATCAGATACAAATCAACGAAGATATCCTTCCAAACATTTGTTTACTATCTCAGTTTGCCCATAAGATTGAGGATGATAAGATGAGCTATGAGCTAACTGAGTACCAAGACAAGAAAATAATTCTGTCCAAAAATTTCCAGTGAAAATGGGATCTCTGTCACTTACAATAATCTTTGGGTTTCCATGTAGCTTTTGAATTGTTTCCATAAATGCAGTAGAAACTGTACTGGCTTTAAATGGATGTGATAATGCACAAAAGTGTGCATACTTGGTAAATCTGTCAACTACCACCATGATGACACTCTTTCCCTCAGACTTGGGTAAACCTGTGATAAAATCCTTTGAAACATCTTCCCGACATTGGCTTGGAATGGATAAAGGTTGTAATAGGCCCGGTGTCTTAATTGTTTCAAACTTATTTTATTGGCAAACCAAACATTCCACCACAAACTTTTGAATATCTGATTTAAGGCCATCCCAAAAAAATCTTTCTTAACCCTGTGGTAAGTTTTTAAAAATCATGAGTGCCCTCCTAAGGGAGAAGTGTGCAATTCCATAAGAATCTTTTGTTTTAGCTGGGAATTCTTACAGAGGTATAAGCGATCTTTGTACCATAACGAATCATTTTTCTAGCTAAATGTATCAGACATACAGGAATGTTGTTGTAACTTTCGAATAAGTGCCCACACTTCTTCGTCATTCTTCCATTCCTCCCTTGCTTTGTTTATCCAATCTTGTTGGATAATAGAAATGGCGCACAACAATGCTTCCACATCCTCATCCTTTCTTGAGAGTGCATCTGCCACCACATTTTGCTTCCCTTTTTTGTAGATGATTTCAAAGTCATAACCCAACATCCTTGTGACCCACTTTTGTTGTTCTTCAGAGGATAATCTTTGTTTTAAAAAGTATTTAAGGCTATCATGATCCGTTTTTACCTTGAACTGTCTTCCCATTAGGTAGGGTCGCCATTTCTTAAGTGCATGGAGTATTGCCAACATTTCCTTCTCATAAATAGCTTTGCTTAAAAACTTTCCCTTGATTGGACGACTTTCAAAAGCAATAGGTATTTCATCTTGCATTAGAACAGCACCAATTCCATTTCCTGAAGCATCACATTCCACAATAAAGGTTTTTGTGGTGTTCGGTGTAGCTAAGACCGGTGCTTGGCACATTGCCTCTTTAAGATGTTCAAAGGCCTTTGTTGCTTCTGGAGTCCATGAAAATGCATCTTTCTTCAATAATGTTGTTAGAGGTGCTGTTATTCTCCCATAATTCTTAACAAACTTGCGTTAATACCCTGTCAACCGAGAAATCCTCACAGCTGCTTTATGGATGTGGGGATTTTCCATTCCTTAATGGCTTTAATTTTGCTAGGGTCTACCTTAACTCCTTCATGAGATACAATATGACCCAGATATTCCACCTCTTGGACTCCAAAGAAACATTTGGATCTTCTTGCATATAATTGTTTCTCCTCCAATAGTTGTAGCACCCTGTCAACATGTTCAACATGATCCTTCCAAGACTTGTTGTAGATTAGTAAATCATCGAAAAATACTAACACAAATTTTCTAAGGAATGGTTTGAAAATTGAATTCATCAAACCTTGAAATGCTGAAGGTGCATTGGTAAGGCCAAAAGGCATGACCAAAAATTCATAATGACCTTCATGAGTTCTAAATGCTGTTTTCGAAATGTCTTCAGTCTTCATTCTGATTTGATGATATCCTGAACGAAGATCCAACTTGGTGAAGTAAATTTATCCATGCAATTCATCCAGTAATTCATCAATGACAGGAATGGGGAACTTATCTTTAATAGTGAGCTTGTTGAGCTCCCTATAATCCGGACACATGCACCATGATCCACCTTCTTGTGCACCAATACTAATGGAGCAGAGAAAGAACTTTGACTCGGTTGAATTATACCATCCTCTAGCATTTCTGCAACCATACATTCAATTTCACTCTTTTGGACATATGGATATCTCTACGGCCTGATGTTTGGAGGAACACTTCCTAGAATTAGATGAATAGCATGATCATGATCACGCATAGGTGGGAGACCTTTTGGGAGTCTCAAATACCTTGGAATGATTGTCCAAGACTTTTTGGTGATCTGGAGAAATAGATGATTCCAATGTGGAAACATCTAGTGAACATAATTGTGCAATTACAACTCTTTGATCCTTTTTTAGAAGCTTTGTCATACCATTAGAGCTGATTATCTTTCCTGGTTTCCTTGCAATACCCCTTAATTCAACTTCCTTTCCTTCCGTAGAAAATTTGATGAAAAGTTCTTGAAAATTAAAAGCTATTGTACCCAAGGATTGTAGCCATTGGACTCCTAGTACAACATCAGCACCTCCCATTGGAATGGAAAGCATTGGGCTAGTCAATACATATTCTCCCATGGATAGCTTGATATTATGGCACTTTCCAGAGCAATTTATTGTTCCTCCATTTGCAATCATCACTTGACACTCTGGTGTTGGATATAGGAAGCAATTCAATTCTTTTGCTACCTTACAATGAATAAAATTGTGGGTGCTTCCTGAATCAATCAACACTATTACCTTTTTCTTCTTGATTTGTCCCTATATCTTGATGGTTTGAGGAGTGGTAATTCCTGCCAATGCATTACAAGATATGTCAGATTTATTTGTTCTTCATCTAGGCTTTGTTCCTGGAGTATATCTTCTTCTTTTGACCTTTCTTGCTCCTTTTCTTCTTCCTCTTCACAATCTATGTAGAATAATTTCTTCTCAGCACACTTATGACCTTTAGTGTACTTGCTATCACAACTATAACAAAGCCCTTTTGCTCCTTTTTCTTCCAATTGTTGTGGTGTCAACCTTATAGGTTGTGGAAGACTAGGGGCAACAACACTTCCATCTTTATAGTTGTGAGTGGTATGCTTCCTGGTTGCCATAATTTTGCTTTCCATTTTTCTTGCTAACATGAATGCCTTCTCTAATGAATCCAGTTCCCAAAGGCGAACATCATGTTGGATATTATCCTTTAAATACCCTATGAACACATCAATCCTATGCTCCTCTAGAATATCTTTTACCCTTATGTTGAATTTTTGGAACTCCTCAATGTGCTCCATTATTGAACCCTTTTGTTTGAGACTTATCAGTTGGCTAAAAAAAGTGTTGCTTTTTGTATCCTCATAATGTGCTATCAATTCTTCCATAAAAATTGCCCAAGTGATAAATTGTTTACAAGAGAAAAGCCATTGATACCATACAAATTGATTTGGTTCCAAATATAAAGTTGCCATACGTACCTTTTGTGTGTTTTTCACATTATTGAGATCGAAGAATTGCTCCATCTGTAATATCCATGTGGGGAGATCCTTGCCATCAAACTTCCTCATATCGATTTTTGGAACATGGTGAGTCTTCGATCCAACATTAGAGTCTATGGAATCATGATTAACATTTCTTTTGTTCTCATCATGAGTTTCCTTTAGTACCCTTTCACTCTTAGTGACCATTTCTTGTAGGAACTTATTCATATTTATCTTCAATTCTTCCATCTTATCATCCATGCCATAATTTTAGCGTCCACGACTTTCTTTAAATAGTCCATCTTACCTTCTACACCTTTCTTTAAACCATCCATCTTAGCTTCTACATCTTTCTTTAAACCATCCATCTTAGATTCTGTTCCTTTTTGTGCAAGGGACAGTTGTTGCACTTGGTCTTGTAATTTTGATATATCATGTTGCATTTCTTCCTCTTCTTCATGAGTCATGCTAGAGCTTTCAGGTTCCCTACTAGGTGTTTGCATTTTCTTTCCTCGGGGCATCAGTTACTGATAATAATGCTCTACTATGCCCTTTGAAATCCTTCAAAATAAATTTTCAAATCAAGCTTAAGCAAAAATTTAAGAAAATCTACACACCTTTTTTTACTTTGTAGGAGCTCGATATTGCCTCTGATGTATCTCTGTAATTTCCAATCATTTAGTTCTGAATTTCTGAGCTATTGTAGCCCTCTGTGTCCTCTTTCCAATGCCACAAGTCTGAGCCAAATTGGATTCTCCAAGGAAGAGTTATGTGAAATCTCCCACAGTGACTTGCTTATAGACTAGTTCAGTAGAGCGAACTTGTACGACGTGCCACGAGTCACTGTTTCGACTTTTGGATATAAAACATTCATACAAGAAACTACAGTCCGTCCTCTTTCTATACCTTCTTATGAAATTTCAATCCGATCCCCAGAGAGAAAGTTATGATGATTTCCCCAGGTCACTTGTTTTGAATGTAATTCAGGAGTCTGCAAAAAGACCAACTTCCTTAGAGCATATCTCCGCAAATATCACGTGAAAAGATCTGAAATTCGGACCCAAGGTTCAGCGCGATGTCTTCTCAAATGGGTTTTTTTGTGACTTTTGAAATGTCACAGAAAAAAAGTTATAGCGAAAATGCCATGATGACCTGTTTGGAGCAGCGAAACCCTAGAATCTAAAGCTCTGATACCAAATGTTATGAAACCAGCTCAAGAAAAGATAGAAAAGATAGATCAACGCCTTAGAATTCAGCCTCTTCGAAGGGGCAACCTCCTTTACATTACATAAATGAACAATTCTTGGATGATTCAAATGAAAAAACCTCCTTTATATATATAGGAGTCGAAGGAGTCACAATATAATCCAGCCGACCTAACAATTATAATATAAAGCCACAAAAATAACAATCGAGGGATTCTATGGGGCATAGTAATAAAATATGGGGGAAATAGGGGCACAACAATATTAATAAGGGGTATAACTACAATAGTAATGGGGTAATCACTAGTATTATAGGGACCCAACACTAACCATGTGAATATGTGATTTGAATTTGAACATGGGAAGGCACCGTATGATTACCAGCCGATGATGTAAGTCATTAATAGACACGAGAGAAATCACCGATAAGGATAATGATCCGCAGGGTACTGCAATACATTATACATGGTGTGAATGGATGTTTTGATGTCAAACACCATAAAAAGTCTTTCGGGCAAAGGCCAGTGATGTCAACCTATCGCCGGAAGTGAGAAACTTGCCATTGATGTATGCAAGCCCCAAGGTACTAGAAGGGTATTTCTAAGTCAACATCTTGTATAATGTGTTGATGTCGACAAGAAGTGACTCATTGCAGGAGGGCCTTGATGTATCCCACATCAATGGCACGAAATGAGTATGATGATTTTGGAGACGGAATTTGACTGACAGAACAAGGTTCAGGAATGGCGGTCATGAAAATGAAGGTTTATGAGTATTGCAAAGGATGAATTTTAACTGAGTGACTTCTCTTGAAGATGTCGACGACACTGAATGGATTGGTAGCATTGACCCAAAAAAGAGTAATGGATGGTATGATAGGCCAAGGTATGATGACCATTAAGCAGATAACCCAACCCAAATAATCATAATGATGAAGTGAAAGTGTCATGTTCAGGAGTGACCTGCTGCCATAAATTGGTTTACTCCTTTTCCATTTTCCCAAGTCATTGTTGACCAGTACCTCTTTCTTTTTATCAAGCTTAAGGAGGATAACATATTCTTGTTGTATAATTCCACCCTTTGGGTGAGTCCATCACTATGTGATGTTTTAATGAGTCTAGCAAAGGTGAAACTTAGTCTTGTCGTGATGGACAAGTTTGTCGCAATTTGATGTTTTAACGAGTCTAACAACAATGATAACTCGATCCTTTTCATTCTTAGAGAGTTTTAAAAGGGACAACAAGAAAACTCCACAAGTTCTTTTTCATAGATTTGTCTCTCAAGTAAAAAAAAACATAAAACAATACAAGGGAGAACCTATTAACCATGTTTGATCAACGTGTTCCTTTTTCATAAGTAATCTATCTCAATCTGAAGAAGGGTTAAACTTATACTTTGTAGATGTCATTTCCAATCCATTAATGAGTTGAAAAGGACAAGCACTCGACAATCTTTTCATATTTTGAGAGTGTAGAAAGAGCTTAAAGAGGACTCCACTTTGATGAATGATTGGTGTCTAGGATAGCAATGGATTCTTGTGATGTTGGAACTTCTCAAAACATGGTTATTTATGTGAAGAGGCTGGCTAATAATACCACTCATTGCAACTGTTCCTCAAAAGCGTAAAACAACCAAGTGAAAGTGTATGATCGGCAAAGTAGATAAAGACGATGGAAAGAGATAAACCAAGGTTCATCTGACGGAAGAGGCTGAAAGAATGGAAATCACGAGGGTTAAAATGGAGATGGGTTCATTTTTACACAAGCTTAAACTATAGGGAACTATGATTGGATTCAGTTTCATGTTTACACAAGCTTGAAATGAAAAACTATGCTTGGATTCAGTTTCACATTTACACAAGCTTGAATCGAAAAACTATGCTTGGAATTGGTTTACATGCCCCTAGCATGATGACCCGATTATAGGTGCATGCCCCCCAAGCTTCATTACATTCACCTAAGTAGACTACTTGTAGCTATCAAGGTGGATGGAATGAGGGTTCAATTCTGAGATCAAGTGAAAGACTCGACTGGGATTTTATGACATCTAATCAAAGACTTGAACCAGAACTTTACTCCAAGGGACCTTGTTTCATTTTTAATGAGCTTGACACAAGACAAGGAACTCTGCTCAAATTCCTTGTTTCATTTTTTAACGAGCTTGACACAAGACAAGAAACCATGCTCTGGGATCTGTTTCATTTTTTAATGAGGTTGAAACAGTAAAAGAAATATCCTCATATTCCTTGTTTCATTTTTTAATGAGCTTAACATAAGACCAAGAACTATCCTCATATTCCTTATTTCAATTTTTAACGAGCTTGACACAAGACAAGGAACTATGCTCATATTCCTTGTTTCATATTTTAATGAGCTTGACACAAGACAAGAAACCATAATCTGGGACCTGTTTCATTTTTTAAATGAGGTTGACAAAGTAAAAGAACTATCCTCATATTCCTTGTTTCATGTTTTAATGACATTGACATAATACCAGGAACTATCCTCATATTCCTTGTTTCATTTTTTAATGAGCTTAACACAAGGCAACAAACTATGCTCATTACCTTTGTTTCTTTTTTTAATGAGGTTGACACAAGACAAGGAACTATCCTTATGGCATGTTTCATAATGAATGATGTTGACACAGTAAACAAACTATCCTCATATTCCTTGTTTCATTTTTTAACGAGGTTGACAAAATACAACGGACTATCTTTGTATTCCTTGTTTCATTTTTTTAACGAGCTTGACACAAGACAAGGAACTATGCTCATATTCCTTATTTCATTTTTTAATGAGGTTGACACAAGACAAGGAACTCTCCTCATGACCTATTTCATTTTTTAATGAGGTTGACATAGTAAAAGAACTATCCTCATAGACCTTGATCATGACCCATAAGAGGTCATAACTTGCAAGAGGTTCTCATCATAAGGGGAAACAATTCTCTGGAAGGGATCCATAATAAGGAATCCGAGATCTGGTTCCAATGCCCCCAGTACATAATGTACAACATCACAGAATAGATCGTCTGTTGACGTAGGCATGGAACAGGTTGCCACATAATTGACCTGTGGCGGGGAAGATACCATTGGTACAAAAGGACAATTTAGGGAATATGGTTGACTAGAAGCCATATTTGAACTGGGAAATGAAAGCTGGTCAACGGTCACAATTCCGCCTTCATGCGGGAAACACATCACTCAAAAGAGTGTTGAAACAATAGCTCCCATGTCATAAACATAGTCGCGCCCAAGAACTAAATTGTAATCTAAAGGGCTTGGGACTACCATCACATTGAGATAAACAATTTTCCCCCTCAAAGTAATAGGAAACTGAGGGGGGATCCCTAATGATTGACTCGTTCCTTTGTTAAAAGCCAATAGATTCTCGGTAACAGGCATAAGCGATGGAGAACCGAGTGCTTGCCAAGTAGTTGAGGAAAGGATACTCACAGATGCACCTTCATCTATAATAGTGTTAGGTAAAATCATATTTCCAACCTGTACTATGACCTGGAAAGGCTCATAAGAAGGAAGATGACATCTTTCTAGTCGATTCCAATCAAAGGAAGTGACCAGACTACTCAGAGGGGGTACCATAAAAATGGGAGAATTACCCCCTTGAGTTACCAGAATGGGAGGATTTTCATCCTATCCTGATGGAATAGGAGGGTTTCCCCCAAGCTCATTGGAATCTAAAGAAACAAAAAGAACTTGAGTGGTATCATACTCACTCCCTACAGGAAAGGTGTGATTAACTGAATGTGAAATCGGATCAAATGTTTCCTTGACCTATGATGGTTCAGGTATAGACTCATGGGATTCACATTCAAAGAGATTGGTTTTGACCGACAGTTGATTTGTGTTAGTCACGTTATCAACTAGTGAAGGATTAAGAGAGAGTCTCCTGTAACTAGATGGAAGTTGCTATGAAGAAGCAAGATGGTTATCCAACACTTTTTTGGCTTCATCTAGATAGGGACAAAGGTTAATGGGGTGATTCCGTTCTCATATCCTACAGGGAAACTTAAATTTATCCTTCTTTCCATCAACTTTCCTACCACTAGTGGATGGTGTGTGACCAACATGATCTCCAGAAGTTGATGACAAAGGATGATGTGAATGAGTCGACCATTCTTCTAAGATCTAAGGAATTCTAGAACAATTTCGAAGAAGATGGTCTCTCGTACAAATTTTGCATAGATATCGAAAATTGTGAGGCTTATCAATCAGTTTCTCATTAGAAGTTGCATTCAAAGCAATGGTTGATTGGTTGCCCCCCCATTGAATTGGCTTCTTCTTGTTCTTAGCCACCTTGTTACTAATATCAATACTTTGACCAGGTGAAGAGGAAGAAGGGGAGGAAGAAACAACCAACGAAGAAGGAAAACGGTCAACTTTGGGATCAACAAGAGGTTGATTTTGTCCAGTTGGAGGAGTACTTGACTATGGATAAATCATGACATTTTGAACTAAGGAGGTTGAAAATAACCATACTTCCAAGCCAATGGTAAATCTCGGAATGGATAATGTAGCCATATAAGGAGCACCAATATTTCCAAAAGGAGGAAAAGGACTACGATTCCCATCAAAAGGAATTCCTTGATCAGTGGACTCTGCATTTGTCGCCATATGTCTCAACCAATGATAAACTAAGGACAGAGCATGGACGATGTTATGCGTGGTCAATTAATTTTATTTTAATCAAAATATCATAACAAAACAAAAGAGGTATAATCTGGGAAAAAGGAATATCAAGCAACTGTGAACTACAAAATACCTCCCGACGAACTGAGAAGTATGGGCAGGCAATCTCCCTGAATGTTGTGTTTGGTGTATCATAGTGTACAAGGTGGCCAACTCGATTACCTAAGGATGGATAGAAACCTAGCCTTGTCCTCCCATATATACTCTAAAATACATGGAGGCCCAATCCGTATTAGCGCTATCTAATGTGTAACCGCACAGTAAGAGCGTTCCCAAATACTTTACATACTGTAACACCACCCTGTATACCAAAAGATACGTGGAAGAGCCACGATATACTCACATACATGGAATGAGGTATCACATTCAGGATGTATCGCAGACAAGTTAGTGAGAACTATTATGTTTTACGATGCCAGAATACGTCTCTAGCCTAGAACCTCTAAATATTTTGCATTAAGTGACAATGCTCCATTAGGTTAATTCAGATGAATTTTAAGTTGGTCTTCTTAACAAATTTCCTTTCAAGGTTCACCACATGATATATGTTTGCAACTCCTAGAATGAAACTATTATGATACTCATTCTTTTCATTCTATTTTAACAATGAAAACCTTAGCTAGTAAGATTAAAGCAATCACATTCTTGTAATCAAAGAAAAAAGAACACATCTAATGCAATTTCCTTAAACTCTTCCTATGAGCAGACATAAAATTTTCTAATGCCCAATGCATTTTTTTCTTTTTAATTCCCTTAATGTTGTGATGAACAAAAGGAAAGTAATGCACATATAATCAATCAATCGTTTTGCAAGAATGAAGACTTTACGACAATTCTGTTTCGAAAGAAATTAATACTTTTACGACACTTTCTTTTGAACAAAGATTAATCAACTATAAAATAACTTTGACAATGAATCAATAGTGATAAAGAAATCATTTAATAAACTCTAAACAATCAAGGACAAATTAGGGCTGGCAAAGGAAACAAAAATTGATTTCAGAGATACAAGCATCATTGACCTTTCAGCAAGCAGAAACAGAAGGAAATTTGGCAAAAAATTAACTCAAAGGAGGGATTTTTGACCTAAGGAGGATCAACGCAGCATTGAGTAGGAGACAATGGGCTTTATACCACTATCCTCAAGCCAAAGGTGCTATGCAATTCTCTTTCTCGAGACCAAACCTGCGCTGGTCCAAGAGAGGCCATCCTAGGGGATTACAAGCACAATTTTCACCAAAAAACACTGCGAAAAGGCTAAAAGAAGATCAATGGAAGCATGTAAGGTCTACTAGAGTGTACTAGGATGAAGGTAAACTACCCAGAAAGATGATCGTTCCCAAACAAAGTCGCCAATTTGTTACGAGGAATTTTGCATCTACAGATAAATACTAATTCCCTAGGTAGGTAGCTATACATAGAACAATAGATTTAAAGCACTTATACTTTTTCTATAGATGATAAATAAGACAAGGGAATCAAAGGACCTACTTTTTCTTTCGCTTTTCCTTTGTATCCTTTGTATGACTCCCATCGCTCCTTCTCGAACTTAACTTTCTCAAAATGTACCTACAAGCATAAACAGAAGACAGAGAACCAATGAAAGCAAGAGATATATTGACTATAAGTAAATGGAATCAGATACATTCACACATATAAACATCATATATCAATGATAAGCATATGGAAAAGGGTGTAAACAACTTTATTAAGTAAAATTTTAGGTCCCTATACTACTAGTGTAACCCCTTATTGTTATTATTACAACCCCCTTATTATTTTTTTGTGTCCATGTAGTCCCAATATTGTTATTATTGTGCCCTTACATTATTATTGTTATGTCGGCTCTGATTATATTATGACCCCTTAGACTCCTATATATAGAAATAAGGTCTTGTCATTTGTATCATCCAAGAATTGTTCATTTGCGTAATGTAAAGGAGGTTTCCCCCTCAAAGAGGCTTATTTTGAAGGCATTTATCTATCTTTTTTTAAGCTGGTTTCATAACATTTGGTATCAGAGCTTTGGATTCTAAGGTTTCGCTGCTCCAAACAGGTTAGCATGTCATTTTCACTATAGATGTTTTTTTGCGACGTTTGAGAAGCTTAAAAAAACCCATTTGAGCCAAAACCATTCCAAATTTCTCATCTAGATTTCAGAGTTTGTCTCGCTATATTTTTGGAGATATGACTTGAGGAAGTTAGGCTTTGTGCAGACTCCCGAATTACATTCCAAACAGGTCACCTAAGGAAAATCGTTGTAACTTTTTTTTTGAGCATCATATTACAATTTCATAGGAATTTTCAGAAAGAGGATGGCTAGTAGCTTTCTGTATATTAGTTTTAGGTACTTAGGTCAAAACAATGACACGAGGCACTTCATACAAGTTCACTCTACTGAACTAGTCTATAATCAAGTCACTGTGGGAGATTTGGCATAACTCTTCCTTGAAGAATCCAAGCTTGATCAAACTTGTGGGGCTAGAAAGAGGACTTAAGAAGCTAATTCAGGACATGATTTTAGATATTCAATATCTATTGTTACAGAGATACAAAAGATTCAATATCGAGCTCTTACAAATTGATAAAAAAAGTGTGTAGTTTTTTTAAATTTTGCATAAGATTGGATTGAAAAATTAGTTTGAAGGAATTCAAAGGGAATAGTGAAGAATTATTAGCATTAATTGATGCCCAAAAGAAGGAAAACTGAAACACCTAGTAAGCAACATGAAAGCTATAGAATGACTCGTGAAGAAGGGGAAGAAATGCAACATGATATATCAAAATCACAAGACCAAGTACAACAAATTTCACTCGCACAAAAGGTAACTCTAGCCAAGATGAATGCCATGGAAGCTAATGTGAATGCCATGAAAGCTAAGATGGATGGCATGGAAGTTAAGATGGATGGCATGGAAGCTAAGATGAATGGCATGGACACTAAGATGAATGCAATGGATGCTAAGATGGAAGAATTGAAGATAAATTTGAATAAGTTGCTACAAGAAATTGTTACTAATGGTGAAGGGTAGTAAAGGAAACTCATGATGAGAAGAAAAGAAATATTAATCATGATTTCATAGACTCTAATTTTGGATTGAAGACCCACCATGATCCAAAAATCGATATGAGAAAGTTTGATCGCAAAGATCTTGGAACATGGATACTACAGATGAAGCAATTTTCCAATCTCCATAATGTGAAAAACACACAAAAGGTACATATTGCAACTTTATATTTGGAACCAAATCAGTTTGTATGGTATCGATGGCTTTGACCTCATAAGAAAATTGTCACTTGGGCAATTTTTACGAAATAATTGATAGCACTTTATGAGGATACAAAAAGCAACACCTTTTCTAGCCAATTGATGAATCTCAAACAAAAGGGTTCAATGATGGAGCACATTGAGGACTTCCAAAAATTGAAAATAAGGGTAAAATATATTCCATAGGAGCATAGGATTGATGTGTTCATAGGGACTTTAAAGGATAATATCCAACATGAGGTTCACCTTTGGGAACTTAATTCATTGGAGAAGGCGTTCAGGTTAACAAGAAAAATGGAAAGAAAAATTATGGCAATCAGGAAGCCTACCACTCATAACTATAAAGATGGAAGTGTTGTTGCCCCTAGCCTTGCACAACCTACAAGGTTGACACCACAACAATTGGAAGAAAAAAGAGAAAAAGGGTTTTGTTACAACTGTGATATCAAATACACTAAAGGTCGTAAGTGTGCTAAGAAGAAATTATTCTACTTAGATTGTGAAGAGGAGGAAGAAAAGGAACAAGAAATCTCAAAAGAAGAGGATATACTCCAGGAACAAACCCTAGATAAGGAAGAAATGAAGCCGACCATATCTTGTAATGCATTGGCTAGAATTAACACTCCTCAAACTATTAAGATAGAAGGACATATCAAGAAGAAAAAGATAACAGTGTTGATTGATTCAGGAAGTACCCATAATTTTATTCATTGTAAGATAGCCAAGGAATTGAATTGCTTCCTATACCCAACACCAGATTGTCAAGCGATGGTTGCAAGTGGAGGAACCATAAACGACTCAAGAAAGTGCCATAATATCAAGCTATCCATGGGTGAATATGTATTGAATAGCCTAATGTTTTCCATTCCAATGGGTAGTGCTCATGTTGTACAAGGAGTCCAATGGCTACAATCCTTGGGTACAATAGCTTTTAATTTTAAAGATATTTTCATGAAATTTTGAGTGGAGAGAAAGGAAGTTGAATTAAGGGGTATTTCAGGGAAACCAGGAAAGATAATAAGCTCTAACGGTATGACACAGCTTCTAAAGAAGGAAAAATGAGGCATAATTGCACAATTATGTTCACTAGAGGTTCCCACATCAAAATCATCTATTTCTCCAAAATTCCAAAAAGTCTTGGACAATCATTCCAAGGTATTTGAGACTCGAAAAGGCCTCCCACCTATTCATGATCATGATCATGCTATTCATTTGATTCCAAAAAGTGTTTCTCCAAACATCAAGCCATACAGATATCCCTATGCCCAAAAGAGTGAAATTGAATGTATGGTTGCATAAATGCTAGAAGCTAGTATAATTCAACCTATTTAAAGTTCTTTCTCTGCTCCAGTAGTATTGGTGTGCAAGAAGGATGGATCATGGTGCATGCATCCATTTTATAGAGAGCTCAACAAGCTCACTATTAAAGATAAATTTCCCATTCCTATCATTGATGAATTATTAGATGAATTGCATGGATCAATCACTACAAGAAAAAAGTTCATTGGTGAGGGTCATACCTGTGATGGACCTTTAAGGTCTGTCACCAATATCACATATGGTGATGGTCTTAAAAAAAGCGTTGTTATAAGTGTATATAATGATGGTCCTTTAATTTTTTTCACCAAAGCCAATTTCAATGACACTTTGGTGAGGGCCATTAAAGGCCTGTCGCTAATTATCTCTTTGGTGATGCTTTTGGTGAGGGTCGTTAAAGGGCCATCACTAATTCTCTCTTTGGTGACACTTCTAGTGACGATCTTTTATTGATCGTCACCAATGATCTTTTCGGTTACTTTTGGTGATGGTAAATAAATGTCTGTCATCATTGATCATTCCAATGAGTTTTTGATGATGCTACATGCCTGTGACAGACCTTTAAGGTTCGTCACCAATGTCGCATATGGTGACATTCTTTAAAAAATTGTTGTTGTAAGTGTATATAGTGATGGTCCTTTAAGGTTTGTCACCAAAACCATTCTCAATGACACTTTTGGTGAGGGTCGTTAAAGTCCCATCACTAATTCTCTCTTGGGTGACACTTTTGGTGAGGGTCATTAAAGGCCCATCACTAATTCTCTCTTTGGTGACACGTCTAGTGATGATCTTTAATTGACCCTCACCAATGTTCTTTTTGGTTACCTTTGGTGACGGTCAAAAAAGGTTCGTCATCATTGATCATTCCAATGATTTTTTTATGACGCTATGTACTTGTTACTATATTCTTTGTCAAAAGATAATGATTTAAGACCATTGTTGTGGAGTCTTTTTCAATATGTGTCGAAGGTCATAGTGGTTATCATAGTCAGTCAATTTTTTAAGGAGTAATTAATGTGTATCATTTCCCTCAAGTCATAATAATATAGTTTTCCTATGAGTCAACACTTGATTTATCTCTATTAGGTTTAATATCTGACAAATTTCAATTAAATAAAGTTCCACTAGTGTGTGTAAGAACTATATTATTTAATACATAATCAAGCTCTATCAATTCTATTAATGAGAGAGACCTAGCACTCCTCAACACTCATGGCACACCTTAACATTCTTTGGAACAATACACTAACATTCCTTGGCACCTCGCATGTCTTGGAACATCTTTGTACCTGGAAGATCTTTATACCTAGAACATTTTGCCATGAGTAGGACGCCCAAGCACATGTTGACATGCCCTAGCATAGCATAGCACCCCCTTATCATGTGTTGGCATGCCATGTAGTACCTAGCATGGCCTAGAACACCTTGGCATAATATTACATTGACAAACATTAGCACTTGGCATACATTGGCACTTGGCATGCATTGTAACATATTATTAGTGTGCCTAGCATGCCCTTTTTGAAAAATATAAAGTACCAACTTATTAACCCTCTTATTTGTTCATTTTCTTGCATTTTAGCTTGGTTATTCCTTTTGTTGCCTTGAAACTCCTTGATGCATATTGGCATACTCTGGCACCATGCACATCCTAGCATGTCTTAGCATGTAGCATGCCATGGAATTATTTGTCACATGTTAGCACACCCTGGAACTACCTAGCACACTCTATCACTTCTTGACATTCCCTGATATTCCCTAGCATGCCTTACCCATGCTTAGCATACCTTGTCACTCCCTCCTTGGCATGACAACCATCACTCATTGACACTCCCCGACACACCCTCATATTCATTCACTTCCATGCATTTTGACCTAGTGCTCCCTTGTGTTGTCCTAGTACTCCCTAACACTCCTCAGCATGCATTGGCACTCTCTAGCACACCTTAGCACTCTTCAATATGCTCTGCCACTTCATAGCATGCATCAGTACACTCCCTGATGCACATTGGCACTTGGCAAGTCTTAGCATGTTTGGCATGTGTTGAGATGACTTGGTATGCTTTGGCATGGTTTAATATTAAAGTTATTTGAGATCAATTATTAGAAACTAGATGAGAATAAATAGAGGAATATTTGGCACTTAGAATGCATTGATGACACTTGGGACTTGGCACCTAGTGTTGGTGCTCATTTCCTTGTAGTTTAACTTGTTCCTCCATTTTTTTGCCTTGGCAGTCCCTGGCATGCATTGTCACACACTTCTACAACTTGGCATGCCTTAGCACCTAGCACATCTTAGCTTGTTTGACATGTCTTCATACTATCTGGCACATCTTAGCATGCCCTAGCATTCCCTAACACACCTTGGCAGTCATGAACTCACAACTAGCATTGCATTTTTCCATGACTTGGAAACCTTACATTCACTAGAACACCCTGGCACTCCATAGTTGTCATGCCATTTGTTATCCTCCACAATGTCCCAGGTTGATGAGGAGATTGATGGAGGTAACTGCAGACCAAACTTTTAGTTTGGTAACTAGCCCTACCAGAGTAGAGAGGGCTCTCTCTATGAAATGACAACCAAGAGATGATTGGAATGTAAAGGATTTTAGGTTAGATAACTAGGCTCATGTGGGTTTTGGAAAATTTAGGGTTTTGTTGCTGGATAAGGGAGAAAAACTAGGTAGCTAGGTTAGAGGATCAAAGGGTTACAACAGCAAAGATATAAAGGAGCAAGGTAGCATTACTTTTGTGATGGATCTTAGGGTTTGTTGGTGTAGTGTAGTGTTTAGAAGAAGCAAAAGGTCTTAATGAGCATGAAACATGAATTCATTAAGTAAGAAAGAAAGTAACACATAATGATTTTTCCATCAAAACAGAGCTTTATGCAAAGAGTCTTTTTTATAAACTGTAAGGAAAAGAATTGAAGAATTGATGAATGGAAAGAGAATATGAATATCTTTCATATAAAGCTATAACAGAGAAAAATAACATCACAAACTTACTGCACAAGAATTCCTAGATAATAGAATTGCAAACTGTGTCCTCTAATTTCTAGAAAATGTCCAAGTACAAGCTACAATAGTTCTCTCCTCTGAAATCCAAACTGTTCTATCACTGAGAAACTGATACATAAATACCAAAACAACATCTCCCCACTCTCAGGGGTCGAATCCATGACTCTAGGAACTGTTCCATGAGGTGTTCTAACCAAACCCTAATGTCTAGGGATGTTAAAAAAAACTTCTACAAATAACTTTGATTCCAACCTCTCTCATACATGAGGTCAAATTTACATCGAAACAACTTACAAAGACTAACCACCCATTATTTACATTTACTTTTACCCCTCACATTCATCTACTTCACCCTTTTAAACAACTAAGAAACTAAACACCCATTAAACAACTAAGCAACAAATTTGACATCTTGACATACCATAACATCTGGCATGCATAATAATCCCTTGGCACTATGTAGCACATGTTAGCATCCCCCACATTTCTTAGCATGCTTTGCCACTCCCTAGCACTCCTTGACACTTAGAACACCTCGTACATGCTAGCTAACACTCTCTGTCACACTCTTATTCATTCATTTACATGTATTTTAAACTATTGCTCCCTTTTCCATGGAACTTGGCCATAGCACTCCCTAGCATGTGTTGCCGCCACACCTTGGCTCTTGGAACTTCTTGGCATGCCTTAGCACTTGGCATGTATTAGCATGCCTAAACTTCCTTAGAATTATCTAGCATGCGTTAGTACTTCTTGGAATTTTGTGGAACACCTTGGCACTCCCTACCTGTCATGCCCTCATAGATAGCCTTACCTCTTTTGCGACTTGGGAACCCAACCAAGTCATTGATAAAACAATGTTGTGCCCAACCCAAATTCTCCCTTTCTCTAAAACTACTTTGTACACACATTATCAAAACCATAGGATTGCCTCCTACAAGTCTTATTCTAAACTTATCCTAACACACTTCATCCTTGGGGCACCTGGAATTCGTTGTCACTCCTTGTCACACAACACTCTTATTTGTTCATTTCCAAGCATTTTGACCTAGTTATCCCTTGTGATGCCTTGGCACTGGCTAGTATACCTTTTCACTCCCTCCTTAGCACACCTAGAAATCATTGACAATTAATTTCCACGCATTTGAAATGAGTGCTCCCTTGTGCTTCCCTGGCACTTGGCCCTCACACTCTCTAGCATGCATGGATAAAATATTTAAAAATTTGCCCATATCCTACTATCTAGGGTTTAGTTTTTGACTAACTAAAAATCTGATAACTGAAGATATAATAATGGGATATGATATAAAAATCCTCAAAATTCATTATCCAAATAGATTTGAGGTCAACCATGCCAAGTTGGAGGTCCACCAAGTCGAATTTCAAAAATTTCTAGAACCCTGTCAGCAATTATGGCCTAGCGAAATTGTGAAAAATGGATTTCAAAGTACCACCTGTAACTCCAAGAAAGTAACTATTGTGTAAAAATTGAATTTTTGGGTAAGCTATGAACAAAAACCTCCTCCCATTTCCAAAACTACTTTTCCATTTGTTCAGAATCAAAACTTGAAGTTGGTCACACAGAAATGCAACAAATCCTCGCAAAAGCGCAACAAATAATTGAATTAAAATTCTCATGACTTGAAAGAAGTTTTGAGTGTTGCTGAAGACTCGTGAAGGAACTTGGACATTTCCACCACACTTTGAAGCGTTTAAACCATGAAAGAACATCATGTTAGCCTCTTCAAACTTGATTCCCAAAATGATTGTCCAGAAGTGCAGCAGAAAGAGCAGCAAGGAAGACAAATTGATATCTCTTTAGCCATAACACCTGTGCAAAAACGGAAAGCATTTATTGTGCTCGGTTCCATGATTAAATAAAACCTTCTTTGGTTTTCCAAAATTCATCTCCATTTGGTCATAAATATCTTTTGCAAATGATGATAAAAACATAGTAAAAAACGCAGCAACTCTCCTATAGCAACTGTATTTTGGGAATATCTCCGAAACGGTAAACCAAAATGGGCTGAAATTTTTAGAGAAATTTAATGTCATCAGAATTCACCTCCACAAAACAATTCATCCCAATTAGAGTCACAAATCTTGAGAAAATCCCAAAATGGCTATAGATGATGATGGCTCCTTTCTTGAATATCCTGCATCGTTTTGAGCTAAAATTGAGTGGGTGTTTTCATTTCATCCCCATTCATCTCCTGTAAAAATTTCATGGAAAACGGGTGTGAGGTTTAAGAGATGTGATGAGAACATGGTGACTAGGTAAAGGCGCAGTGCAAAAGAGTAACAACTTAGGGGAAGGGAATGAGAGGGAAGGGATGTAGGAAACATTATGGGAAAAATATGGGGGATAGGTATGGGTGTTAGGAAAATAATAGAAGTGGAATTTCTCAAAAATAGTGAGAAAAATGGGGAAAATAGGTCAAAACACAGACCTAGGGTAAATGCACAACAGATTTCTAAGATTTTTCTAAAATAAGGAAATGAAAGGATTTTGATGAGGGGAATGATGGAGAATGGCTAGTGAAGGATGATGAAGGAGGCATAAGATTAAAACAAATCAGGCCTTTGACTCCTAAAGAAAGATATGAATCTTAGGTTACTCATGTATAATTTCAACTTACCCAACTTAACAAGTTACAAAGACAAGGCTCACATCCAACCGTGGTCATAAAATTAAATAACTAAGGAAAAAATTTTACATTTTGACATGCCATAACATCTGGCAAACCTAATAATCACTTGGCACTATGTAGCACGTGTTAGCATCCCCCGCATTTCTTGGCATGCTTTGGCACTCCCTAGCACTCCCTGACACTTAGCACACCTCGTACTCACTAGCTAACACTCTTTCTCACACTCTTATTCATTCATTTCCATGCATTTGAAACTACTGCTCCCTTGTGTTTCACTGGAACTTGGCCCTAACTCTCCCTAGCATGTGTTGGTGCCACACCATGGGACCTAGAAACTGTCTACCATGTGTTAGTACTTCCTAGCATTCCCTAGAACACCTTGGAACTACCTAGTTGTAATGCCCTCATAGATAGCCTTACTTTTGTTGTGACTTGGGAACCCAACCAAGTCATTAACAAAACAATGTTGTGCCCAACCCAAATTCTCCCTTTTTCTGAAACTACTTTGTACACACCTTATCACAACCATAGGCTTGCCTCCTATATGTCCTATTCTGAGCTTATCCTAACACACTTCGTCCTTCGAGCACTTGGAATTCGCTAACAATCCTTAACACAACACTCTTATCTGTTCATTTACAAACATTTTGACCTAGTTCGCCCTTATGATGCCTTGGCACTTGATAGTATACCTTTTCACTCCCTCCATAGCACAACTAAAACTCACTGAAAATTCATTTCCATGCATTTGAAATTGGTGCTCCATTGTGTTTTCCTGGCACTTGGCCCTCACACTCTCTAACATGCATGGATAAAATATTTACAAAATTTGCCCATATCCTACTATCTAGGATTTGGTTTTTGACTAACTGAAAATATGATAACTGAAGAGATAATCATGGGATTTGATAGAAAAATCCTCAAACTTCATTATTCAAATATATTTGAGGTCAAACATGCCAAGTTGGAGGTCCACCAAGTGAATTTCAAAAAGTGTTAGAACCCTGACAACAATTATGGCGTAGTGAAATTGTGAAAAATTTGTCTCAAGGTGCCACCTGTAACTCCAAGGCAGTAAATTTTGTGTAAAAAATGAGAGAGGCTTTTGTTTTTGGGTATATTATGAACACAGACCTCCTCCCATTTCCAAAAATACTTTCCCATTTGTTCAAAATCCAAGCTTGAAGTTGGTCGCACAAAAATGCAACAAATCATGGTAGAAGTGCAACAAATAGTTGATTTGAAAATTTGATGACTTGAATGAGTTTTTGAGTGTTTCTAAAGAGCTGTGAAAAAATTTGGAGCTTTCCACTACACCGTGGTGCCATTATACCATGCAAAAACATCATTTTAGCCTCTTCAAAGTTGATTCCAAAACTAATTGTCCAGAAGCACAGAGAAAAGAGCAACAAGGAAGAAAAACTCATATTTGTTTAACCATAACACCTGTGAGAAAAATGAAAGAGGTTATTGTGCTTGGTTCCATGTTTAACGAAAACCTCCCTTGGTTTTCCAAAATTCATCTCCATTTGGTCATAAATATATTTTATGAATGATGATAAAAACATACTCAAAAGAGCAACAACTCTCCTGTATCAATTTTATTTTGAGCATATCTCCCAAACGGTAAATCCAACAGGTCTGAAATTTTTCCAAAAAGTTAATATCATCATAATTCACCTCCACAAAAAATTTCAATCCAAGTGTAGTCACAAATCTCGCAAAAATACCAAAAAGTTTGAGCTGAAATCGCTTGGGTGTTTTCATTTCATCCCCATTCATGTCCTGTAAAAATTTCATGGCAAACGGATGTGAGTTTTAAGAGATATGATGAGAACATGGTGACCAAGTGAAAGTGTAGTGCAAAGGAGCAACAACTTAGGTGAAGGGAATGAGAGCGAAGGGAGGTAGGAAAAATTATGGCAAAAATATGCGGGATAGGTATGGGTGTTAGAAAAATACTAGAAGTGGAATTTGTCAAAATAGTGAAAAAAAGGAGGAAGAAAGTCAAAACACAGACCTAGAGTAAAAGTGCAATAGATTTCTATGGTTTTTGGTTAAATAAGGAAATGAAAGGATTTTGATGAGGGGAATGATGGAGAATGGCTAGTGAAGGATGATGAAGGAGGTATAATTGTTGGCATTATGATTCAAGCGTTGTCCTTGATGGCAACTCACTCAGAGGATGGTACAGATGCTCAGAGGTTGGTACAGGTGATGGCAACTTAATCAGAAGACAGATCTCAGTACAGCATGCCATGGAAGCTCATACACGCCGTTTCGTTAAGCCCAAGTCGCGTGTACACGCTAGTTCGATTCATAAAAAGCGCGTGTATGTGGAAAGGTTCCTTTTGGTCCATGGTGGTTAGTCCTTGGAAGTTGTGCCTATGGTTTCGGACCATTGTGTCTCGACGGGCGTGTCGATCCCTAGTTTTGAAGTTGATGGTATTGTGTTACTATGGTTTTGGCTCTTGGTATTGAGCTAGGCCTAAGACTATATAAGGAGAAGAAGATCATTAGGCAAAATCATCTTTCGACAAGGGCTTCAATATCTAAGAGTGAAAGAGATCTGTTTTGCAGGTGCTGGGTTGCTTGATCTAAGCCAAGGAAAGATCACATTGGTTGATGGAAGACTAGATCTAAGGATAGATCGGGATCTAATGGTTTGAAATGCACTATCATGATATGGTTGATTATGCTTATTTCTAGATCTGCATATTGTCGCAATGCTATGTTCTAGGTCTAACTAATGTCTGGTACAGCTGCAAATTGAGAAAGTTTATTTTTAGATCTGTACGCAGGTTGGCTTCGGTAAAAGAGCGTGTATACGCGGGTTTTGCTCCTTGAAGTAGCGTATATCTTTTGAAGCTTGTTTTTGGGTTTACAGTGGGGTCTGACTGTTATTGCAGAGTTTTGTAGTCTGCTCTGTGTTCTGGTAACTGGTGATTGACAGGGTTCTGTGGTTCAGTGATTCAAAGTTTGGTTGTTTTATGCTTCAATGATCTGTTGTGGAAATTGAATGATTTGTGGTCTTCAGATTGTAATGTTGTGCTTCAGGAATATCCAAGTCTGAAAATGTATGAAAAGTGATATCTGAAAGAAGGAAGATTGTAGGCCAGCACCTACGTACTAGTATCTTGGCTAGTACAAGAGCAAAGGGGGTTGGAGCTCCCTTCCAAGGAAGTTTGGAGAACGAGAGAAGGTTGAAGCCTTCTGTAGGTTGTAGCCTGTGTACTGGTATAAGGCTGCACCAGTACAAAAGATTGTAAACTGAAGTTTCATATTAAAGAAAGATAGAGACAACTTGCAGCAGGTGGTTTTCACCCACATTGGGTTTCCACCTTATATCTTGGTGTTCATGTGTGTGGCTTTTTATCTGTTCTGTTTTACTGCACATGTTTACTGTTAATGTGATGAATAATGTCCTGATGCAATTAATTGAAGAATAAGCTAACTAAATTGTGAGTTTTCTTCCTATACGCTGTTTTATTTCGTCACAGTAGCGTGTACACGCTGGTTCACTTAACTGAAGTAGCGTATATGTTTCTGAGCATTTAAAAAGTTTGATTAATCAGATAATACTGATTCACCCCCCCTCTCAGTATTATTTCCAACAATTGGTATCGGAGCAGGTCCTTCTGAGAAGCTTGATCGCTTGAAGGAAGATCATTCATCATGAGCAACTACGAGAAAGAAGCATCAATCAGGCCACCGGTTTTTGATGGAACAAATTTCAATTATTGGAAGGTAAGAGTTACTGCATATCTTCAATCTCTTGGTACAGAAGTTTGGGACATTGTAGAAACAGGCTATGCTTTTCCTTCAGCTACTCCTACAGATCCAGCTGAGAAAAAGGCATATGAAACAAATGCAAAAGCAGTCAGTACTCTATTAGGAAGTATATCTCAAACAGAATTCATGAAGGTCATGCACTTCAAATCAGCAAAAGAGATATGGGACAAAATGATCACTAGCTATGAAGGAGATGAACAGGTAAAGCAAGCTAAACTTCAAACTCTCAGGATTCAATATGAGACCCTCAAGATGTATAATGATGAAAGTGTGGCTAATTATTTTCTTCGGGTAGATGAGATTGTTAATTGTATGAAAAATCTGGGTGAAGAAATAAAAGAGACTATAGTAGTTCAAAAGATTCTAAGATCATTATCCCCCAAGTTTGAATCTAAAGTATCTGCAATAGAAGAAAAGGAAAATCTCAAAGTTCTCACTATGTCTCAGCTACATGGAATTCTAACTGCTTATGAAATGAGAAAGGGAGGTCCATCAGACAGAAGGGAAGCTGCTTTTAAGGCATCAAGAAAAGAAGATTACTATGAAGCAAGCCATGTTCTAGAAGAAGAGGAAGAAGAATCAAACTTTGTCAGAAATCTTCAAAGGGGTGCTGGAAGGTTCAGAGGTAAGCTACCTTTCAAATGCTTTGCTTGTGGAAGAGTAGGTCATTATGCTGCAAAATGTCCTAATAAGGATAAAGGAAAAGAACCTGCTAGATGGAATAAGAAACAAAGTGCAAATAAGAAAAGCTACTACACCCATGAAGATAGTGATGGCTTATCAAACAGTGATGAAGATGAACAAGGTAATAAATATAAGCTATTAATGGCATTTGAAGATGATGATTATGAGGATGCTGTAGATGTGGATAATCTCTATAATGAAATTACTAGACTCAAGAGATGCATAGAAGAAAAGAGTGTGATCATTGATACTTTGCAATTTCAAATTGATGAAAAGGAAAAACATCTTGAAAAACTAGAAGGTGAAATTGTTGGTCTCAGAAAAGAAATTGAGAAAACAAAAACTATTAATCTTAAGTTTGTCAAAGGATCTGAAACTTTGGATGAGATTATCAATGTGCAGCGGTCTCCTCTAAACAAGACAGGTTTGGGCTATAATGGAGAAACCTCTCAAGCATCCACCTCAAAAAGTTATCTTGATGCAGCAAGAAGAAATGAGCAGAAGAACAATGAAGATAATCAGGTAAAGCAGGGACGAATTACAAACAGAAACTATCAGGGACAATCCTTCTTAAGGGTGAACAAAAGCTACAACCAACCACAGGTAAAATCTTCTCAGTTTGGCACAAGAATAGATGAAAATAGAAATTACAATCAGTTTGCTGGTAGATTCAATAACCGCAGAAGCTTCTTCAATGGACAATGCTTTTCTTGCCATAACTTTGGTCACAAAGCAGCTCAATGTGTTGCATATAAAACAATCATGACTAGGGAAGCTCAAAAACAAAGAAGTATGACAGGGATTACAAAGAGGACCTATAACAACTTTTCAGTTCTTGAAAATGAAGTTGAATGTTCTATTTGCAATAATTTTGGTCATAAAGAATCTGAATGCAGGAGCAGGTTTCAGGAGAAAAAGGAACAAGCCACGAGCACCAAAAAATGGAGAATAAAAGAACCTCAGACAGAAAGATGTGGGATAGCGTTTTATGCAGAAGGACAGGAAAATCTATGGTACATTGACAGTGGATGTTCGAAACATATGACAGGTGATAAAGAAAAACTTGAATCTTATTCTACTTTAGAAAAGGGAAAGAAAGTTTCTTTTGGAAATGATACTCCTGCAACTATAAAAGGAAAAGGTATTGCTCCTTTGAAAGAAAAGGTTAAGGCTGGAAATGTTTTGTATGTTGATGGATTGAAGCATAATCTTCTAAGTGTCAGCCAGATGTGTGATCAAAAAACCGAGGTTATTTTCAGATCGAATGGATGTCTTGTTCGTGATCTTGATACAGGTAAAAAAGTTCTCAAAGGCAAAAGAACTCCAAATAATCTGTACATATTTGAAGAAGGACAACAACAATGCTATCTTAGCAAGGATGAAGAGCACTGGTTATGGCATCGAAGGTTGGGACATCTAAGCTTCTCACAAATAAGGAAAGCATGCAAATATCAGGCAGTTCGCGATCTTCCAGATATCAAAATTCCAGACAACACCATATGCAAATCTTGTCAGTTTGGAAAGCAAACCAGAACTAACTTTCCAGAGAAGGAAGGATCAGCTAGCTTGCCTCTTGAGCTAGTCCATACAGATGTATGTGGTCCATTTAGGAAAAGGACACCTCGAGGAGAAGAATATCTGATATTATTCATTGATGATTTCTCAAGGTTTGTTTGGTTAGGGCTTATGAAGCACAAAGATGAAGCATTCGAAAAATTCAAATCCTTCAAAGCATTGGCTGAAAATGAATCAGGACACAAAATTAAGTGCCTCAGATCTGACAGAGGTGGGGAGTTCACATCAAATGAATTTTTCGATTTCTGCGATGAACATGGGATAAGAAGAGAATTCTCTACAGCTAGAACTCCTCAGCAAAATGGGGTTGTGGAAAGAATGAACAGAACTATCCAACAAATGGCTCGTGCTATGCTCGATGAATCAGGTACTCCTGCAACCTTCTGGGGTGAAGCTGCACATGCTGCTGTTATCATTCTTAACAAAACAAATGTCCGAGTAAACAGCACTCAAACACCTCATGAGCTTTGGAGTGGTAAAACTCCTTCCGTGAAGCATTTCAAAATCTTTGGGAGCAAATGTTATATTAAGAACACTGATGAGCAACTTGGCAAACTTGAACCTAGAGCAGATGAGGGCATTCTTCTTGGTTATTCTCCACATAGCAAAGCATACAAGTGCTACAATAAAAGACTTGGCAGAATTGTTGACAGTATTGATATAGTGGTTGATGAGAAGGGATATATTCCTAGGCAAGTTCATCATGAAGACATTGAAGAAGATGAAGGTTACTCTCAAAGGCGAAATGATGAAGAAGAAGAACCTCAAGAAGAAGAAGAATCTCAAGAAGAACCAGAGGAGCAGACAAGAATAGAAGAGAAGACTCCATCCAGATATGTCCAAAAGAATCATCCAGAAACTCAGATTGTGGGGCAGAAAGAAGCAGGAGTACAAACAAGAAGGACACTTGCAGAAGCTTCAAGCTACTTGGCTTTACTCTCCTCCATTGAACCACAAAATGTGAAAGAAGCATGCAAAGATGAATGTTGGGTCAAAGCAATGGATGAAGAACTTGAGCAAATCGAAAGGAACAACACTTGGGAATTAGTTCCTAGACCAAAAGATAAGAATGTAATAGGAAAAAAATGGGTCTTCAAGAATAAGTTAAATGAAAATGGAGAAGTAATTAGAAACAAGGCCAGACTTGTTTGTAAAGGGTATGCACAGCAAGAAGGAATAGATTTTGAAGAGACCTTTGCTCCTGTGGCAAGACTAGAGGCCATCCGAATGTTCCTTGCTCTCTCAAGCTTTCAAAACTTCAAGGTATTTCAAATGGACGTGAAATCAACCTTCCTGAATGGAGACTTAGAAGAAGAAGTATATATTGAGCAGCCAGATGGGTTCATTCTTGGAAATGATCCAAACCTTGTATGCAGATTGAAAAAGGCACTCTATGGGCTCAAACAAGCTCCAAGGGCTTGGTACTATCGGTTGGACAAATATCTTCACCAACAAGGCTTTTCAAAAGGATCAGCAGATAGCAATCTCTATATAAAAGTTGAAAATAACAAATTGCTAATTCTTGTTGTTTATGTAGATGATATTATTTTTGGCAGCAATGAAGAGACCATGAGTCAAAACTTTGCCTTGGTTATGCAGAAAGAATTCGAAATGTCACTTCTTGGAGAATTGACATATTTTCTTGGATTGCAAATCCAACAAAATGAAGGAGGTATCTTCTTGTCTCAAACCAAATACCTCAAGCAGATCTTGAAGAAGTATGGCATGGAAGAGTCAAAGCCAGTATGTACACCCATGGTTACAGGATGCAGCCTCAGTGCAAATGATGAATCAGCAGCAGTCCACCAACCCACTTATAGATCCATGATTGGGAGTTTGCTTTATTTGACAGGTACTCGACCAGATATTACACATGCAGTAGGAATGGTTGGAAGATTTCAAGCCAACCCAAAGGAAACTCATCTTCAGGCAGTCAAAAGAATCTTCAAATATCTTCAAGGGACCCAAAACTATGGCTTATGGTATCCTAGAAATACTGATCTCACTCTTCATGCTTACACAGATGCAGATTGGGCTGGAAGTGTGGATGATAGGAAAAGCACAAGTGGAGGTGCTTTCTTCATGGGTTCCAGATTAGTATCTTGGTTCAGCAAGAAACAAAGTTCGATTGCCTTATCTACAGCTGAAGCAGAATATGTGGCTGCAGCATCTTGTTGCACACAACTTCTTTGGATGATGCAGACCTTGCAGGACTTTCAAATCACTTGCACTCCACCTGTCTCTATCTTATGTGATAATACAAGTGCAATCAGCATTTCAAAGAATCCTGTCATGCACTCAAAGACCAAGCACATACCAATCAAGTACCATTTTCTTCGGGAACAAGTGCTTGAGCAGAAGGTCAAGTTGGAGTATGTTCCTTCTAAAGAGCAAGTTGCTGATATTCTCACAAAACCACTGCCCAGGGAAACTTTTGAATATCTCAGACAAAAGCTGGGAGTAGTTGATGCTTCATCCTGTTGTTGAAGTTTGTTTGTTCTACAGAAAAGTTGGTATACGCAGGTTACGGAAGGGATATGAGCGTATACACGCGGATTCATGCTGGGTAAGTCGCGTGTATGCTGGACGCTTGTTGCAGAAATAATATCCACGTACATACGCTGTTTTGTACAGGATAAAACGCGTATATGAAGTTCTGAACAGCAAGGGAAAACTCTGAAGTTCTGAACAGCAATAGGAATGTCAGAATTCTTCAGGCACAGTTTCAGGGTGTGCAACAGGCACAGGTTCAGGGGGAGCAGCTCAAAAGTCTCATAAAGCATTGTTGGCATTCAGATGTTTTGGTTGTTGGTTTCAGGAGAAGGAGCTCAGAAAGAAATTCTGGTTGCTGATCTAACAAGATGTTTATCAGATGCTGCTGGTGTCTTTCCTAAGTCTTGGTCTAGATCTGTTGTCTCTATGTCATGTATCTCTCTTGTCATATCTCTTTTATGGTATCAAGGTCATGTAACGGCCTTTGTTGGTTTCCCCACTATGCCTGGGATGAATGCTGTAATATAATTGGTTGTTTCTGTTATGTCCCCTCTTGGTAGGGAGTATGGATGTATGTATTGAGTCTTTTGGTGATAGGAAGGTTCCTTATGGTGTATAAATCTTGGTTCTTGTTGAAGAACATCTTTTTCAGATCTGGCCTACTGTTAGGGGGAGCACGAGTCAGCACAGCCAAGCAGAGGTATCAGCATGTCCTCAGGGGGAGCACAGCCCTTTGCCCTTGATGTCAAAGGGGGAGAGTGACTTGGTGTGGTGGTTGCCATCAAGTCCAAAGGGGGAGATTGTTGGCATTATGATTCAAGTGTTGTCCTTGATGGCAACTCACTCAGAGGATGGTACAGATGCTCAGAGGTTGGTACAGGTGATGGCAACTTAATCAGAAGACAGATCTCAGTACAGCATGCCATGGAAGCTCATACACGCCGTTTCGTTAAGCCCAAGTCGCGTGTACACGCTAGTTCGATTCATAAAAAGCGCGTGTATGTGGAAAGGTTCTTTTGGTCCATGGTGGTTAGTCCTTGGAAGTTGTGCCTATGGTTTCGGACCATTGTGTCTCGACGGGCGTGTCGATCCCTAGTTTTGAAGTTGATGGTATTGTGTTACTATGGTTTTGGCTCTTGGTATTGAGCTAGGCCTAAGACTATATAAGGAGAAGAAGATCATTAGGCAAAATCATCTTTCGACAAGGGCTTGAATATCTAAGAGTGAAAGAGATCTGTTTTGCAGGTGCTGGGTTGCTTGATCTAAGCCAAGGAAAGATCACATTGGTTGATGGAAGACTAGATCTAAGGATAGATCGGGATCTAATGGTTTGAAATGCACTATCATGATATGGTTGATTATGCTTATTTCTAGATCTGCATATTGTCGCAATGCTATGTTCTGGGTCTAACTAATGTCTGGTACAGCTGCAAATTGAGAAAGTTTATTTTTAGATCTGTACGCAGGTTGGCTTCGGTAAAAGAGCGTGTATACGCGGGTTTTGCTCCTTGAAGTAGCGTATATCTTTTGAAGCTTGTTTTTGGGTTTACAGTGGGGTCTGACTGTTATTGCAGAGTTCTGTAGTCTGCTCTGTGTTCTGGTAACTGGTGATTGACAGGGTTCAGTGGTTCAGTGATTCAAAGTTTGGTTGTTTTATGCTTCAATGATCTGTTGTGGAAATTGAATGATTTGTGGTCTTCAGATTGTAATGTTGTGCTTCAGGAATATCCAAGTCTGAAAATGTATGAAAAGTGATATCTGAAAGAAGGAAGATTGTAGGCCAGCACCTACGTACTAGTATCTTGGCTAGTACAAGAGCAAAGGGGGTTGGAGCTCCCTTCCAAGGAAGTTTGGAGAACGAGAGAAGGTTGAAGCCTTCTGCAGGTTGTAGCCTGCGTACTGGTATAAGGCTGCACCAGTACAAAAGATTGTAAACTGAAGTTTCATATTAAAGAAAGATAGAGACAACTTGCAGCAGGTGGTTTTCACCCACATTGGGTTTCCACCTTATATCTTGGTGTTCATGTGTGTGGCTTTTTATCTGTTCTGTTTTACTGCACATGTTTACTGTTAATGTGATGAATAATGTCCTGATGCAATTAATTGAAGAATAAGCTAACTAAATTTTGAGTTTTCTTCCTATACGCTGTTTTATTTCGTCACAGTAGCGTGTACACGCTGGTTCACTTAACTGAAGTAGCGTATATGTTTCTGAGCATTTAAAAAGTTTGATTAATCAGATAATACTGATTCACCCCCCCTCTTAGTATTATTTCCAACAATAATCTTAAAACGAAGGCTTTTGAATCCTGAATGAAGTTATGAATCTTAGGTTACTCATGTATAATTTCAACTTATCCAACTTAACAAGTTACGAAGACACGGCTCACATTCAACTTTGGTCGTAAAATTAGACAACAAAGCAACAAATTTAAATACATCTTGACATGCCATAACATTTGGCACACCTAATAATCCCTTAGCACTTTGTATCAAGTGTTAGCATCCCCCGCATTTCATGGCATGCTTTGGCACTCCCTACCACTCCCTTACACTTATCACACCTAGTACTCACTAGATAACATTCTCTGTCACACTCTTATTCATTCATTTCAATGCATTTGAAACTACTGCTCCCTTGTGTTTCCCTGGAACTTGGCCCTAACACTCCCTAGCATGTGTTGGTCGCACACCTGGCGCTTGGAACTTCTTGGCATGCCTAAAATGCCTTGGAATTTTCTAGCATTTTTTACTACCTCCTGGCATTCTGTATAACACCTTGGCACTCCCTAGCTGTCATGCCCTCACAGATAGCCTTACTATTTTTGTGTCTTGGGAACCCAACCAAGTCATTAACAAAACAATGTTGTGCCCATCCCAAATTCTGCCTTTGCTTGAAACTACTTTGTACACACCTTATCACAACCATAGGCTTGCCTCCTACAAGTCCTATTCTGAGCTTATCATAACACATTTCATCCTTGGGGCACCTGGAATTTGTTGACTCTCCTTGGCACACAACACTCTTATTTGTTCATTTCCAAGCATTTTGACCTAGTCGTCCCATACGATGCCTTGGCACTGGCTAGTATACCTTTTCACTCCCTTCTTAGCTCACCTAGAACTTGCTAACAATTCATTTCCATGGATTTGAAATGAGTGTTCACTTGAGTTTCCCTAGAACTTGGCCCTCACACTCCCTAGCACGCATGGATAAAATATTTACAAAATTTTCCTATATCCTACTATCTAGGGTTTGGTTTTTGAGTAACTAAAAATAAGATAACTGAATAGATAATCATGGGATACCATGCCAATTTGGAGGTCCACCAAGTTAAATTTCAAAAAGTTCTAGAACACTCTCAACAATTATGGCCTCGCGAAATTGTGAAGAATGGGTCTCAAAGTGCTGCCTGTAACTCCAAAAAATTAACTTCTGTGTAAAAAATGAGAGAGGATTTTGGTTTTGGGTATGTCATGAACAGAAAGCTCCTCCCGTTTTCAAAATTACTTTCCCATTTATTCAGAATCCCAACTTGAAGTTTGTTGCAAAGAAATGCAACAAGTTATGGCAGAAGCGCAACAAAATGTTCACTTGAAATTTTGATGACTTGAATGAGGTTTTGAGTGTTGTTGAATACCTGTGAAGAAATTGGGAGATTTCCACTACACCGTGGAGCCTCCAAACCATGCCAAAAAATCATTTTAGCCTCTTCAAACTTGATTCCAAAACTGATTGTCCAGAAGCGCAGCGAAAAGAGCAGCAAGGAAGAAACACTCATATCTCTTTAACCATAACACCTGTGAAAAAATAGAAAGAGGTTATTGTGCTTGGTTCCATTGTTAACAAACACCTCTCTTGGTTTTCCAAAATTCATCTCGATTTGGTCATAAACATCTTTTGAAAAAGATGATAAAAACATAGTCAAAAGTGCAACAACTGTCCTGTAACAATTGCATTTTGAGCATATCTCCCAAACGGTAAATCAAAATGGGCTGAAATTTCTATAGAAAAATAATATGATCATAATTCACCTCCAAAAGAAATTTCAGCCCAATTGGAGTCACACATCTGGATAAAATCCCAAAATGGTTGTAGATGTTGATGCCTCATTTCTCGAAATTCGTGCATCATTTTGAGCTGAAATTGAGTGGGTGTTTTCATTTCATCCCCTTTCATATCCTGTAAATATTTCATGGAAAATGGATATAAGTTTTAAGAGATATGATGAGAACATGGTGACTAGGTAAAAGCGTGATGCAAAAGAGTATCAACTTAGGGGAAGGGAATGAGGTGGAAGGGAGGTTGGAAAACATATGGGAAAAATATAGGGGATATGTATGGGTGTTGGGAAAACAATAGAAGTGGAATTTCTCAAAAATAGTGAGAAAAATGGGGGAAGAATTTCAAAACGTAGACATAGGTTAAAAGAGCAGCAGATTTCTAGGGATTTTTGTAAAATAAGGAAATGAAAGGATTTTGATGAGGGGCATGGTGGAGAATGGCTAGTGAAGGATCATGAAAGAGGTATAATCTTAAAATGAAGGCCTTTGACTCCTTAATGAAGCTATGAATCTTAGGTTACTCATGCATAATTTTGACTTATCCAACTTAACAAGTTACGAAGACAAGGCTCACATCCAACCGTGGTCGTAAAATTAAACAACTAAGCAAAACATTTTACATCTTGACATGTCATAACATCTGGCATGCCTAATAATCCCTTGGCACTATGTAGCAAGTGTTAGCATCCCCCACATTTCTTGGCATGCTTTGGCACTCCCTAGCACTTCCTGACACATATCACACCTCGTTCTCGCTAGCTAACACTCTTATTCATTCATTTCCATGCATTTGAAACTACTACTCCCTTGTGTTTCCCTAGAACTTGGCCCTAACATTTCCTAGCATGTGTTGACGACACAGCTTGGCACCTGGAACTTCTTGGCATGCCTAAAATGCCTTGGAACTATCTAGCTTGTGTTAGTACTTCCTAGCATTCCTTGGAACACCTTGCAGTCCCTAGCTGTCATGCACTCATAGATAGCCTTACTTATTTTGCGACATGGGAACCCAACCAAGTCATTAACAAAACAATGTTGTGCCCAACCCAAATTATCCCTTTGTCTGAAACTACTATGTACACACCTTATCACAACCATAGGCTTGCCTCTTGCAAGTCTTATTATGAACTTATCCTAACACACTTTTTCCTTGGGGCATCTGGAATTTGCTGACACTCTTTGGCACACATCACCGTTAGTTTTTCATTTCCAAGCATTTTGACCTAGTTCTCTCTTGTGATGCCTTGGAACTGGCTAGTATAACTTTTCTCCCCCTCCTTAGGACACCTAGAACTCACTGACAATTCATTTCAATGCATTTGAAAGGAGTGCTCCCTTATGTTTCCCTGGCACCTGGCCCTCACACTCCTTAGCATGCATGGATAAAATATTTACAAAATTTTCCCATATCCTACTATCTAGGGTTTTGTTTTCGTCTAACTAAAAATATGATAATTGAAGAGGTAATCATGGGATATAATAGAAAAATCCTCAAAATTCATTATCCAAATATATTTGAGGTCAACCATGCCAAGTTGGAGGTCCAACAAGTTGAATTCCAAAAAGTTCTAGAACCATGTCAGCAATTATGGCATAGCAAAATTGTGAGAAATGGGTCTCGAAGTGCCACCTGTAAATCCAAGATAGCAACTTGTGTGCATACAATGAGAGACGATTTTGTTTTTGGGTATTATAAAAGAAAACCTCCTCCCGTTTTCAAAAATACTTTGCCACTTCTTCAGAATCCAAGTTTGAAGTTGGTTGGACAGAAATGCAACATATCATGGCAGAAGTGCAACAAATAGTTGACTTGAAATTTTGATGACTTGAATTGGGTTTTGAGTGTTTCTGAAGACCTGTGAAGAAATTTGGAGATTTACACTACATCGTGGAGTCTTTAAACCATGCAAAAACATCATTTTAAACTCTTCAAACTTGATTCCAAAAATGATTGTCCAGAAGTGCACAAGAAAGAGCAACAGGGAATAGAAACTCATATCTCTTTAACCATAACACCTATGAAAAATCTGGAAGAGATTATTCTGCTTGGTTCCCTGGTTAACAAAATCATCCCTTGGTTTTCCAAAATTCATCTCCATTTGGTCATAAATATCTTTTTAAAGTGATGATAAAGACATAGTCAAAAGCGCAGCAACTCACCTGTAGCAATTGTATTTTGAGCATATCTCCCAAATTGTAAATTCAAATGGACTGAATTTTTGCAAAAAGTTAATAACATCATAATTCACCTCCACAAAAAATTGTGGCTCAATTGGACTCACACATCTCGAGAAGATCCCAAAATGTTTGTAGATTATGATGCCTCATTTCTCGAAAATCGTGAATCATTTTGAGCTGAAATTGACTAGTTGTTTTCATTTCATCTCCATTCATCTCTTGTAAAAATTTCATGGAAAACGGATGTGAGGTTTAAGAGATATGAGGAGAATATGGTGACTAGGTAAAAGCGCAGTGCAAAAGAGCATCAACTTAGGGGAAGGGAATGAGAGGGAAGGGAGGTATGAAAAATTATGGGAGAAATGTGGGGGAAAGGTACGAGTGTTAGGAAAATACTAGAAGTGGAATTTCTCGAAAATAGTGAGAAAAAGGGGGCAAGAAGGTAAAAACACAGACCTAGGGTAAAAGCGCAGTAAATTTCTTGGGTTTTTTGTAAAATAAACAAAAGGAAGGATTTTGATGAGGGGAATGATGGAGAATGGCCAGTGAATGATGATGAAATAGGTATAATCTTGAAACAAAGGCCTTTGACTCTTGAATGAAGATATGAATCTTAGGTTACTCATGTATAATTTCAACTTATCCAACTTAACAAGTTACGAAGACAAGGCTCACATCCAACCATTGTTGTAAAATTAAACAACTAAGCAACAAATTTTACATCTTGACATGCCATAACATCTGGCACGTCTAATAATACCTTGGCACTTTGTAGCACGTGTTAGGATCCCTCACATTTCTTGGTATGCTTTGGCACTCCCTAGCACTCCCTGACACTTAGCACACCTCGTACTCACTAGCTAACACTCTCTATCACACTCTTATTCATTCATTTCCATGCATTTGAAACCACTACTCCATTGTGTTTCCCTGCAACTTGGCCCTAACACTCCCTAGCATGTGTTGGCCCCACACCTGGCACCAAGAACTTCTTGCCATGCCTAAGATGCCTTGGAACTATCTAGCATCTGTTAGTACTTCCCGGCATTCCCTATAACACCTTGGCACTCTCTAGTTGTCATACCCTCATAGATAGCCTTACTCTTTTTGCGACTTGGGAACCCAACCAAGTCATTAACAAAACAACGTTGTGCTTAACACAAATTCTCTTTGTCTGAAACTACTTTCTACACAACTTATCACAACAAAAGAATTGCATCCTGCAAGTCCTATTCTAAACTTATCCTAACACACTTCATCCTTGGGGCACTTGGAATTCTCTGACACTCCTTGGCACACAACACGCTTATTTGTTCATTTCGAAGCATTTTGACCAATTTTTCCCTTGTGATGCCTTGGCCCTGTCTAGTATACCTTTTCACTCCCTCCTTATCACACCTAGAAATCGCTGACAATTCATTTCCATGCGTTTGAAATGAGTGCTCCATTGTGTTTCCCTAGCACTTGTCCCTCACACTCCCTAGCATGCATGGATAAAATATTTACGAAATTTGCCCATATCCTACTATCTAAAGTTTTCTTTTTGACTAACTAAAAATGTGATAACTTAAGAGATAATTATGGGATATGATAGAAAAATCCTCAAACTTCATTATCCAAATAGATTTGAGGTCAACCATGCCAAGTTGGAGGTCCACCAAGTCGAATTTCAAAAAGCTCTAGAACCATGTCAGCAATTATGGCCTAGCGAAATTGTGAAAAATGGGTCTCAAGGCAGTAACTGTTGTGTAAACAATGAGAGAGGCTCTTTTTTTTGTGTACGTTATGTACAAGAATGTCCTCCTGTTTTCAAAAATACTTTCCCATTTGTTCAGAATCCAAGTTCGAAGTTGGTCGCACAGAAATGCAAAAAATCATGGCAGAAGCGCAGCAAATAGTTGACTTGAAATTTTGATGACTTGAATTGGGTTTTGAGTGTTGCTGAAGACATGTGAAGAAATTTGGAGATTTCCACTACACCATGGAGCCTTTAAACCATGTAAAAACATCATTTTAGCCTCTTCAAACTTGATTCCAAAACTGATTGTCTAGAAGCGCAGTGAAAGGAGTAGCAAGGAATACAAAATCATATTTCTTTAACTATATCAGTTGTGCAAAAACTAAAAGAAGTTATTTTGCTGGGTTCCATGGTTAACAAGAACCTCCCTTGGTTTTCCAAAATTCATCTCCATTTGGTCATCAATATCTTTTGAAAATGATGATAAAAACATAGTCAAAAGCACATCAACTCTCCTGTAGCAATTATATTTTGAGAATATCTCCGGAATAGTAAATCCAAATGGGCTGAATTTTTACAGAAAGTTAATTTCATCGTAATTCACCTCCACAAAAAATTGCAGCCCAATTGAAGTCACACATCTCGAGAAAATCCCAAAATGTCTATAGATGATGATGCCTCATTTCTCAAAAACCGTGCAACATTTTGAGGTGAAATTGAGTGTGTGTTTTCATTTAATCCCCATTCATCTCCTATAAAAATTTCATGGCAAAGGGATGTGAAGTTTAAGAGATATGACAATAACATGGTGACTAGGTAAAAGCGCAGTGAAAAACAGCATCAACTTAGGGGAAGGGAATGAGAGGGAAGGGAGGTATGAAAAATTATGGGAAAAATGTGGGGGATAGGTATGGGTGTTGGGAAAAAACTAGAAGTGGAATTTCTCAAAAATAGTGAGAAAAAGGGGACAAGAAGGTCAAAACACAGACCTATGGTAAAAGAGTAGCACATTTCTAGGGTTTTTTGTAAAATAAGGAAATCAAAGGATTTCGATGAGGGGAATGATGGAGAATGGCTAGTGAAGGATGACGAAAGATGTATAATCTTAAAAACAAGACCTTTGACTCTTGAATGAGGCTATGAATCTTAGGTTACTCATGTATAATTTCAACTTATCCAACTTAACAAGTTGGGAAGACAAGGCTCACATCCAACCGTGGTGGTAAAATTAAACAACTAAGGAACAAATTTTACATCTTGAAATGCCATAACATCTGGCACAACTAATAATCTGTTGGCACATTGTAGCACGTGTGAGCATCCCCCACATTTCTTGGTATGCTTTGGCACTCCCTAGCACTCCCTTACACATAACACACCTCGTACTCGCTAGTTAACACTCTCTGTCACACTCTTATTCATTCATTTGCATGCATTTGAAACTACTACTCCCTTGTGCTTCCCTCGAACTTGGCCCTAACACTCCCTAGCATGTGTTGGTGCCACACCCTAGTGCCTGGAACTTCTTGGGATGCCTAAGATGCCTTGGAGCTATCTAGCATGTGTTAGTACTTCGTGGCATTTCCCAGAACAACTTGGCACTCCCTAGCTGTCATGACCTCATAGATAGCCTTAATTTTTTTTGCAACTTGGGAACCCAACCAAGTCATTAAGAAAACAATGTTGACCCCAACCCAAATTCTCCCTCTGTGTGAAACTACTTTGTACACACCTTATCACAATAAGAGGCTTGCCTCCTAGAAGTCCCATTCTGAACTTATCCTAACACACTTCGTCCTCGGGGAACTTAGAATTCACTGGAACTACTTGGCACACAACACTCTTATTTGTTCATTTCCAAGGATTTTGATCTAGCTCTCCCTTGTGATTCCTTGGGACTAGCTGGTATACCTTTTCACTCCCTCCTTAGCACACCTAGAACTCATTGAGAATTCATTTCCGTGCATTTCAAATGAGTGCTCCGTTGTGTTTCCCTAACTGTTATAGACATTTTTGGGCACTACAACCCTAATCATACATGTCAATAAACCAAGCGCTCCTAAGTCCCTAAAAGTGTTGCTTCACACCCTAAAGGAACAAGGTCAGCTGATTACCTCATCTCCCAGAAGTTCTCCATAGAAAACTTCTCAGAACTGGTCAAAGCTAGACCATAGAGACTGCCCAGTGCAGAGGGTGCGCTGCATCTCACCTGCTCAGTGTAAAGGGTGTGATGCATATTGGAAAGCCCTTCTGTAGGGTGCAATGGGTGAGAGTAGATAAATGGCAGAGATAGTTTGTGAGGTGGATCGTCATGGAACCTTGTGGAAACTTCTCCTGTGACACTTGCCTCTCTCAA
Source organism: Pinus tabuliformis (assembly GCA_031772625.1). Taxonomy (NCBI): domain Eukaryota; kingdom Viridiplantae; phylum Streptophyta; class Pinopsida; order Pinales; family Pinaceae; genus Pinus; species Pinus tabuliformis. Next base: position 1,596,989,615 of record CM062818.1, read on the forward strand.
TTCGCCTAGGGATGAGTAAGAGATCAACAATCTCCAAGTGGAATCAAGAACTATCAGAGAGAGGACACTAATCAAAATCCCAGAAGCTGACTCACCCCCCTGCAATCATATATATATGGATCCCTCATCACAGAGATCCAAAGGCTGGAATTTTGTATCTTGTAAGGAAGTGTTGTTGGTATCTTGGTGGAATATCATAGTGTTGGGTGGTCTAAGCTTTTCATGAGGTGAAGAAGGGCTTTCATGCTAGGAGGATGATGTTGGGTTAGAAAATTTTGTTGTAGTCCTCTTTGCTATTCTTGATATTAATAAAGCTATCCAAGTTTTCCTCCACATTCTTGTATATTTGATGATATATGCATTTGTGTGGTCAATATATATCTAGTCCTATATTGTTTATGATTGTAGATCTCTGTTCTTCGATAGTATTATGTTGTTTTGATTCCATAGGTGCTCTTTGAAGTTGGGTAGACGAAGGAAAAGTGGCAAGGATCTGTCAAAAGGGAGAGGAACCAAGCAAGGAACCAAGCGCAAGACTGAGGTTGGTGTCCTTTGTTCCCCTCTTATCTACTTCTCATAAAGGAAAGCGAAAGTAGTTTTAGTTTGTTTGTTTCTAAGATAGCTACGAGTCTTAGTGGAACTAGCAGCTCCGAGTGGACACTAGATTTCCCGATAACAAAGTGGTGACTCCGCTGGGGAGTGAATAGTTTGTTTGCTTGTCTATACTTGTTTGCTTTATAAACTTACAGATGGAGCCTGAAGTTAAGCTAGCTAGCCTTTGAATTGCATTTGCTATGCAAGTGCAAAGTCGATCAATGTTGCTTCAGCCTATCTCCAGGTTTTGTTTATAAACTGAACAATCAATTTGCAAACATCCTAATTGCCCTAGTGGTGGCTCTAGTAACCTCATTAGATCATCCCTTGTGATTTCTACTTACTGACTATCATTAGCTCGGCCTAAATCCCTTAACTAAGCTGCAAACCATGACCAAGAACCAATTTGAAGTCTTGTCCCTAGACCATCGCACTTTCTCCTCTTGGGAATCTAGATGCATCGCACCTCCCATGTGTAGTAGGTGCGCTGCATTGCACTTTCCCTATGTTGCAGGTGTGCTCATCAGATAAGACCTCTTCTGCTCTGAGAATTTGGTTTTGTGTTCACTCTCGTCAGGTTTATTCAAGAGTTTTGCTGTCTGTGATCAGTATACCATTGTGGAAATGCCCTTCCTTTGCATGATTCCACCTCCGTAGTACAATGAATTGTGAATGTTTTTATGTATTGTGCACCATTTACAATTCTCTTTTACAAAAAGTAGCATAATCAAACTTTCATCTTTTGATTTGGAAGTGTCGCAAGTGTCATTTTTAGTCAAAGAAAAGAATTCTATTGTTCTTGATGGTCAGTTATACAGTTACTCTCATATTTGATTTGAATTAGTAGTTTTTCAAGTGTCAAAAGCAGTTTTCAATTCAAAATAACAAAGTGTCGTCATTATCTTACTTTCATTTTTGAAGAGAAATTTGTTAGTACTGTCACTTTGAAAAGATAGTTCAGATTTGTACTTAGCATTCTTCTTGTCATTCACACATTAAGAAAGCTGAAAACAAATGCATGCATGTGCATTTGCATTTAGACTGCTTGTTGGTTTGATTTATGACAGTGCATCTAGTGTGTGCTCTCTGCTCTATGTTGAAAGGATATCATATCTCTTTCTTTAGTAGCTAGGATTTTCATCGCAAAAAGAAGATTAAACGATTGTTTATCATATTAGATTGCATTTTAGGAATTGTATATCCACATCAGGTGGTGAACCTAAAAGGAAAATTTCTTAAGAAAGATCAACTGTAAAATAAATTCAATGAACATAAAAACTTGTAACCTAACACACAACATCTAGAAGTCTAGGCTAGAGACATATTCTGGTGTTGTAAAGCTTGGTAGCTATCGCTTTCATCGTTGCTTAGGTGATTCCTCCTCTTTGAGACGACAAGTGCTAGTACGGACTTGTGCTCCCACATACGGACTTGGGTTCAAGTGGTCTATACCATCCTATAGTATAGACATACTTGGGAGACTACAATAGGCTATATCCTTTATCCATAGGAAGCCGCGTCTGCCACCCTATCGATCACAATGCACTAAACATAGCATTCGGGATGATTGACTACTGTACCGTAAAAAGTGTTCTACAGTTTTGTGATTGGTTTGGTAATCCCTCTATCTAGATTTCCAGAGTAGTCTCTTTCATTCCTTTTCAGAATCCTTAAAGGAAAAGGTCCATCTGAGCACTTGTCACTTTAGGCTCATTAAAAATCGAAGGCGACTAGAGTCATCTTTTGTTTTTTCTTGACTCTTAAAAATTGAAAAAACAAGTTGTGTCAAAGCATCTAAAATTTATTTTAATCAGAACAATATCACTATTCCCGCGTTGGTCTTAGGTTGAGGAAAATGGAGTCCACCAACCAAGGATTCCCCCTTGGAGGAAATCCTAGTCCTTTCTCCTCTTGGGGAGATGTTTGTGCACCTCATATGGCCACATTGTCGCTTCCAGGATTGACGATTGGCTTGCCAATATGGCTATTCTCAACCTCTGTCATTCAGAACACCATGATTCCTGAACAATCAAGTCAGCAACTAGATGATACTAAAGTTACCCCCCAACATTCTACTTCATCCGATTCTCCCTCTCCTCCTTCCTCTTCGCTTGATGAAGCTGGTAAAACCAAAAATCAAGTAACTAAGAAGGAGAAGAAGGGGAAGGAGAAGAAAGAGAAGAATAAGAAGGAGCCAAAGGCGAAAAGGGGTAACCAGGCGTCATCTAGTGAAAATCCACACGCTGCACCATCCAAGCCTAAATCTCCATGTGTCATTTATAGAGGAGACTGCTATCATTGTGATTGTCCTTGCATCCCTCGGATCTTAAGGGACTGGTCTCCTCGTTTGCACAATCCGGTGTCATCAACCTCTGAAGACCATGTTGAAAGTACACCATCAATTAGTGAAAGTGAAGCATCTGGACAAAAAAGGAAATGTAAATTTCCTTGTAAACTGTGTGAAGGTGATCACGTCGTCCACCGTTGTCCCTTCCTAGATGAAGCTAAAAGAGTCTTGGAGAACCATCCTGCTACACCACTACGGCTTCCTCCTGGATACAAGAAACTCTTGCCGAGTCCATCACTAGTTGGAAATCTGACCGACACACCATTGTGGTCGGTCGAAGCATCTGTCATTGAAGATAAACCCGATGAATCCATACCAAACAAAATTCAAGAGGTTGAGGGGGCAGTCGACCCGGTCTTATCTTCAGAAGGTCCATCTTCAGATGATACAATCACCGAAGAGAATGAGAACGAAATCGTTCAAATTCTTTTCGTAAACACAAACTCCGATGAATATGGGTGATATCAACCCGTTGCTTTACCGCAGGAAGGAAGTTTGTCAGAGTCATATCCGGTCGTCTATTCGGTCCCACCTCTAAGCAACCTAGTCATTTCCTTCGATTGGAATCTACTAAGCTGACCTCGTTTACCAGCTAGTGTACCATTCCAAATCATTGTACAAGCTTACAAAATGGTGATGGTCGGTACCATCATAGATGAAGGGGCTTCTATGAGTATCCTTCCCTCAACTGCTTGGAAAACGCTTGGTTCGCCATCTCTTTTACCTGAGATGAGAAATCTGACAGGCTTCGACAAAGGAACCGGTCGACCATTAGGGATCCTTCCCAATGTACCTATAACATTGAGAAGGAAAACAATTTATATGAATGTAATGGTAGCTCAAGGCCCTCTAGATTATAATCTACCCCTTGGGTGCGACTATATTTATAGCATCAGAGCCATTGTCTCCTCACTCTTTACAGTAATGTGTTTTCCGCATGAAGGCCGAGTGGTCCAACTCGTAGACCAACTTTCGTTCCTCGGCTCACACATAGCTAATAGTCAAATGCCACCCCTAAATGGTCTTTTCATGCAAGGGATGTCTCATCAATCTCCAGTCCGTCCACTTGAAGAACGCGAGTAATTCGGGGGGACATGACTGAAACCCAGGGGGCATGCACCCTGGTCTGCTTCGGTAGGGAAACTCTGGGTATAGGGTAAGTTTCCGCGAAGGATATATGACTAGTCCGACACCCGTTCGTATAGGAAGAGGAATGTAGACCGGGATAAGATTCCTTCATCAAGGTTAGATGATTAGAGCCTTTGTCCAAATGGACTAAGCAGAGGAAGTGTTTCTGTCTGCTGTGCGGATGGAAACTATCTTGCGAACGCGAGAACTTCTAAATGGTAACCTCGAAACTTTACTTCACTATAACTAGGGGCATGCAAACCTTTTGTGAGCAAGTGAGAAGCGACCAACATAACGCTAACTCTATGGTTCCACTGACTTCGACTGCCTAAGTCAGGTGAGTGGTGAAGTCGACTTTTCATCTTCGCAAGGGCCAAATGGCACCAGCAAAGTAAAGGAAAAATTTTCCTACCTAACCTTGGTAGTGATCTTGGTAGTTAAGTAGAGGAACATAGTTGGTCGTTCCTAGCTTGCATACGAGAGGCAGTGGAGCATAGATTCGAAAGGTGCAAGCTCCATAAAAATGTGAATCTATCGATGAGACATCGTTATTATACGACTGGCACGAGTAGTTTTTATGTGAAGTTCAAGCTCATTAAAAATTAAACCTAAGCAATGAGAAAATATTTCCCCAGAGTTTAGGCTCATTAAAAATTGAACCAATTTCTGGTAAATAACCATTGTGAATGCATTATCATAAGCTTTTGAGCCTTGGTCATGTTCTCATCATCACCTCCACTTTGTTTTAGCCAATCATTCACCTCCATTTGATTGTTTAACCCTTTTGAGGAACAACTACAAAGAGTGATCCTGTTAGCCATCCTTGTGACACCGCCATGATTGGAAAATTCCAAACCTTACCTGGAATCAACTGCTACCTAAAATTGTCACTCGTCCTCAAAAGACGAGTCTCCTTTAAGCTCTTTTCATCTAACTCATAAAATATGAAAATATTTCCGAGCAATTGGCCTCTCCAGCACGTTAAAGCTACCGTGAGTGTTATCCCTCCTCTAGATTTTAATCTTTTTGGACCTGAGGGATTATTACACAAAAAGATCGAGCGCTTGTTTTGTTCGGATCGTTAAAATTATCAAAAATTCATCCCTTTCATATTATTTTATACTTTCTCAGACTTAAGGGATTATATGACGAAAAAGGATTATTAGAGTTTCCTTTACATCCCTTTCAGACTCTCTAAAATTGAAAAGGACCGATTTATCTTTGTCGTTAAACTCGTTAAAACCAATATTGAAAAACTTGTCCATATAGAAAAGAACAAGTTTCACTGTCTCTAGGCTCATGAAAACATTGTGACGAATTTGCCCAAAGGGAAAATTATAGAACAAGCATATGTTATCCTCCTCAAGCTTGATAAAAATAAAGAGGTATTAGTCAGCAATGACCGGGAAAAATTGGGAAGAAAACATGAAGAAACTTTATTGGTAGCAAGTCGCTCTTGAACATGACACTTTCACTCCACGTCCGAGTCGGGTTGGGTTATTCCATTCACCGATCATATCACCATTGGTCCATCGCACCATCCATATTTGGGGTTAATTCTACCAATCCATGTCAGTGTCACCAGTATGTTCAAGAGAAGTCGCTCAGAGAATTCACCTATGTCTCATCCGCTGCAATACATTCACGCTCCATTCTTTCATGACCGCCACACTAAACCCTTTATCATTAGATCATTTTCACCTCCAAAATCATTTACTTTGTTCCATGTCGTAGATGTGGGATTCATTAAGGCCCTCCTACGACGAGTCGCTTCTTGTCGACATCAGCTCATTATCCAAGTAGTCGACTTAGGAACAACCCTTTCAGTACTTTGAAGCTTGCATGCCTCAATGGCAAGTTTCTCACTTCCGATGACAGGTTTACATCAATGCCCTTCGACCGAAAGATTTTCCGTGGTGTTTGATGCCAAGTCCCTTTTTCACACCATGCAAATTGTACTGTAGTACCTTGAGGGTCATCATCATTATCAATGATTCCTCTCATTCCTGTTAATAGCTTACATATTTGGCTGGTAATCAGGCGATGTCTTTCCATGTTCGACTCTAGAACATCTTTCACATGGATCGACTTGTACTCGGAGTGAAGATTGGACGCGTTTGAAGACCCCAGATCTAGTTTCATCCATCCGAGCTGCGATATATTCAGGAAAATAAAGACATCAAATGTACATCATTGCTGCACAGATGATCATCCGAATCAAAGGATGAGGGCTCTATCAGAATCATCAGTCTGCCACAGAGACGGCTGTCTATCTTATGTACATGAAAATGAATTTATAAAGCTGAGCATGGGAATGCCCGCCTTAGCTAGATCATGAAAAATATTATGAAGATAATGTATTGTAATTTATCTTATTACAGGTCGCCTTCCAGCTCGAAAAAACTTCAGATCCTCATGATAAAGCATTTCACCCGACATCAAAATATTAATGACCTCATGCTTTAGGGGGCAACTGTTATAGACATTTTTTGGCACTGCAACCCCAATCATACATGTCCACAAAATAAGGGATCCTAAGTCCCTAAAAGTGTTTCTTCACACCCTAAAGGAACAAGGTCAGCCGATTACATCATCTCCCAAAAGTTTTCCACAAAAAACTGCTCAGAACTTGTCAAAGCTAGACCATACAGACTGCCCAATGCAGAGGGTGCGATGCATCTCACCTGCTCAGTGTAAAGGGTGCGATGCATACTGGAAATCCCTTCTGTAGGGTGCGATGGGCAAGAGTAGAAAAATGGCAGAGACAGTTTGCAATGTGCATCGTCATGGAATCTTCTAGAAACTTCTCCTGTGACACTTGCCTCTATGAATTCGCCCAAGGATGAGTAAGAGATCATCAATCTCCAAGTGGAATCAAGAACTATCAAAGAGAGGACACTAATCAAAATTCCAGAAGCTAACTCACCCCCCTGCAATCATCTATATACGGATCCATCATCACAGAGATCCAGAGGCTGGAATTTTGTATCATGTAAGGAAGTGTTGTTGGTTTCTTGGTGGAATATCATAGTGTCGGGTGGTCTAAGCTTTTCATGAGGTGAAGAAGGGCTTTCATGCTAGGAGGATGACGCTGGGTCAGAACAATTGGTTGTAATCCTCTTTTCTATTCTTGATATTAACAAAGCTATCCAAGTTTTCCTCCACATTCTTGTATGTTTGATGATATATGCATTTGTGTGGTCAATATATATCTAGTCCTATATTGTTTACAATTGTAGATCTTTGTTCTTCGATAGTATTATGCTGTTTTGATTCCACAGGTGCTCTTTGAAGCTGGGTAGACAAAGGAAAAGCGGCAAGGATATGTCAGAAGGGAGAGGAACAAAGCAAGGAACCAAACGCAAGACTGAGGTTGGTGTCCTTTGTTCCCCTCTTATCTACTTGTCATAAAGGAAAGCGAAAGTACTTTTAGTTTGTTTGTTTCTAAGATAGCTACCAGTCTTAGTGGGACTAGCAGCTCTGAGTGGACACTAGATTTCTTGATAACACTGGCACTTGTCCCACACACTCCCTAGCATGCATGGATAAAATATTTACAAAATTTGCCAATATCCTACTATATAGGGTTTTGTTTCTAACTAACTAAAAATGTGGTAACTAAATATATAATCATGGGATATGATATAAAAATCCTCAAACTTCATTATCCAAATAGATTTTAGGTCAGCCATGCCAATTTGGAGGTCCACCAAATCGAATTTCAAAAAGTTCTAGAACCCTGTCCATAATTATGGCCTAGCGAAACTATGAAAAATGGGTCTCAAAGTGCCACCTGTAACTCCAAGACAGTAACTGTTGCATAAGAAATGAGAGAGGATTTTTTTTTTGGGTATGCTATGAACAAAAACCTCCTCCCATTTTCAAAAATGCTTTCTGATTGTTCAAAATCCAAGTATGAAGTTGGTTGCACATAAATGCAACAAATCATGGCAAAAGCGCAACAAATAATTGAATTGAAATTTTGATGACTTAAATTGGGTTTTGAGTGTTGCTGATGACCTAGGAAGAAATTTTGAGATTTCCACTACACCATGGAGCCTTTAAACCATGCAAAAACATCATTTGAGCCCCTTCAAACTTGAATCCAAAACTGATTGTCTAGAAACGCAACAAAAAGAGCAGCAAGGAATACAAACTCATATATCTTTAACCATACCACCTGTACAAAAATTGAAAGAGGTTATTGTCCTGTGTTCCATGTTTAACAAAAACCTCCCTCGTTTTTCCAAAATTCATCTCCATTTGGTCATAAATTTCTTTTGAAAATGATGATAAAAACATAGTCAAAAGTGTAGCAACTCTCCTGTAGCAATTTTATTTTGAGCATATCTCCCAAATGGTAAATTCAAATGGGTTGAGATGTTTACAGAATGTTAATATCATCACAATTCAAGTCCAAAAAAAAATTCAGCCCAATTGGAGTCACACATCTCGAGAAAATCACGAAATGGCTATAGATGATGATGCCTCATTTCTCGAACACTTTCATCATTTTGAGTTGAAATTGGGTGGGTGTTTTCATTTCATCCCCCTTCATCTCATGTAAAAATTTTATGGAAAAATGGATGTGAGGTTTAAGAGATATGATGAGAACATGGTGACTAGGTAAAAGCTTAATGCAAAAGAGCAGCAACTTAGGGGAAGGGGATGAGAGGGAAGGGAGGTATGAAAAATTATGGGAAAGATGTGAGGAATAGGTATGGGTGTTAGGAAAATAATAGAAGTCGAATTTCTAAAAAATAGTGGAAATTCATTTCCATGCATTTGAAATGAGTGCTCCCTTGTGTTTTCCTAGCACTTGGCCCTCACACTCTCTAACATGCATGGATAAAATATTTACAAAATTTGCCCATATCCTACTATCTAGGATTTGGTTTTTGACTAACTAAAAATGCAATAACTGAAGAGATAATCATAGTATATGATATCAAAATCCTCAAACTTCATTATTCAAATATATTTGAGGTCAAACATGCCAAGTTGGAGGTCTACCAAGTTGAATTTCAAAAAGTTCTAGAACCCTGACAACGATTATGGGCTAGCGAAATTGTGAAAAATGGGTCTCAAAGTGTCACCTGTAACTAGAAGATAGTAAATATCGTGTATCAAAAGAGAGAGGCTTTTGTTTTTGGGTATTTTATGAACAAAAACCTCCACCTATTTTCAAAAATGCATTCCCATTTGTTCAGAATCCAAGCTTGAAGTTGGTCTTACAAAAATGCAACAAATCACGGCAGAAGCGGAACAACTAGTTGACTTGAATGAGGTTTTGAGTGTTACTGAAGACCTATGAAAATTTTTGGAGATTTACACTACACTGGAGCCAATAAACCATGCAAAAACATCATTTCAGCCTCTTCAAACTTGATTCCAAGACTGATTGTCTAGAAGCATAGAGAAAAGAGCAACAAGGAAGAAAAACTCATATCTGTTTAACCATAACACCTGTGAAAAAATTGAAAGAGGCTATTGTGATTTGTTCCATGGTTAAAACAAATGTCCCTTGGTTTTCCAAAATTCATCTCCATTTGTTCATAAATATCTTTTGAAAATGATGATAAAAACATAGTCAAAAGCGCAACAACTTTCCCGTAGCAATTATATTTTGAGCATATCTCCCAAACGGTAACTCCAACTGGGCCAAATTTTTTACAGAACATTAATATCATCATAATTCACTTCCACAAATATTTCAACCCAGGTGTGGTCAAAAAGCTCGAGAAAATCCCAAAATGGTTGTAGATGATGATGCCTCATTTCTCAAAAACCGTGCATCATTTTGAGTTGAAAATTGAGTGGGTGTTTTCATTTCATCCCCATTCATCACCTGTAAAATTTTTATGGAAAATGGATGTGAGGTTTACGAGATATGATGATAACATGGTGACTAGGTGTCTAGTCAATTTAATGTCTTAAATTTCTCTACATAAATTATCAATCCGGGTATCGTAAACTGATGAAGTGTGGTGCACCATATGTGCTTAGTTAACCTTTTTCTTACTTCGTTGTTTTATAGATTTTTATTTTGTTTTGGGGTTTTGTTTTTGTTGGTTTGCTAAAGTGTCTAATGCAAATGGAAATCCTATTCTAAGGTCTTAAGAATACTTTTAAAGGACAAGTATGGATAGAGATTTCAAGACAAGGTCTATGTCCCTAATGGTAACTTCCAAAACTTAGCACTTCAAAAGATCTTAAAACATGTTATTGATGGAATTAGTACTTAAACAAAAGTGTAAATATGCAACTACTTCAATCAAAATAGAATGCAATAACCAATCAATGAGCTAGTGACTATGAAACCCAGTATCCTTGTTGTTCTATAAAAAGAAAACTGAAGAAAGTATAAACTGAACTTAAAGCAACTCAAAGACTGAAAGTAAAGCAACTAATTCACACTACTTCAACTCTTCCGATCCTTTACCCTTCAGCTCAATCTACCTTATGGGTAGCAATCATGAACAAGTTAAGCAATATGATATCTAAATTGCATAAAAGAAACTAATCACACTACTGCAACTCTTCTGATCCTTTACCCTTCAGCTCAATCTACCTTATGGGAAGCAATCATGAACAAGTTAAGCAATATGATATCTAAATTGCATAAAGCAAACTAATCACACTACTTCAACTCTTCTGATCCTTTACCCTTCAACTCAATCTACCTTATGGGAAGAAATCATGAACAAGTTAAGCAATATGATATCTAAATTGCATAAAGGAAACTAATCACACTACTTCAACTCTTCTGATCCTTTACCCTTCAGCTCAATCTACCTTATGGGAAGCAATCATGAACAAGTTGAGTAATATGATATCTAAATTGCATGAAAGTAAATGAGCAAAACAGAACTGAAAGGAATAACAATGTTGGAATTAGAACTAAAAAAAATAAATCAACAGAAGGACAAGATGATTCTGTCGTGTCATTAGTCATTAAAACTCTATGTGCATTATTAACCTACAATCAACCGGTTGAACACACTTGCATGAATTAAAATTGCATGAATGAAAAATCTAATCTACCAACTTGAAAGCAATGAAATGACATAATGAAATCAAAGAAAAATTTACAAAATTAAATCTACTCTACCTTACATTCTAATATGCTCCATGACATCTACTTCACATCTCCTTCCATGTTGAGAACATCAAAGCTTTATTCAAATTCTTCAAAATTAGAAAGTACAGCAAAGCTCTCCAAAGCTTTCAAAAGCCATCAAGGAAGAACTACAAACTCCCAAGCTAAAAATACTTAAGAACTCCAAACTCTAAGCTAAAAAATGAAGGAGAGAGATGTCCTATTTATACAAAAATAGGAGAAGCCATCTCATTAATGAGAGTCCATGAATCTCTCCCTCTACCTCTAGAGTCATAATCAAAATAGGAACTGATAAGACACATGTCTTCTTAAGGTTACAATACAATTAGGAGATGTGACACATATCCTCATGATCCCATGATTCTTTCCACTCAAATTCGAATTTGACCTTAGAGTGCCACATAAGGGTCTTCTAGAAGCCTCCTTTCAACCTACACATGTCAACAATCTCAACCCATTTGTTAGGTATAACCATATGCACATTGTTTTCTAATTTTTAACCACAAATTCACTTAAAAGGCTTAGAAATAATAAAGATTGGGAAAACATAAAGGTGGCCCAATGATAATGAAAGTGGGATGAATGTGGTGACATAGTAGTGAAATAGAGGTGAAATGGAGGTGATATAATGGACATAATAGGGAAAGTGTAATGGAAATGAATGACATTTTCAAGACTCAACATACCCCCCAACTGAAGTTATTGCATGTCCTCATGCAATATATATTACATTAACTCTTTTGGTCCTTGAGCTTTGGCTTAACTTTGCATGATATCATTTGATAACTTTATATTTCTGCAAAGTGTTTCACTTGAATTGCAACATGGTTGGTTCTTGTGTTACAACCATTTTTTTTTGTTGTTGCCTTCTATTTTGATCTTTGAACTTTGCATAATGATATTCTGATTATTTTTTCAAAGTATATCTTTATTGGATTGCATGATGGTTGGTTCTTGTGTAACAACCATGATTTTGTTTGTATCCAATTTATCCTTTAAGCACTTTTTTTTTCAAAAGCCATTGTATGCTCATAATAGCAATGTAATAATTAATATATGTTGGAAGTATGTGAGCTCCTAAATATGATATGGACATGGCAAGATATGAATATGAATGTATTCCCCCCCAACTGATGGTATTGGAAATTTTATGAAATGAGGAAGATAAATGTTTTTCCAACAATTATCATTCTAGCTTTTTATGGAATTCTATGGTCAAAAGTTAGAAAATGACGTACCTTCACTTACCCTTTGGAATGGATGAGTTTTATGTGTGGTGGCTGAAAAATTCTGATCATATTCTTCTTCAAGTGGCTGAACAAGAGGAGTCATGGATAGAGAGATAAGATGAATTTTTATTGCTTCTACTAAAACTTACTGAATCTGCTCCAAAATGCTGAAAATAATAGTTTTCATGTCTTCAAAAGTCATTGGCAAAATTCCTACTATGTGAAAAGATGTTCTGATGTCGAACATAGTAGGAAATTGTTGGCTTAGTGGCCATTAATGGATGCCACTAGTCAACACGAGAACTCTCACCATTGATGACAATGAGAGTCAAGATGCCCAAACACATCTTGCTAGGTACGAATGAATTTGCTGATGTCGAGTCACCTAGAAGATCTAACGAACAAGGGACATTAATGTATTCTCATTGTTTGTCAGCATGAGGACTTGCCATTAAGGCATGCAAGCCTCAAGGTGTTTTTACAAAGAACTTAGACTCAAAGGACTATGGACTCAATAATTTGCATTGAAGCAGGGCTTATTTGCGGAATGAAAATGACAGGAAATGGAAGATGGCAATGGAGAGTAGAAATGGCAATGGGCAATAAGCATATGAATGAGCCTCTTGCTTTTATTTGTGGGTTATGAATGGACAAAAAGAGATGGAAAGTGTATGTGAATGTAAGTGGAAAGTATGGAGTGGAATGAGGTGAATGGTTTATTATGAAGTATGGATGTGATGGATGGATGTGATGGAGACAATAGTATCTGAAAGTTTTTTTTTTTTTTTTCAAGTGTTTGGATCTGATTTTGCATCAGCATATTTTCTCTTTGTTTCTGATCATCCTCTTATGAAACAAATTGGTCTCTTAGAGAGACACCATTCTCTTGTAGTCATTTGTCCTTCCTCCTGGAACCTGCAAAAAAACTAATACTTCTTCTGCAATGGAATGTAATATTATCAAAGGAGAGAGATGGCCAATCTCTCTAGTTATGATATTTACACACAAAAACTAAGAATTTGTATTAGTGAAACAAGTTCTCAAAGGAATGATCAAAAGAATTTATACCTGATTTGGAATTAGTGCCTCAAGTTGATGTTTCTTCTTTTCAACAATTTATTTCATTATTTGCCATTTCAAACTCAAATGATGGATTTCTCATTGTGTAGATCTTGTTGAGATCTTTTCAATGGTACTTAAATCATCAAAATCTGATTTTGTATGAAAAAGTTAGGTTGATTTGAACAATGAGGTTTTTCTGGCTGCGGAATTGGAGAACAGTTGCGGAATTGGACTTTAGCTGCAGAATGTGCACGGTTCTGTAGCTAAAAATCTTGAATACAAAGTTAGCCATTTATATTTTATCATCAGTCTGAAATTAATCAATACCTTCAGAAAAGTGAGCAAATAACTTATTCATTTCATTGATTCAAAAATTATTATTTTTTCTTGACATGCAGCGACTTAGTGTGGCGACTCAGTGTGGCGACTTTGTGATAACACTCAACTTGACTTCCCTTTGACTCGGGTCGTTTTCATCAAATTTGACCGAATGAATAGGACACCATCCATGTACTGACATCCCCCGAGCTACCCATGTGGCTTGTTTTGCTTGATGACACCTGCAACCTAGAGTTTAACAAAACAGCTGCGGAAAATTAAGCGAGTTGCAGAAAATTGAACTAGCTGCGGAAAGTTGAGTCAGCTGCGGAAAATTGAATCAGCTGCGGAAAGTGTCTGGAACAGTCAACCATCAGACACATATCCCTAACTGCGCCTTTTATCTAGCTAAAGAAAGTCTAATTCTAAGTTTGTTCAACTGATTTAGTTCTCCCATTGAGCCCCCTCATTTTTTTTATTATTTTTTTTTACAAAAACTGTGTAATGATATGCTGCCTTGGAATTATTAAGGTTCATTCTGTCTTTTACAACGTAGATAGCCAGAAATTACTTTCAAATGTAAAAACATGCTGCCTTGGAATTGTAACGTTTCTTTTCTAGTCAACAACATGATAACTGGCAGTAGCCATTACAACATTTTCCAGTAACTTCCCGGCTTTTTGAGATGGTTATATACAAACAAGTTTAAAGCATAGTACAACATGAAGAATACTCGAAATTGTACAAGATAAAATTTTATGAAGCAAAACAATTTTCTCTTTGACTATGAACATGGTTATCAAAATGGTTATAACAGTCAAATGCTTCAAGTCTACTTCAAAATTCATGAGTATCCAAACCCCCACAATGTTCAAAGGCAGTCCTTATAATTAGAGGTACAGTTTTGGGACAATTTTTCCTTGGGTAACAGTCAGAGGAGGAGCATCGCCTAGCTTATCATCCTAATTCATATCTCCTCCAAAACAACGTTTGGTAGATTATTCAACAGATTCAAAGATTCATTTCCCTGAAAGACACACTCTGCACTGTACATTTGATCCTTGTGCAAAGCTTGGTTCACGTAAGGGAGTTAAAACAGAGCCATCTTCAATTAGATTGTTGTTAACAGGTGTTTTGTTTAATTAGAACTATTATTAATCGAGAGGTGGCAGAGCAAGTGCTTAGACGGGTGGCAAAATCAACAAACGGTTTTTTTTAATGACAAAGAGTCGTATTTCAACTACAGCTTGCCGTTTTCAATTTAGACTGTTGTTAAACATGTGTTGGATTGAAAACGGGTGACATAAGGTGGAAGACGTGGTGGAAAAGGGTGGAAGACGTGGGAGAGGTAGAGTAGGTGCCAGCACAGAGCCAAATTAAATCATTGTCCGCTAATTTAATTGAAAATTCCGTTTTTTTTTTTACGCGGCAATCAAAAATGTGCTCCAAAGAACCACAAATTTCTCCCAAACCGGCATGAATCTCTTCAAACGGTTTTTGGGTTATCTAATAGACCCAGCTGGAAAAAAAACCCATGTTTTCTATTCTTCAAATTCGCCACCATTTGGGCAAATAGAGCGTTTTAAATTTAGACATTTTTCTATGTTTTACGTTTTTCTGAGTTGCTACATTCTGCTGTGAAATTGATTTTGAATTTTTTTTTTATATGCGATCACAGCACAAACAAATTTAACCATTATTTAGTATCTTCTTTGATTTATTTAGCAAAAATACGCCTTCTTGCTCTTCCTTCAGTGCAACCTGAAGACTTGCCATCAGCGTGCAGTTCCCTGCGACCTTTAGAGCTTAACGACAAACTGCAAAGACATCTCACAAATTCTATCATCTTCGTATCTTCGTTATTCTTGCCTAAAACAACTTTGTTTTCCCTTATTTAAATAGCCCATGTTATCTAGAATTTAAACTTCGCCATTTACAATTTGGGATTTGGTTGTTGGCAAGATTTCTTCAACATATGAAGATTGTGGCTGCTAGCACTTTGTCTCGACTTCAAAGTCATGGATTTTGTTTGGAATCAGATTTTTCGATTAGACTATGTAAGCTTCCAATGCATATTCCACCATCGTTATGATATAAACTCACTTCTAAATGCTTTTTTTTTTTAATGATTGTGCAGGTTTGTTTCAGACCAAAGCTTGAACAGGGAGGCAGATTTACTTGTTGAAGCCACAGTGAAAAGCTAGGATTCAAGATGGCCATAATTTTTCTTCTTTTTTTTTCTTTCTTTGAAATTGTAAAATTTTATAATAAGAATTAATGATTTTCAATTTCAGGCAGCAAAGTCTTCAAGAAAAACATGTTAAAAACGGGACTTTGACTGAGGTCTTAGGCTGGTTTTTCATTGATCTGAGCTGGGTGACTAGGATAGGATCCCTGTCGGGACGATTCTGGAGATGCCCATGTGGTCGGTTTTTTCATTGGATGCCTATAACCTGGTAAACCTTGAAATAGCTGCGAAATTCTCAACTGGCTGCGGGATCAGGGTACTTTCCGCAGCTAAGTTGCAAAACCTTATTAAAACAGGATATAGTGTTTTGGGGGTCACTACAAACCATAACCAGTCAATTTTGGACAATTTGAACCTATCAAAGTAGTTGAGTTTCATCTTTTTTTTTTTTTTGGAATCAATTGAAATGATGAAGTTTATTTTGTCTCCTCTTTATTTTTATTTTTTCTTTTGTTTTTTTACATAACAATTCTTTTTTTGATCCTCCAGATCACACAAAGTGCAAGACGAGAGCATACTCAAGAATTATTATTTTATTTTATTTTATTTTATTTTACATAACAATCCTTTTTCTGATCCTCCAGATCACACAAAGTGCAGGAGGAGAGCATACTCAAGAATTATAATTTATTTTTTTTTAGATGTAAGAAATAAGGTCTCCTAATTACACTTCCTTGGCAACGACGCCAAAATGTCTAGTCAATTTAATGTCTTAAATTGATGTACATAAATTATCAATCCGGGTATCGTAAACTGATGATGTGTGGTGCACCATATGTGCTTAGTTAACCTTTTTCTTACTTCGTTGTTTTATATATTTTATTTTGTTTTGGGGTTTTGTTTTTGTTGGTTTCCTAAAGTGTCTAATGCAAATGGAAATCCTATTCTAAGGTCTTAAGAATACTTTTAAAGGACAAGTATGGATAGAGATTTCAAGACAAGGCCTATGTTCCTAATGGTAACTTCCAAAACTTAGCACTTCAAAAGATCTTACAACATGTTATTGATGGAATTAGTACTTAAACAAAAGTGTAAATATGCAACTACTTCAATCAAAATAGAATGCAATAACCAATCAATGAGCTAGTGACTATGAAACCCAGTATCCTTGCCATTGTATAAAAAGAAAACTGAAGAAATTAAAAACTGAACTTAAAGCAACTCAAAGACTGAAAGCAAAGCAACTAATTCACACTACTTCAACTCTTCTGATCCTTTACCCTTTAGCTCAATCTACCTTATGGGAAGCAATCATGAACAAGTTAAGCAATATGATATCTAAATTGCATAAAGGAAAGTAATCACACTACTTCAACTCTTCTGATCCTTTACCCTTCAGCTCAATCTACCTTATGGGAAGCAATCATGAACAAGTTAAGCAATATGATATCTAAATTGCATAAAGGAAACTAATCACACTACTTCAACTCTTCTGATCCTTTACCCTTCAACTCAATCTACCTTATGGGAAGCAATCATGAACAAGTTAAGCAATATGATATCTAAATTGCATAAAGGAAACTAATCACACTACTTCAACTCTTCTGATCCTTTACCCTTCAGCTCAATCTACCTTATGGGAAGCAATGATGAACAAGTTGAGTAATATGATATTTAAATTGCATGAAAGTAAATGAGAAAAACAAAACTGAAAGAAATAACAATGTTAGAATTAGAACTAAAAAAAAAAAAATCAGCAGAAGGACAAGATGATTCTGTCATGTCATTAGTCATTAAAAAGCTATGTGCATTATTAACCTACAATCAACCAGTTGAACACACTTGCATGAATTAAAATTGCATGAATGAAAAATCTAATCTACCAACTTGAAAGCAATCAAATGACATAATGAAATCAAAGCAAAATTTACAAAATGAAATCTACTCTACTTTACCTTCTAATATGCTCCATGACATCTACTTCACATCTCATTCCATGTTGAGAACATCAAAGCTTTATTCAAATTCTTCAAAATTAGAAAGTACAACAAAGCTCTCCAAAACTTTCAAAATCCATCAAGGAAGAACTACAAACTCCCAAGCTAAAAATACTTAAGAACTCCAAACTCTAAGCTAACAAATGAAGGAGAGAGATCTCCTATTTATAAAAAAATATGAGAAGCGATCTCATTAATGAGAGTCCATGAATCTCTCCCTCTACCTCTAGAGTCCTAATCAAAATAGGAACTGATAAGACACATGTCTTCTTAAATTTGTTACAATACAATTAGGAGATGTGACTCATATCCTCATCATCCCATGATTCTTTCCACTCAAATTCGAATTTGACCTTAGAGTGCCACATAAGGGTCTTCTAGAAGCCTCCTTTCAACCTACTCATGTCAACAATCTCAACCCATTTGTTAGGTATAAGCATATGCACATTGTTTTCTAATTTTTAACCACAAATTCATTTAAAAGGCTTAGAAATAATAAAGATTGGGAAAACATAAAGGTGGCCCAATGATAATGAAAGTGGGATGAATGTGGTGACATAGTAGTGAAATGGAGGTGATATAATGGACATAATAGTGAAAGTGTAATGGAAATGAATGACATTTTCGAGACTCAACACTAGGTAAAAGCGCGGTGCAAAAGAGCAGCAACTTAGGGGAAGGGAATGAGAGCGAAGGGAGGTATGAAAAATTATGGGAGAAATATAGGGCATGGGTATGGGTGTTAGAAAAATACTAGAAGTGGAATTTGTCAAAAATAGTGAAAAAGGGGGGAAGAAAGTCAAAACACAGACCTAGGGTAAAAGCACAACAGATTTCTAGGTTTTTTTGTAAAATGAGGAAATGAAAGGATTTTGATGAGGGGAATGATGGAGAATGGCCAGTGAAGGATGATGAAGGAGGTATAATATTAAAACAAAGGCTTTTGACTCCTGAATGAAGCTATCAATATTAGGTTATTCATGTATAATTTCATCTTATCCAACTTAACAAATTACAAATACAATTCTCACATCCAACCATGGTCGTAAAATTAAACAAATAAGCAACAAATTTTACATCTTAACATGTCATAACATCTGTCACACCTAATAATCCCTTGGCACTTTCTAGCACGTGTTAGCATCCCCCACATTTCTTGGCATGCTTTGGCACTCCCTAGCACTCCCTGACACTTAGCACACCTCGTACTTGCTAGCTAACACTCTTTGTCACACTCTTATTCATTCATTTCCATGCATTTGAAACTACTTCTCCATTGTGTTTTCCTAGAACTTGGCCCTAACACTCCCTAGCATGTGTTGGCACCACACCTTGGTGCCTGAAACTTCTGGGCATGCCTAAAATGCATTGGAACTATCTAGCATGTGTTAGTACTTTCTAGCATTCCATAGAACACCTTGGCATTCCCTAGCTATCATGTCCTCATAGATAGCCTTACTTTTTTTGTGACTTGGGAACCCAACCAAGTCATTAATAAAACAATGTTGTGCCCAACCCAAATTCTCCCTTTATTTGAAACTGCTTTGTACACACCTTATCGCAACCATAGGCTTGCCTCCTACAAGTCCTATTCTAAACTTATCATAACACAATTCATCCTTTGGGCACCTAGAATTCGCTTGACACTCCTTGGCGCACAACACTCTTATTTTTTCATTTCCAAGCATTTTGACCTAGTTCTCCCTTGTGATGCCTTGGCACTTGCTAGTATACATTTTCACTCCCTCCCTAGCACACCTAGAAATCACGAACAATTCATTTCCATGCATTTGAAATGAGTGCTCTGTTGTGTTTCCTTGGCACTTGGCCCTCACACTCCCTAGCATGCATGGATAAAATATTTACAAAATTTGCCCATATCCTACTATCTAGGGTTTGGTCTTTGACTAACTAAAAATGTTATACCTGAAGAGATAATCATGGGTTATGATAGAAAAATCATCAGAATTCATTATCCAAATATATTTGAGGTCAAGCATTCCAAGTTGGAGGTCCACCAATCGAATTTCAAGAAGTTGTAGAACCTTGTCAACAATTATGGCCTATCGAAATTGTGAATAATGGGTCTCAAAGTGCCACTTGTAAATCCAAAATAGTAACTTTTGTGTAAAAAGTGAGAGAGGCTTTTGGCTTTGGATACGTTATGAAAAAAAACCTCCTCCCATTTTCAAAACTACTCTCCCATTTGTTCCGAATCCAAACTTGAAGTTGGTTGCACAGAAATGCAACAAATCATGGCAGAAGCACAGCAAATAGTTCACTTAAAATTTTGATTACTTGAATGGGGTTTTGAGTGTTGTTGAATACCTATGAAGAAATTGGGAGATTTCCACTACACTGTGGAGCCTTTAAACCATGCCAAAACATCATTTTAGCCTCTTCAAGCTTGATTCCAAAACTGATTGTCCAGAAGAGCAACCAAAAGAGCATCAAGGAAGAAAAACTCATATCTCTTTAACCATAAAACCTGTAAAAAAATGGAAAGAGGTTATTGTTCTGGGTTCCACGGTTAACAAACACCTCCCTTGGTTTTCCAAAATTCATCTCCATTTGGTCATCAATATCTTTTGAAAATGATGATAAAAACATTGTCAAAACCACAACATCTCTCCTGTAGAAATTGTATTTTGACATATCTCCCAAACGGTAAATCCAAATGGACTGAAATTTTTATAGAAGTTTAGCAGCATCATAATTCACCTCCAAAACAAATGTCAGACCAATTGGAGTCATACCTCCCCCGAAAATCCAAAATGACTGTAGATGATGATGCCTCATTTCTTGAAATTTGTGCATCATTTTGAGCTGCAATTGAGTACGTGTTTTCATTTCATCCCTATTCATGACAAGAACATGGTAACTAGGTAAAAGTTCAGTGCAAAGGAGCAGCAACTTAGGGGAAGGGAATGGTATGGAAGGGAGGTAGGAAAAAATATGGGAAAAATACAGCAGATAGGTATGGGTGTTAGGAAAACAATAGAAGTGGAATTTCTCAAAAATAATGAGAATGGGGGGCAAGAAGGTCAAAACACAGACCTAGGGTAAAAGAGCAGCCGATTTCTATGGATTTTTGTAAAATAAGGAAATGAAAGGATTTTGATAAGGGGGATGATGGAGAATGGCCAGTGAAGGATGATGAGAGAGGTATAATCTTAAAATAAAGGCCTTTGACTCCTTAATGAAGCTATGAATCTTAGGTTACTCATCCATAATTTCAACTTATCCAACTTAACAAGTTACAAAGACAAGGCTCACATCCAACCGTGGCCGTAAAATTAAACAACTAAGAAAGTGTTAGCATCCCCCACATTTCTTAGCATGCTTTGGCACTCCCTAGGACTCCCTGACACTTATCACATCGCGTACTCCCTATCTAACACTCTTATTCATTCATTTCCATGCATTTGAAACTACTACTCCCTTGTCTTTCCTTGGAAGTTGGCCCTTACGCTTCTTAGCATGTGTTGGCGCCACAACCTAGTGCATGGAACTTCTTGGCATGCCTAAAATGCCTTTGAACTATCTAGCATGTGTTAGTACTTCCTGGCATTCCTGGAACACCTTGCAGTCTGTAGCTATCATGCACTCATAGATAGCCTTACTTCTTTTCCGACTTGGGAACCCAACAAAGTCATTAACAAAACAATCTTGTGTCCAACCCAATTTATCCCTTTGTCTGAAACTACTATGTA
This sequence comes from Pinus tabuliformis, assembly GCA_031772625.1. Taxonomy (NCBI): domain Eukaryota; kingdom Viridiplantae; phylum Streptophyta; class Pinopsida; order Pinales; family Pinaceae; genus Pinus; species Pinus tabuliformis. The sequence continues at coordinate 1,597,011,311 of CM062818.1, forward strand.
CACAACTTATCATAACCATAGGCTTGCCTCCTGCAAGTCCTATTATGAAATTATCCTAACACACTTCGTCCTTGGGGCATCTGGAATTCGCTGACACTCATTGGCACACATCACTCTTATTTTTTCATTTACAAGCATTTTGACCTAGTTCTCCCTTGTGATTCCTTGGCACTGTCTAGTATACCTTTTCACTTCCTCCTTAGCACACCTAGAACTCACTGACAATTCATTTCCATGCATTTGAAATGAGTACTCCCTTGTGTTTCCCTGGCACCTGGCCCTCACACTCCTTAGCATGCATGGATAAAATATTTAGAAAATTTTCCCATATCCTACTATCTAGGGTTTTGTTTTTGACTAACTAAAAATATGATAACTGAAGAGATAATCATGGGATATGATAGAAAAGTCCTCAAACTTCATTATCCAAATAGATTTGAGGTCAACCATGCCAAGTTGGAGGTCCACCAAGTCAAATTCCAAAAAGTTCTAGAACCCTATCAACAATTATGGCCTAGCAAAATTGTGAGAAATGGCTCTCAAAGTGCCACCTGTAACTTCAAGACAGTAACTGGTGTGAAAACAATGAAACGTGATTTTTTTTTTGGGTATGTTATGAACAAAATCCTCCTCCCATTTTCAAAAATACTTTCCCATTTGTTCAGAATCGAAGTGTGAAGTTGCTTGCACAGAAATGCAACAAATCATGGCAGAAGCGCAACAAATAGTTGACTTGAAATTTTGATGACTTGAATTGGGTTTTGAGTGTTGCTAAAGACATGTGAAGAAATTTGGAGATTTACACTACAGTGTGGAGTCTTTGAACCATGCAAAAACATCATTTTAGCCTCTTCAAATGTGATTCCAAAAATGATTGTCCGAAAGCGCAACGAAAAGAGCAGCAAGGAATACAAACTCATATCTGTTTAACCATAACACCTGTGCAAAATATAGAAGAGCTTATTGTTCTTGGTTCCCTGGTTAACAAAAACATCCCTTGGTTTTCCAAAATTCATCTCCATTTGCTCATAAATATCTTTTGAAAATGATGATAAAAACATAGTGAAAAGCACAACAACTCTCCTGTAGCAATTGTATTTTTAGCATATCTCCCAAATGGTAAATTTAAATGGGCTGAATTTTTACAAAAATTTAATATCATCATAATTCACCTCCACAAAAAATTGCGGCTCAATTGGACACACACATCTTGACAAAATTCCAAAATGTCTATAGAAGATGATGCCTCATTTATCGAAAACCATGCATCACTTTGAGCTGAAATTGATTGGTTGTGTTCATTTCATCCCCATTCTTCTCCTGTAAAAATTTCATGGAAAATGGATTTCAGGTTTAAGAGATATGAGGAGAACATTGTGACTAGGTAAAAGCGCAGTGGAAAAGAGCATCAACATAGGGGAAGGGAATGAGAGGGAAGGGAGGTATGAAAAATTATGGGAAAAATGTGGGGGATAGGTATGGGTGTTAGGAAAATACTAGAAGTGGAATTTCTCAAAAATAGTGAGAAAAAGGGGGGAAGAAGGTCAAAACACAGACCTAGGGTAAAAGCGCAGCAAATTTATAGGGATTTTTGTAAAATAAAGAAAAGAAAGGATTTTGATGAGGGGAATGATGGAGAGTGGCCAGTGAAGGATGATGAAAGAGCCATAATCTTGAAATGAAGGCCTTTGACTCCTGAATGAAGCTATGAATCTTAGGTTACTCAGGTATAATTTCAACTTATCCAACTTAACAAGTTACGAAGACAAGGCTCATATCCAACCATGGTTGTAAAATTAAATAACTAAGCAACAAATTTTACATCTTGACATGCCATGACATCTGGCATGCCTAATAATCCCTTGGCACTTTGTAGCACGTGTTAGGATCCCTCACATTTCTTGGCATTCTTTGGCACTCCCTAGCACTCCCTCACACTTAGCACACCTTGTACTCACTAGCTAACACTCTCTGTCACACTCTTATTCATTCATTTCCATGCATTTGAAACCACTGCTCCATTGTGTTTCCCTGCAACTTGGCCCTAACACTCCCTAGCATGTGTTGGCGCCACACCCTGGCTCCTAGAACTTCTTGCCATGCCTAAGATGCCTTGGAAATATCTACCATGTGTTAGTACTTCCTGGCATTCCCTCAAATACCTTGGCAGTCTCTAGCTGTCATGCCCTCATCGATAGGCTTACTTTTTTTGCGACTTGGGAACCCAACCAAGTCATTAACAAAACAACGTTGTGCCCAACCCAAATTCTCCCTTTGTCTAAAACTACTTTCTACACACCTTATCATAGCAAAATACTTGCCTCCTACATGTCCTATTCTAAACTTATCCTAACGCACTTGGTCCTTGGGGCACTTGGAATTCGCTGACACTCCTTGGCGCACAACACTCTTATTTGTTCATTTCCAAGCATTTTGACCTAGTTCTCCCTTTTGATGCCTTGGCACTGTCTAGTATACCTTTTCACTCCCTCCTTAGCGCACCTAGAACTCACTGACAGTTCATTTACATGCATTAGAAATGAGTGCTCCGTTGTGTTTCCCTGGCACTTTTCCCTCACACTCCCTAGCATGCATGGATAAAATATTTACAAAATTTTCCCATATCCTACTATCTAGGGTTTTGTTTTTGACCAACTAAAAATGTGATAAATGAAGAGATAATCATGGGATATGATAGAAAAATCCTCAAAATTCATTATCCAAATAGATTTGAGGTCAACCATGCCAAGTTGGATGTCCACCAAGTCAAATTTCAAAAAGTTCTAGAACCATGTCAGCAATTATGGCTGAGCGAAATTGTGAAGAATGGGTCTCAAAGTGCCATATATAACACCAAGACAGTTATTGTTTTGTAAACAATGAGAGAAGATTTTTTTTTTGGGTATGTTATGAACAAGAACCTCCTCCCGTTTTCAAAAATACTTTCCCATTTGTTCCAAATACAAGTTTGAAGTTGGTCGCACAGAAATGCAAAAAATCATGGCAGAGCAAAGCAAATAGTTGACTTGAAATTTTGATGACTTGAATTGGATTTTGGGTGTTTTAGAAGACCTGTGAAGAAATTCTGAGATTTCCGCTACACCATGGAGCCTTTAAACCATGCAAAAACATCATTTTAGCCTCTTCAAATTTGATTCCGAAACTAATTGTCCAAAAGCGCAGTGAAAGGAGTAGCAAGGAATACAAAATCATATATATTTAACCATACCACCTATGGAAAACCTAAAAGAATTTATTTTGTTGGGTTACATGGTTAACAAGAACCTCCCTTGGTTTTCCAAAATTCATCTCCATTTGATTGTAAATATCTTTTGAAAATGATGATAAAAACCTAGTCAAAAGTGAAGCAAATCTCTTGTAGCATTTGTATTTTGAGCATATCTACCGAACGGTAAATCCAAATGGGCAAAATTTTTACTGAAATTTAATATCATCATATTCACCTCCACAAAAAATTGCATCCCAATTGAAGTCACACATCTTGAGAAAATCCCAAAATGTCTGTAGATGATGATGCCTCATTTCTCGAAAACCATGCATCATTTTGAGCTAAAATTGAGTGGGTTTTTTAATTTAATCCACATTCATCTCCTATAAAAAATTCATGGCAAAGAGATGTGAAGTTTAAGAGATATGACGAGAACATGGTGACTAGGTAAAAGCACAGTGCAAAAGAGCAACAACTTAGGGGAAGGGAATGAGCGGGAAGGGAGGTACGAAAAACTATGGGAAAAATGTGGGGGATAGGTGTGGGTGTTGGGAAAAAACTAGAAGTGGAATTTCTCAAAAATAGTGAGAAAAAGGGGGGAAGAAGGTCAAAACACAGACCTAGGGTAAAAGAGTAGAAAATTTCTAGGGTTTTTTGTAAAATAAGGAAATGAAAGGATTTTGATGAGGGGCATGATGGAGAATGGCTAGTGAAGGATGATGAAAGATGTATACTATTAAAATGAAGGCCTTTGACTCTTGAATGAGGCTATGAATCTTAGGTTACTCATTTATAATTTCAACTTATCCAACTTAACAAGTTGTGAAGACAAGGCTCACATCGAACCGTGGTCATAAAATTAAAAAACTAAGGAACAGATTTTACATCTTGACATGCCATAACATTTGGCACGCCTAACAATCCCTTGGCACTTCGTAGCATGTTTTAGCATCCCCACATTTCTTGGTATGACTTGGAACTCCCTAGCACTCCCTCACACTTAGCACACCTCGTACTCGGTAGCTAACACTCTCTGTCACACTCTTATTCATTCATTTCCATGCATTTGAAACTACTGCTCCCTTGTGTTTCCCTCAAACTATGCCCTAACACTCCCTAGCATGTGTTGGTGCCACACCCTGGCACCTGGTACTTCTTGGCATGCCTAAGATGCCTTGGAACTATCTAGCATGTGTTAGTTCTTCTTGGAATTTCCTGGAACAACTTGGCACTCCCTAGCTGTCATGCCCTCATAAATATCATTATGTTTTTTGCAACTTGGGAAGCAACCCAAGTCATTAATAAAACAATGTTGTGCCCAACCCAAATTCTCCCTTTGTCTGAAACTACATTGTACACACCTTATCACAATAATAGGCTTGCCTCCTGGAAGTCCTATTTTGAATTTATCCTAACACACTTCTTCCTTGGGGCACATGGAATTCACTGGCAGTGCTTGGCACACAACACACTTATTTGTTCATTTCCAAGAATTTTGATCCAGTTCTCCCTTGTGATGCCTTGGCACTAGCTAATATACCTTTTCACTCCCTCCTTAGCACACCTAGAACTCACTGAAAATTCATTTCCATGCATTTTAAATGAGTGCTCTGTTGTGTTTCCCTGACACTTGTCCCACACACTCCCTAGCATGCATGGATAAAATATTTACAAAATTTGCCAATATCCTACTATATAGGGTTTTTCTTCTAACAAACTAAAAATGTGATAACTAAAGAGATAATCATGGGATATGATAGAAAAATCCTCAAACTTCATTATTCAAATAGATTTGAGGTCTTTTATGCCATGTTGGAGGTCCACCAAATCGAATTTCCAAAAGTTCTAGAACCCTGTCAGTAATTATGGCCTAGCAAAATTGTGAAAAATGGGGCTCAAAGTTCACCTGTAACTCCAAGATAGTAACTACTGTGTAAACAATGAGAGAGGCTCTTGTTTTTGGGTATGCTATGAACAAAAACCTCCTCCTCTTTTCAAAAATACTTTCTGATTTGTTCAAAATCCAAGTATGAATTCGGTCCCACATAAATGCAACAAATCATGGCAGAAGCGCAACAAATAGTTGACTTGAAATTTTGGTGACTTAAAATGGGTTTTGAGTGTTGCTGATGACTTGTGAAGAAATTTGGAGATTTCCACTACACCATGGAGCCTTTAAACAATGCAAAAACATCATTTGAGCCTCTTCAAACATGAATCCAAAACTTATTGTCCGGAAGGGTAGAGAAAAGAGAAGCAAGGAATACAAACTCATATATCTTTAACCATACCACCTGTGCAAAAACTAAAACAGTTTATTGTCCTAGGTTCCATGTTGAATAGAAACCTCCCTCAGTTTTCCAAAATTAATCTCCATTTGGTCATAAATATCTTTTGAAAGTGCAAAAACTTCCCTGTAGCAATTGTATTTTGAGCATATCTCCAAAACGGTAAATCCAAATGGGTTAATATCATCACAATTCACCTCCAAAACAAATTGCAGCCAATTTGAAGTCACACATCTTGAGAAAATCGCAAAATGGATGTAGATGATTATGCTTCATTTCTCGAACACTATGAATCATTATGAGCTGAAACTGAGTGGGTGTTCTCATTTCATCCCCGTTCATCTCATGTAAAAATTTCATGGAAAATAGATGTGAGGTTTAAGAGATATGACAAGAACATGGTGACTTGGTAATGCAAAAGAGCAACACTTAGGGGAAGGGAATGAGAGGGAAGGGAGGTATGAAAAATTATGTGAAAGATGTGGGGAATAGGTATGGGTGTTAGGAAAATAGTAGAAGTGGAATTTCTCTAAAATAGTGAAAATTCATTTCCATGAATTTGAAATGAGTGAGCCCTTGTGTTTGCCTGGCACTTGGCCCTCATACTGTCTAACATGAATGGATAAAATATTTACAAAATTTGCCCATATCCTAATATCTAGGATTTGGTTTTTGACTAACTAAAAATGTGATAACTAAAGAGATAATCAAGGGATATGATAGAAAATTCCTCAAAATTCATTATTCAAATAGATTTTAGGTCAACCATGCCAAGTTGGATGTCAACCAATTCGAATTTCAAAAAGTTCTAGAACTCTAAAAGCAATTATGGGCTAGCGAAATTGTGAAAAATGGGTCTCAAAGTGCCACCTGTAACTAGAACACAGTAAATGTCATGTATCAAATGAGAGAGGCTTTGGTTTTTGGGTATTTTATGAACAAAAACATCCTCCTGTTTTCAAAAATACTTTCCCATTTTTTCAAAATCCAAGCTTGAAGTTGTTCTTACAAAAATGCAACAAATCACAGTAGAGGCGTAACAAATTGTTGACTTGAAATTTTGATGGCTTGAATGAGGTTTTGAGTGTTGCTGAAGACCTATGAAACAATTTTGAGACTTACACTACACTGTGGAGCCAAAAAACCATGCAAAAACATCATTTTAGCCTCTTCAAACTTGATTCTAAAATTGATTGTCTAGAAGCGTAGAGAAAACAGTAGAAAGGAAGAAAAACTCATATCTGTTTAACCATAATACCTGTGAAAAAATTGAAAGAGGTTATTGTGCTTGGTTCCACGGTTAACAAAAATGTCCCTTGGTTTTCCAAAATTCATGTCCATTTGGTCATAAATATCTTTTGAAAATGATGATAAAAACATAGTCAAAATCGCAACAACTTTCTTGTAGCAATTGTATTTTGAGCATATCTCCCAAATGGTAACTCCAATTCGGCTGAATTTTTTACAGAATGTTAATATCATCATAATTCACTTCTGCAAAAAACTTCAACCTAAGTGATTTGACAAAGCTCGAGAAAATCCCAAAATGACTGTAGATGATGATGCCTCATTTCTCAAAAACCATGCATCATTTTGAGCTAAAAATTGAGTGGGTGTTTCCATTCCATGCCCATTCATCACGTGTAAAAATTTCATGGCAAATAGATATGAGGTTTAAGAGATATGACGATAACGTGGTGAATAGGTAAAAGCGCGATGCAAAAGAGTATCAACTTAGGGGAACTGAATGAGAGCGAAGGGAGGTATGAAAAATTATGGGAAAAATATGGGAGATAGGTATGGGTGTTACAAAAATACTAGAAGTGGAAATGGTCAAAAATAGTGAGAAAAGGGGGAAGAAAGTCAAAAAACAAACAAAGGGTAAAAGCGCAACAGATTTCTAGGGTTTTTTTGTAAAATAAGGAAATGAAAGGATTTTGATGAGGGGAATGATGGAGAATGGCCAGTGAAGGATGATGAAGGAGGTATAATCTTAAAAAGAAGGCTTTTGATTCCTGAATGAAGCTATGAATAATAGAGTTTAGGCTTCTGTGATCCATATCAAGTTAAGAAAGATTCTTCGGTGAAAATCACATGGAATATCATTTGTCGACGCATTTCGAACCAACCAGTGTGGTTCATCGTCAGGACAATTTGAAGAAACAGATCAAGCTCATCATGTTAAATAGACTAAGCGGAGCCTCCAACAACTATCCTTTCTAACGGCTAGTTTGACTCTAGGACAGGGGTCAAAGTTATTATAATCGTTTAATTATAAAAAATTATAGGTTAATTAATAATTTAAAGGAAAGTTAGTTGAATAAATGGCCTTAAAATAATAGAATACCTAAAAAGTAATATAGAAAGTAATAATTTTATTTAAATTTTATTAATAAAAATAATAATAATTTTATTTAAATTTTTATTAATAGATAAAAGGTAATTAAGTTAGAAAATCAAAGTTAATTATCCTAAGTTAGGGGAAAATTAGTTAAATACATGACCCTATGAAAAAGGTAAAAGCCTCAATAGAATGTATAATTAAAAGAATCATTAAAAATTATAAGTTGATTTATAATTTAAAGGGCGGTTTGCTAAATAAATGACCTAAAATAATAATTTTATTTAAATATCATTAATAAATCAAAGGAAATTAAGTTAGAAATCAAAGTTAATAACCATAAGTCAATAGGAAAATGACCTTATGAAAAAGGTAATTGCCTCAATAGAGTATAAAGAGTAAATAAAATAATATTATTTATAAGTATCATGAATACAAAAAGGTCAAAAAGGACCCTATAAGTTAAGCATATAAGGAACAAAATTAGTTATAAGAGGGACCTCAAAATAAGAGGGCCTTAAAAAATCAGAAGAAATAGAAATCACATTAAAATAACACTCGAAAAATATAAATGCAAATAAAAATAAAATAAAATAAATAAATAGAAATAATAAAGAAAAGAAAAAAAAAAAAAAAAAAAAAAAAAAATAAATAAAAAATAAAAAATAAAAATAAAAAAAAAAATAAAAAATAAAAAATAAATAAATAAATTTTAATAAATAAATTAAAATAATTATATATATATATAATAAATTAAAATAAATAACATAAAATAAAAACTAAAATAATAGTAAAAGAACAAATAAAGAAAAACGACAAAAAACCAAAGAGGACGAAAAAACGACTAGGACGAGAGGGTAGGGACCCAACAACTACTGACTTTCCATCCATCATCTCTATTGAGATTGCTTGGTCTCTTTTCAATCTCAAGTGCTTCCCTGAATTTTCGATGGTGGAAATGCGAAACCTTAGCAATAACACTGGCCTCTTCAATACAAACATGATGATTGGTTTTCTTAGCATGTTCAGCCAAAGCGGAAGACTTAGCTCTCCTGTGCTTAATATCCGCTGCGTGATCGCTAATCCTCTGATTAATGGAGCGACCAGTCTCCCCAATATAGGGGGTCCCACAGGAACAAGGGATCATATAAACGCCCTTCATATCCTTAGGGTCGATAGGATCCTTCACTGATCTGAGGGACATACGAATGGTGTTTAGGGGCCTAAAGGTCACAGGGACACTATGCCTCCTGAGAATCCTGTCAATTCTATCAGTGGTCCCTTGAACATAAGGAAGATGGACACCTGGAATACGATCTCTAGGTTCTCTTTTAGTCAGAGAATTCGTGGAAGCTTTAAGGAAAGCCCTTTGACCCATGTAGATACATGGGTCAAAGGGCTTTCCTTAAAGCTTTCAGGAATTCTCTGACTAAAAGAGAACCTAGAGATCGTATTCCAGGTGTCCATCTTCCTTATGTTCAAGGGACCACTGATAGAATTGGCAGGATTCTCAGGAGGCATAGTGTCCCTGTGACCTTTAAGCCCCTAAACACCATTCGTATGTCCCTCGGATCAGTGAAAGATCCTATCGACCCTAAGGATATGAAGGGCGTTTATATGATCCCTTGTTCCTGTGGGACCCCCTATATTGGGGAGACTGGTCATTCCATTAATCATAGGATTAGCGAGCACGCAGCGGATATTAAGCATAGGAGAGCTAAGTCTTCCGCTTTGGCTGAACATGCTGAGAAAACCAATCATCATGTTTGTATTGAAGAGGCCAGTGTTATTGCTAAGGTTTTGCATTTCCACCATCGAAAATTCAGGGAAGCACTTGAGATTGAAAAGAGACCAAGCAATCTCAATATAGATGATGGATGGAAAGTCAGTAGGTGTTGGGTCCCTGCCCTCTCGTCCTAGTTGTTTTTTCGTCCCCTTTGGTTTTTTGTCGTTTTTCTTTATTTGTTCTTTTACTATTATTTTAGTTTTTATTTTATGTTATTTATTTTAATTTAATTTATATATATAATTATTTTAATTTATTTATTAAAATTTATTTTTTTATTTATTTTTATTTATTTTTAATTTTTTATTTTTTTTTTATTTTTTTTTTTTATTTTTTTTTATTTTTTTTTAATTTAATTTTCTTCTTTTCTTTATTATTTCTATTTATTTATTTTATTTTATTTTTATTTTTTTTATTTGTATTTATATTTTTCGAGTGTTATTTTAATGTGATTTCTATTTCTTCTGATTTTTTAAGGCCCTCTTATTTTGAGGTCCCTCTTATAACTAATTTTGTTCCTTATATGTTTAACTTATAGGGTCCTTTTTGACCTTTTGTATTCATGATACTTATAAATAATATTATTTTATTTACTCTTTATATTCTATTGAGGCAATTACCTTTTTCATAAGGTCATTTTCCTATTAACTTATGGTTATTAACTTTGATTTCTAACTTAATTTCCTTTGATTTATTAATGATATTTAAATAAAATTATTATTTTCATATTAATAAAATGTAAATAAAATTATTATTTTAGGTCACTTATTTAGCAAACTACCCTTTAAATTATAAATCAACTTATAATTTTTAATGATTCTTTTAATTATACATTCTATTGAGGCTTTTACCTTTTTCATAGGGTCATGTATTTAACTAATTTTCCCCTAACTTAGGATAATTAACTTTGATTTTCTAACTTAATTACCTTTTATCTATTAATAAAAATTTAAATAAAATTATTACTTTCTATATTAATTTCTAGGTATTCTATTATTTTAAGGTCATTTATTCAACTAACTTTCCTTTAAATTATTAATTAACCTATAATTTTTTATAATTAAACGATTATAATAATTTTGACCCTTGTCCTTGAGTCAAACTAGCCGTTAGAAAGGATAGCTATTGGAGGCTCCGCTTTGTCTATTTAACATGATGAGCTTGATCTGTTTCTTCAACTTGTCCTGATGATGAACCACACTGGTTGGTTCGAAACACGTCGACAAATGATATTCCGTGTGATTTTTGCCGAAGAATCTTTCTTAACTTGAAGCTATGAATCTTAGGTTATTCATGTATAATTTCAACTTATCCAACTTAAAAAATTACAAAGACAAGGCTCACATCCAACCGTGGTTGTAAAATTAAACAACTAAGTAACGAATTTTACATCTTAACATGCCATAACATCTGGCACTCTTAATAATCCCTTGGCACTTTTTAGCACGTGTTAGCATCCCCCACATTTATTGGCGTGCTTTGGCACTCCCTACCACTCCTTGACAGTTAGCACACCTCATACTCACTAGCTAACACACTCTGTCACACTCTTATTCATTCATTTCCATACATTTGAAACTACTTCTCCCTTGTGTTTCCCTACAACTTGGCCCTAACACTCCCTAGCATGTGTTGGTGCCACATCTTGATGCTTGAAACTTCTTGGCATGCCTAAAATGCATTGGAACTATCTAGCATGTGTTAGTACTTCTTGGCATTCCCTAGAAAACCTTGGCACTCCCTAGCTGTCATGCCCTCATATATAACCTTACTTTTTTTGCGACTTGGGAACCCAACCAAGTCATTAAGAAAACAATGTTGTGCCCAACCCAAATTATCCCTTTGTTTGAAACGGCTTTGTACACACCTTATCACAACCATAGGCTTGCCTCCTGCAAGTCCTATTCTGAGCTTATCCTCTCACACTTCGTCCTTGGGGCACTTGGAATTCGCTGACACTCCTCGGTACACAACACTCTTATTTTTTCATATCCAAGAAATTTGACCTAGTTCTCCCTTGTGATGCCTTGGCACTTGCTAGTATACCTTTTTACTCCCTCCTTAGCACACCTAGAGCTCGCTAAAAATTCATTTCCATGAATTTAAAATGAGTGTTCCATTGTGTTTCCCTAGCACTTGGCCCTCACACTCCCTAGTATGCATGGATAAAATATTTACAAAATCTGCCCATATCCTACTATCTAGGGTTTGGTTTTTCACTAACTAAAAATGTGATGAATAAAGATATAATCATGGGATATGATAGATAAATCCTCAATATTCATTATCAAAATAGATTTGAGGTCAACCATGACAAGTTGGAGGTCCACAAAGTCGAATTTCAAAAAGTTCTAGAACCCTGTCAACAATTATGGCCTATCGAAATTGTGAATAATGGGTCTCAAATTGCCAACTGTAAATCCAAAATAGTAACTTCTGTGTAAAAAGTAAGAGAGGATTTTGGATTTTGATATTTTATGAACAAAAACCTCCTCCCATTTTCAAAACTACTCTCCCATTTGTTCAGAATCCAAACTTGAAGTTGGTTGCACAGTAATGCAATAAATCATGGTAGAAGCACAACAAATAGTTCACTTGAAATTTCGATGACTCGAATGAGGTTTTGAGTGTTGCTGAATACCTATGAAGAAATTAAAAGTTTTCCACTATACTGTGGAGCCTTTAAACCATGCCAAAACATCATTTTAGCCTCTTCAAACTTGATTCCAAAACTGATTGTCCAGAAGCACAGCGAAAAGAGCAACACGGAAGAAAAGTTCATATCTCTTTAACCATAACACCCATGCAAAAACGGAAAGAGGTTATTGTGCTTGGTTCCATTTTTAACAAACACCTCCCTTGGTTTTCCAAAATTCATCTCCATTTTTTCATAAATATCTTTTGAAAATGATGATAAAAACATAGTCAAAAGCACAACAACTCTCCTGTAGCAATTGTATTTTGAGCATATCTCACAAACGGTAAATCCAAATGGGCTGAAATTTTTGTAGAAAGTTGATAACATCATAGTTCACCCCCAAAAAAAATTTCAGCCCAATTAGAGTCACAAATCTTCCAAAAATCCAAAAATGGGCGTAGATGATGATGCCTCATTTCTTGAAGTTCATGCATCATTTTGAGCTGCAATTGAGTACGTGTTTTCATTTCATCCCTATGCATGATGAGAACATGGTGACAAGGTAAAAGCGTAGTGGAAAAGAGCAGCAACTTTTGGGAAGGGAATGAGATGGAAGGGAGGTAGGAAAAAATATGGGGAAAATATAGGGGATAGGTATGGGTGTTAGGAAAACAATAGAAGTGGAATTTTTCAGAAATAGTGAGAAAAAGGGCAGAAGAAGGTCAAAATACAGACCTAGGGTAAAAGATCAGCAAATTTGTAAGGTTTTTTGTAAAAAAAGGAAATGAAAGGATTTTGATGAGGGTCATGATGGAGAATGGCCAGTGAAGGATGATGAAAGAGGTATAATCCTAAAAGGAAAGCCTTTGACTCCTGAATGAAGATATGAATCTTAGGTTTCTCATGTGTAATATCAACTTATCAAACTTAAAAAGTTACGAAGATAAGGCTCACATCCAACTGTGGTCGTAAAATTAAACAACTAAGCATCAAATTTTACATGTTGACAAACCATAACGTCTGGCACGCTTAATAATGCCTTGCCACGATGTAGCATGTGTTAGCACCCCCCTGCATTTCTTGGCATGCTTCGGCACTCCCTAGCACTGCTTGGCACATAGCACACCTTGTACTCGCTATCTAACACCCTCTTTCACACTCTTATTCATTCATTTCCATGCATTTGAAACTATTTCTCCCTTGTGTTTCCCTGGAACTTGGCCCCAACACTTCCTTGAACGTGTTGGCACCACACCCTTGTGCCTGGAACTTCTTGGCATGCCTAAAATGCCTTGGAACTATCTAGCATGTGTTAGTACTTCCTGGCATTCCCTGGAACACCTTACACTCCCTAGCTGTCATGCACTCATAGATAGCCTTACTGTTTTTGCGACCTCGGAACCCAACCAAGTCATTATCAAAACAATGTTGTGCCTAAACCAAATTATCCCGTTGTGTGAAACTACTATGCACACACCTTATCACAACAATAGGCTTGCCTCCTACAAGTCCCATTATATACTTATACTAACACACTTCATCCTTGGGGCATCTGGAATTCGTTGTTACTCTTTGGCACACAACACTCTTATTTGTTCATTCCCAAGCATTTTGAGCTAGTTCTCCTTTGTGATGCCTTGACACTGGCTAGAATAATTTTTCACTCCCTCCTTTGCACACCTATAACTCGCTCACAATTCATTTCCATTCACTTGAAATGAGTTCTCGCTTGTGTTTCCCTGGCACTTGGTCCTCACACTCCCTGGCATACATGGATAAAATATTTACAAATTTTCCCATATCCTACTATCTAGGGTTTTGTTTTTCACTAACTAAAAATATGAGAACTGAAAATATAATCACGGGATATGATAGAAAAATCCACCAACTTCATTATCCAATTATATTTGAGGTCAACGATGCCAAGTTCAAGGTCCACCAAGTCGAATTCCAAAATGTTCTAGAACCCTGTTAGCAATTATGGCTTAGCGAAATTGTGAAAAGTGGGTCTCAAAGTGCCACATTTTACTCCAAGACAGTAACTTCCATGTAAACAATGAGAGAGGATTTTCCTTTTTGGTATGTTATGAACAAAAAAATTCTCCCATTTTCAAAAATACTTTCCCATTTGTTCATAATCCAAGTTTGAAGTTGGTCGCACAGAAATGCAACAAATCATGCCAAAGGTGTAGAAAATAGTTGACTTGAAAATTTCATGACTTGAATTGGGTTTTGAGTGTTGCTGAAGACCTGTGAAGAAATTTGGAGATTTCCACTACTCCGTGGAGCCTTTAAACCATGTAGAAACATCATTTTAGCCTCTTCAAAGTTGATTCCAAAACTAATTGTCCAAAAGCGCAACGAAAAGAGTAGCAAGGAATACAAACTCATATCTATTTAACCATAGCACTTGTGCATAAACTGAAAGAGTTTATTGTGTTTCGTTCCCTGGTTAACAAAAGCCTCCCTTGGTTTTCCAAAATTCTTCTCCATTTGGTCATAAATATCTTTCGAAAATGATGATAAAAACATAGTCAAAAGCGCAGAAACTCTCCTGTAGCAATTGTATTTTGAGCATATCTCCCAAACGGTAAATCCAAATGGGCTAAATTTTACAGAAAGTTAAAATCATCATAATTTTCCTCCACAAAAAATTGCAGCCCAATTGGAGTCACACATCTCGTGAAAATCCAAAAATGTCTGTAGATGATGATGCCTTATTTCCTGAAAATCATGCATCATTTTGAGCAGAAATTGAGTGGGAGTTTTTATTTCATCGCCACTCATCTCCTATAAAAATTTCAAGGCAAATGGATGAGTGGTTTAAGAGATATGACAAGAACATGGTGACTACGTAAAAGCGTAGTGCAAAAGAGCATCAACTTAGGGGAAGGGAATGAGAGGGAAGGGAGGTATCAAAAATTATGGGAAAAATGTGGGGGATAGGTATGGGTGATTGGAAAATACTAGAAGTGGAATTTCTCAAAAAATAGTGAGAAAAAGGGGGGAAGAAGGTCAAAACATAGACCTGGGGTAAAAGCGCAACAGATTTCTAGGGTTTTTTGTATAATAACGAAATGAAAGGATTTTCATGAGGGGAATGATCGAGAATGGCTAGTGAAGGATGATGAAAGAGGTATAATCTTAAAACCAAGGCCTTTGGCTCCTGAATGAAGCTATGAATCTTAGGTTACTCATGTGTAATTCCAACTTATCCAACTTAACAAGTTACGAAGACAATGCTCACATCCAACTGTGGTCGTAAAATTAAACAACTAAGCAACAAATTTTACATCTGGACATGCCATAACATTTGGAACTCCTAATAATCCGTTGGCACTTTGTAGCACGTGTTAGCATCCCTAACATTTCCTAGTATTCTTTGGCACTCCTCAGCACTCCCTAACACTTGGCACACCTCGTACTTGCCAACTAACAATCTCTGTCACACGCTTATTCATTCATTTCCATGCATTTGAAACTACTGCTCCCTTGCATTTCGCTGGAACTTGGCCCTAACACTCCATAGCATGTGTTGGTGGCACACTCTGGCACCTGGGACTTCTTGGCATGCCTAAGATGCCTTGGAACTATCTAGCATGTGTTAGTACTTTCTATCATTCCCTAGAACACCTTGGCACTCCCAAGCTGTCATGCCCTCATAGATAGCTTTACTCTTTTTTGCAACTTGGGAACCCAACCAAGTCATTAAGAAAACAATGTTGTGCCCAACCCAAATTATCCCTTTGTTTGAAACTGCTTTATACACACTTTATCACAACCATAGGCTTGCCTCTTGCAATTCCTATTCTAAAATTATCCTAACACACTTTGCCTTTGGGGCACCTGGAGTTCGCTGACACTCCTTGGCACACAACAATGTTATTTTTTTCATTTCCAAGCATTTTGACCTAGTTCTCCCTTGTGATGCCTTGGCACTTGCTAGTATATGTTTTCACTCCCTCCTTAGCACACCTAGAACTCGCTAACAATTCATTTCCATGCATTTGAAATGAGCGCTCCGTTGTGTTTCCCTGGCACTTGGCCCTCACACTCCCTAGCATGCATGGATAAAATATTTACAAAATTTGCCCGTACCCTACTCTCTAGGGTTTGAATTTTGACTAACTAAAAATGTGATAAATAAAGAGATAATCATGGGATATGATAGAAAAATCCTCAAAATTCATTATCCAAATATTTTTTAGGTCAACCATGCCAAGTTGGAGGTCCACCAAGTCGAATTTCAAAAAGTTCTAGAACCTTGTCAACAATTATGGGCTATCAAAATTGTGAATAATGGGTCTCATAGTGCCACCTGTAAATAAAAAATAGTAACTTTTGTGTAAAAAGTGAGAGAGGATTCTGGCTTTGGATATGTTATTAACGAAAACCTCCTCCATTTTTCGAAACTACTCTGCCATTTGTTCAGAATCCAAAATTGAAGTTGTTTGCACAGAAATGCAACAAATCATGGAAGAAGTGCAACAAATAGTTCACTTGAAATTTTGATGACTTGAATGAGGTTTTGAGTGTTGATGAATACCTATAAAGAAATTGGGATATTTCCAGTACACTGTGGAGCCTTTAAATCATGCGAAAACATCATTTTATTCTCTTAAAACTTGATTCCAAAACTAATTGTCTAGAAGCGCAACGAAAAGAGAAGCAAGGAAGAAAACATCATATCTCTTTAACCATAAAACCTGTACAAAAACAGAAAGAGGTTATTGTGCTTGGTTCCAATTTTAAAAAACACCTCCCTTGGTTTTCCAAAATTCATCTCCAATTGGTCATAAATATCTTTTGAAAATGATGAGAAAAACATAATCAAAAGCGTAACAACTCTCCTGTAGAATTTGTATTTTGAGCATATTTTGCAAACGGTAAATCGAAATGGGCTGAAATTTTTATAGAAAGTTAACAGCGTCATAATTCACCTCCAAAACAAATTTCAGCACAATTGGAGTCACACATTACCCGAAAATACCAAAATGTATGTAGATGATGATGCCTCATTTCTTGAAATTCCTGCATTATTTTGAGCTACAACTGAGTACGTGTTTTCATTTCATCCCTATTCATGACAAGCACATGGTGACTAGGTAAAAGCAAAGTGAAAAAGAGCAGCAACTTTGGGGAAGGGAATGAGATGGAAGGGAGGTAGGAAAACAATAGAAGTGGAATTTCTCAAAAATAGTGAGAAAAAGGGGGGAAGAAGGTCAAAATATAGACATAGGGTGAAAGAGCAGTAGATTTGTAAGGATTTTTGTAAAAAAAGGAAATGAAAGGATTTTGATGAGGGTCATGATGGAGAATGGCCAGTGATGGATGACGAAAGAGGTATAGTCTTAAAACGAAGGACTTTGACTCCTGAATGAAGCTATGAATCTTAGGCTTCTCATATATAATTTCAACTTATCCAACTTAAAAATTTACGAAGATAAGGCTCACATACAACTGCGGTTGTAAAATTAAACAACTAAGCAACACATTTTACATCTTGACAAACAATAACATCTGGCACACCTAATAATCCCTTGGCACTACGTAGCATGTGTTAGCATCCCTCACATTTCTTGGCATGCTTTGGCAGTCCCTAGCACTCTGTGGCACATAGAACACCTCGTAATCACTAAGTAACACCCTATGTCACACTCTTATTCATTCATTTCCATGCATTTGAAACCACTGCACCCTTGTGTTTCCCTGGAACTTGGCCCCAACACTTCCTAGAATGTGTTGGCGCCACATCGTGGCGCTTGGAAGTTCTTGGCATGCCTAAAATGCCTTGGAACTGTCTAGCATGTGTTAGTACTTCCTGGCATTCCCTAGAACAACTTTCACTCCCTAGCTATCATGCACTCATAGATAGTCTTACTTTTTCTGCGACTTGGGAACCCAACCAAGTCATTAACAAAACAATGTTGTGACCAACCAAAATTATCCCTTTGTGTGAAACTACTATGTACACACCTTATCACAACCGTAAACTTGCCTCCTGCAAGTCCTATTATGAACTTATCCTAACACACCTCATCCTTGGGGAATCTGGAATTTGTTGTCACTCTTTGGCACACAACACTCTTATTCGTTCATTCCCAAGCACTTTGAGCTAGTTCTCCCTTGTGATGCCTTGGCATTGGCTAGTATACCTTTTCACTCAATCCTTTGCACACCTAGAACTCACTGGAAATTCATTTCCATGCATTTGAAATGAGTGCTCGCTTGTGTTTCCTTGGCACTTGGCCCTCACACTCCCTAGCATGCATGGATAAAGTATTTACAAAATTCGCCCATATCCTACTATCTAGGGTTTTGTTTTTGACTAACTAAAAATTTGATAACTGAAAACATAATCATAGTATATGATAGAAAAATCCTAAAACTTCATTATCCAATTATATTTGAGGTCAACCATGCCAAGTTGGAGGTCCACCAAGTCGAATTCCAAAATGTTCTAGAATGCTGTCAGCAATTATGGCTTAGCCAAATTGTGAAAAGTGGTTCTCAAAGTGCCACATTTTACTCCAAGACAGTAACTTCCGTGTAAACAATTAGAGAGGATTTAGTTTTTGGGTATGTTATGAACAAAAACCTCCTCCCGTTTTCAAAAATACTTTACCATTTGTTCAGAATCCAAGTTTGAAGTTAGTCGCACAGAAATGCAACAAATCATGGCAGAAGCGCAACAAATAGTTGATTTGAAATTTTCATGACTTGAATTGGGTTTTGACTATTGATGAAGACCTGTGAAGAAATTTATACATTTCCACTACTTGGTGGAGCCTTTAAACCATGCAAAAACATCATTTTAGCCTCTTCAAAGTTGACTCCAAAACTGATTGTCCAGAAGTGCAACGAAAATAGTAGCAAGGAATACAAACTCATATCTCTTTAACCATAGCACTTGTGCATAAACTGAAAGAGATTATTGTGTTTGGTTCCCTGTTTAACAAAAACCTCCCTTGGTTTTCAAAAATTCTTCTCCATTTGGTCATAAATATCTTTTGAAAATGATGATAAAAACATAGTCAAAACCGCAACAACTCTCCTGTAGCAATTGTATTTTGAGCATATCTCCCAAATGGTGAATCCAAATGGGCTGAATTTTTACAGAAATTTAATATCATCATAAGTCACCTCCACAAAAAATTGTTGGAGTCGCACATCTCAAGAAAATTCCAAAATGTCTGCAGATGATGATGCCTCATTTCATTAAAATCATGCTTCGTCTTGAGCTGAAACTGTGTGGGTGTTTTAATTTCATCCCCATTCATCTCTTGTAAAAATTTCATGGAAAATAGATGTGAGGTTTAAGAGATATGACGAGAACATGGTGACTAGGTAAAAGCGTAGTGCAAAAGAGCATCAACTTAGGAGAAGGGAATGAGAGGGAAGGGAGGTATGAAAAAATATGGGAAAAGTGTGTGGGATAGGTATGGGTGTTCAAAAAATACTAGAGGTGGAATTTCTCAAAAATAGTGAGAAAAAGGGGGGAAGAAGGTCAAAACATAGACCTAGGGTAAAAGCGCAGTAGATTTCTAGGGTTTTTTGTAAAATAAGGAAATGAAAGGATTTTGATGAGGGGAATGATGGAGAATGGCTAGTGAAGGATGATGAAAGAAGTATAATATTAAAACGAAGGATTTCGACTCCTAAATGAAGCTATGAATCTTAGATTACTCATGTATAATTTCAAGTTATCCAACTTAACAAGTTACGAAGACAAGGCTCACATCCAACCATGGTCGTAAAATTAAACAACTAAGCAACAAATTTTACATCTTGACATGCCATAACATCTGGGACACCTAATAATCCCTTGGCACTTTGTAGCACGTGTTAGCATCCCTCTCATTTCTTCGTATGCTTTTTCACTCCCTAGCACTCCCTGACACTTAGTACACATCGCACTCGCTAGCTAACACTCTCTGTCACACTCTTATTCATTCATTTCCATGCATTTGAAACTACTACTTCCTTGTGTTTCATTGGAACTTGGCCCTAACACTCCCTAGCATGTGTTGGTGCCACACTCTGGAACCTGGAACTTCTTGGCATGACTAAGATGCCTTGGAACTCTCTATCATGTGTTAGTACCTCCTGTCATTCCCTGGAACACCTTGGCACTCCCAAGCTATCATGCCCTCATAGATAGCCTTACTTTTTTTGCGACTTGGGAACCCAACCAAGTGATTAAGAAAACAATGTTATGCCCAAACCAAATCCTCCCTTTGTTTGAAACTGCTTTGTACACACCTTATCACAACCATAGGCTTGCCTCCTGCAAGTCCTATACTGAACTTATCCTAACACACTTCGTCCCTGGGGCACCTGGAATTTACTGACACTCCTTGGCACACAACATTCTTATTTTTTCATTTCTAAGCATTTTTACCTAGTTCTCCCTTTTGATGCCTTGGAACTTGCTAGTATACCTTTTCACTCCCTCCTTAGCACACCTAGAACTCTCTAAAAATTAATTTCCATGCATTTGAAATGAGTGCTCCATTGTGTTTCCCTAGCACTTGGCCCTCACACTCCCTAGCATGCATGGATAAAATATTTAAAAAATTTGCCCATATCCTACTATCTAGGGTTTGGTTTTTGACTAACTAAAAATGTGATAACTAAAGAGATAATCATGGGATATGATATAAAAATCCTCAAAATTCATTATCCAATTAGATTTGAGGTCAACCATGCCAAGTTGGAGGTCCACCAAGTCGAATTTCAAAAAGTTCTACAACCCTGTCAACAATTATGGCCTATCGAAATTGTGAATAATGGGTCTCAATGTGCCACCTGTAAATCAAAAATAGTAACTTTTGTGTAAAAGTTGATAGAGGCTTTTGGCTTTGGATATTTTATGAACAAAAAGCTCCTCTCGTTTTCAAAACTACTCTCCCATTTTCTCAGAATCCAAACATGAATTGGTTTCACAGAAATGCAACAAATCATGGCAGAAGTGCAACAAATAGTTCACTTGAAACTTTGATGACTGGAATGAGGTTTTGAGTGTTGCTGAATACCTGCGAAGAAATTGGGATATTTCCACTACACTGTGGAGCCTTTAAACCATGCTAAAACATCATTTTAGCCTCTTCAAACTTGATTGCAAAACTGATTGTCCAAAAGCGTAGCAAAAAGAGCAGCAAGGAGTACAAACTCATATATCTTTAGCCATACCACCTTGCCAAAGACTGAAAGAGGTTATTGTGCTAGGTTCCATGGTTAACAAAGCCCTCCCTTGGTTTTCCAAAATTCATCTCCATTTGGTCATAAATATCTTTTGAAAATGATGATAAAAACATAGTCAAAAGCTTAACAACTCTTCTTTAGCAATTGTATTTTTCACATATCTCCCAAATGGAAAATCCAAATGGGTTGAAACTTTTATAGAAAGTTGATATCATCATAATTCACCTCCATAGAAAATTGCAACCAAATTGGAGTTACACATCTCGAGAAAATCCCAAAATGGTTGTAGATGATGATGCCTCATTTCTCCAAAACCATGGATCATTTTGAGCTAAAATTGAGTGGGTATTTTCATTTCATCGCTGTTCCTCGCCTATAAAAATTTCATGGAAAATGGACGTGAGGTTTAAGAGATATGACGAGAACATGGTGACTGGGTAAAAGCACAGTACAAAAGAGCAGCAACTTAGGGGAAGGGAATGAGAGGGACGGGAGATATGAAAAATTATGGGAAAAATGCCGGGGATAGGTATGGGTGTTAGGAAAATACTAGAAGTGGAATTTATCAAAAATGGTTATAAAAAGGGGGGAAGAAGGTCAAAACACAGGCCTAGGGTAAAAGTGCAACATATTTCTAGGGTTTTTTGTAAAATAAGGAAATGAAAGGATTTTGATGAGGGGAATGAAGGAGAATGGGCAGTGAAGGTTGATGAGAGAGGTATAATATTAAAACGAAGGCCTTTGGCTCCTGAATGAAGTTATGAATCTTAGGTTACTCATGTATAATTTCAACTTATCCAACTTAACAAGTTACAAAGACAAGGCTCACATGCAATCGTGGTCGTAAAATTAAACAACTAAGCAACACATTTTACATCTTGACATGCCATAACATCTGGCACGCCTAATAATCCCTTGGCACTTTGTAGCATGTGTTAACATCCCCTGCATTTCTTGGTATGCTTTCACACTCCCTAGCACTTCTTGATAGTTATCACACCTCGTACTCACTAGCTAACACTCTCTATCACACACCTATTTATTCATTTCCATGCATGTGAAACTACTGCTCCCTTGTGTTTCCCTAGAACTTGGTCCTAACAGTCCCTACCATATGTTGGTGCCACACTCTGGTGCTTGGAACTTCTTGGCATGCCTAAGATGCCTTTGAACTGTCTAGCATGTGTTAGTACTTCCTAGCATTCCTTAGCTGCCATGCCCTCATAGATAGCCTTACTTTTTTTGTGACTTGGGAACACTACCAAGTCATTAATAAAACAATGTTGTTCCCAACCCAAATTCTCCCTTTGTCTGAAACTACTTTGTACACACCTTATCACAACAATAGTCTTACCTCCTACATGTCCTATTTTGAACTTATCCTAACACACTTCGTCCTTGGGGCACTTGGAATTCGCTGACACTCCTTGGCACACAACACTTATATTGTTCATTTCCAAGCATTTTGATATAGTTCTCCCTTGTGATGCCTGGGCACTGGCTAGTATACCTCTTCACTCCCTCCTTAGCACACCTAGAACTCATTGAAAATTCATTTCCATGCATTTGAAATTAGTTCTCCCTTGTGTTTCCCTGGCACTTGGTCCTCACACTCCCTAGCATGCATGGATAAAATATTTACAAAATTTGCCCATATCCTACAATCTAGGGTTTTGTTTTTGAGTAACTAAACATGGGATAATTGAAGAGATAATCATGTTATATGATAGAAAAATCCTCAAAATTCATTATCCAAATAGATTTGAGGTCAACCATGCCAAGTTGGAGGTCCACCAAGTCGAATTTCAAAAAGTTCTAGAACCCTGTCAGGAATTATGGCCTAGCGAAATTGTGAAAAATGGGTCTCAAAATGTGCAACCTGTAAGTCCAAGATAGTAACTACTATGTAAAAGATGAGAGATGCTTTTGGTTATGGGTATGTTATGGAAAAAAACCTCCTCCCATTTTCAAAACTACTTTCCCATTCGTTCATAATCCAAGATTGAGGTTGGTTGCACAGAAATGCAACAAATCATGGCAGAAGCGCAGCAAATAATTAACTTGAAATTTTGATTACTTGAATTGGGTTTTGATTATTTCTGAAGACCTATGAATAAATTTGGAGATGTGCACTATACCGAGGAGCCTTTAAACCATGCAAAACATCATTTTAGCCTCCTCAAACTTGATTCCAAAACTGATTGTCCAAAAGCGTGACGAAAAGAGCAGCAAGGAATACAACCTCATATATCTTTAACCACAACACACGTGCAAAAACTGAAAGAGATTATTGTGCTTGGCTCCATTCTTAACAAAAATTCCCTTGGTTTTCTGAAATTCATCTACATTTGTTCATAAATATCTTTTGAAAATGATGATAAAAACATAGTCAAAAGCGCAACAACTCCCCTGTAGCAATTGTATTTTGAGCATAGCTCCCAAATGGTAACTCCAAATGAGCTGAAATTTGTATAGAAAGTTAATATAATCATTGTTCACCTCCACAAAAATTTTCAGCTCAATTAGAGTCACACATCTTGTGAAAATCCCAAAATGGTTGTAGACGATGATGCCTTATTTCTCAAAAACCATGCATCATTTTGAGCTAAAATTTAGTGGGTATTTTCATTTCATCCCCAGTAATCTCCTGTAAAAATTTCATGGTAAACAAGTGTGAGGTTTAAAAGAGATGACGAGAACATGGTGACTAGGTAAAAGCATAGTGCAAAAGAGTAGCAACTTAGAGTAAGGGAATGAGAGGGAAGGGAGGTAGGAATAATTATGGGGAAAATATGGGGGATAGGTATGGGTGTTAGGAAAGTACTAGAAGTGGAGTTTCTCAAAGATAGTGAGAAAAAGGGGGGAAGATGGTCAAAACACAAACCATGATTCAAATTCT
The DNA here is from genome assembly GCA_031772625.1 of Pinus tabuliformis. Taxonomy (NCBI): domain Eukaryota; kingdom Viridiplantae; phylum Streptophyta; class Pinopsida; order Pinales; family Pinaceae; genus Pinus; species Pinus tabuliformis. Next base: position 1,597,035,696 of record CM062818.1, read on the forward strand.
AATAAACATGCAACATTGGTTGCCTTAGAATACATAATGTTAAGTCATTGTACTAGTCTATAATCAACTATAAGAGAATATAAGATAATAGTTATTGAGATATTATCCAAAATGTGAAACATGCCTATTGTAGATAATTCTATAAGAAGGCTTGTTTAGTAGCTTCATTAAGATTTTTTCTTCCTACTTCTTGTATTGACATCGAGAATATTTATTTCATTTTCCATGTAAAAGCTACAAGGTATAATGAACAATTCTGGAGGTCAGGCACATGTCTTTATATATGTTTCATGATAGCAGAAAGTATTGGATGCACATGGATCTACGTGTTTGATCCATAAATTTGTTTTCATAAAGACAAAGATGTCGACAACTAAATTTTACACACTTCTACTAGAAGGATTTTTCAGATTTGATAGCTATCACATGTTTGATATTGGATAGATCACATCATTGTAGCTTTCCTTGTTCATTTTTGGTTTATAATTAAAGAGTACATGCGCATAAATGCTTGAGAAAAAGGATCGTTTGTCATCAAGATAAAACATACAACAAATGTAGATGGAACTTACAGAGAATTTTCAATATCAGATTTAGAAAGAAATTGATGCTTCATAAATGTGCTATAACAATTGCTAAAATATTTAACAAGTTATATTTTAACCCTTAAAGGAATTGGACTTGAGGTCAGTTATCTATCCTCATAAAAGGGTTACATCAAATATATGTTCTCTCAAAAATTCCAACAATTAGAGGAGCCTTGTAGACACTACAGTGTGGGGATTGCAAGGACACTCTGAAAGCAAGGAATATACCAGCTCCTCAATCATGTTCATCATTTAGTACAAAGGTTAAATAGTGGTATGTTACACCAAATAATAAGAGGAAATTTTCAAATATAAGAAAACAACTGAACTAAATCATGTTCAATGAAATTTTCAACTTACCCATGTCCTCAAATGCAAATATCTATAATTAGTCAAGTGAAGAATGGAGAATTTACATGGTTCCGTAGTTGTTTAAGCCATAATTGAAAAGGTTTCTGGCTAGCAGTAAAAATCACACAACATTTACAAAACATGATAAGACATTTACATTGAAAAGTATTGGATGCACATTGATCTACGTGTTGCAATTATCCATAACTTTGTTTTCATAAAGACAAAGATGCCGACAACTAAATTTTAGACAATTCTACTACAAGGATTTTTCAGATTTAATAGCTGTCACATGTTTGATATTGGACAGATTGGATGGTTGTCACATGTTTGATATTGGATAGATAACATCATTAGATCTTTCTTTTCTCATTTTTGGTTTACAATTAAAGATTACATGCTCATAAATTCTTGAGAAAAAGTATTGTTGGTCATCAAGATAAAACCGACAGGAAATGTAGATGGAACTTACACATAATATTCAATATCAGATTTAAAAACAAATTGATGCTTGATAAATGTGCAATAACAATTGCTAAAATCTTTAACAAGTTATATTTTAACCCTTAAAGGAATTGGACTTGAGGTCATTTCTCTATCCTCATGAAAGGGTTACATCCAATATATGTTCTCTTGAAAATTCCAACAATTAGAGGAGCCTTGCAGACACTACAGTGTGGGGATTGCAAGGACACTCTGAAAGCAAGGAATATACTAGCTCCTCAATCATGTTTGTCATTTAGTACAAAGGTTAAATAGTGGTATGTTACACAATATGCTAAGAGGAAAGTTTGAAATATAAGAAAACAACTTAACTAAATAATTTCCAACAAAATTTGCAACTTACCCCTGTCCTCAAATGAAAATATCTATCATTAGTAAAGTGCATAATGGAGAATTTACATGGTTTCATAGTTGTTTAAGCCATAATTGAAAAGGTTTCTAGCTATTAGCAAAAATCACACAACATTTACAAAACATGATAAGACAGTATATATGTAGCATGATAAGACTATATATCCAACATACAAACAATAGCCAAATAGTAGCAAGAACAATGCAGTACATTTGATGTAAAGGAACATATACCTTATAGAGGTATAAGAGTAATCATGTATCCAACATCTTAGAGACGATATTAATCAAAATTAGGCTATCACATTCTGCATTCAAGATCCTCAAATAGTTGAGATAGTAATTTCCCAAGTCAGTGCTCTAAATCATAGATCAATTCAATGTCACTACTCTTCCAATGTATAAAAGTGTTAAGTGCATCTACTAAATACTTGCATCGATTACTTCTATGTTGAAGATTGATTTCATAATCGGAATGAACGAAGATTGATTGTGGGCACACAAAATAATATCCTCTCCTAATTCTTCTCCATTGGGCATGAAAAAATTTGGTTCAGTGTTTTTTATGTAACATTTTACAACATTTGCTTGACCATTAAAATATGTAAGTACACTTTTTTTTTTTCGTTCAATCCTGTATTTAAAGGTAGCAATTGCATTTGACCCTATAAATAGACAAATTCTTGTGAGATTCCATAGAATAAGAAAATAATATTAAACAAGAAAATAAACAAGTATAGAACTTACTTGTGTTATTGAGTCACCAATTAGGTCATGAATATGTTGTCCTGAAATTAATTGAGTTTGTTCTAGTGAAGCCTGATTATGACCTAAGGAAGTTTGCTAAAAAATAAATAGTTTACATGAGATACCATGAAATTAGAAAATGAAGGATTAAGCTTCAAATCTAATGTTTCATTAATTATGCATCCTACAACAATATAATCATGTTCATATTGACATTTTGATTTTAAAATCACAATCTTCAAAGATGGCATACATAAAAAATAAATATTCTACACATGTAATTCTTACATTGTTGGTTGGTTCTAAATCAACTCAGCCATTTTCTTTTCCCACCTCTGTGGAAGCTTTCCATTCCATTAATTATTCAATAGTTGCCTTCATTCTTCAAAGTTCCTTATCTTTTTCTCTCAATTTTTCTTCTGTATTATGTAACTGCTTCTTGTAAGCATGCTCTTTTCCAAACAAATCAGTTGGAGTAACCCCAAAGCCAACCCCACGTATACGACCCCTCCTCTCAGGCCCCAAAACTATTGCAATGACATCTTCCTTTGTTGAATATGTAGGAGACATTGAAACATTTTTTATTATTCAATTTGTTTCTAGCAATGGCAACATTTCAACAAATACATGTAAGAAACATCATGAATATTTAAAAATAAGAAAAAAAACAAATAGATATAAGAATAGGTGGGGAACTTACTATTCTCTCTGCACTAAACAATGACATTGGAGTGCCTTCGTTATTTGTTTGAAATTTCATCCACACATCAGCCTTAGATACAAGCGTATCATTTTAATTGAAAGTTTGATTCTAGTGAGAAAAAATACAACAGTCTAGTCAAGTATATTTGCAGTTAGTAATTGTAAACAAAAAATAGATTTGGTTACAACTTACAAGATCATGTTCAACTCTATAGTAACCTCTACAACTAGAAGTGTGAGTCTCTTGCTCTAATGCCCTATTTTCCTTATTTACTTTTACCTTCTCCTCCAAAATGGATGCTTAGACTGAAGTTGATTGTGTGCAAGGATTCAAAATCAAATCCCATTTGATGATAACAATTAGATTTGTCTTTCATTTTTACCTTGAATTTAGGGTCAGATCATATTCTAACGAATTCAATCCAGTCAGTTTCATTTACTCTTCTAGGAACATTTTCCATCCTCTTCTCATCCATTTTGTATTTCAAATAATAACTTTTATACAAATTATATCTGTAAGTTCTCAAGCATTGAGGTATTGCTTTATAACACCATTGTTCCGCTGACAAATCTATTTGGTAGGTACGCTACAATAGATAAACAACACATTATTAGATACAAAGTCTTATTTGAAGTTAAACTTATCATACACATGTTAAACATACACCAATGAAATTTAGAAAAAAAAAATACAATAATAATTTAGTTGATACTCACATTGATTGCACTCCATATGTCTTACTTAAGTGCTTCAGGCACTTGCTTCCATTCCATGTGTTTGATGTCAATAATCTCTCTCTCAATAAAACCTAAAAAAGAGGATAATTTCTCTGACTATGGACCGATAGGTTCCCCCTCTCATTAAATTGAATTTTAGGCAATGCAGAGGCCTTTGTAGTGTTTCCAAAGAGGCGTTTTGTTGGTATTCTGCCCTTCCTTTGCACATTTATTGTAATAAGGGCCTGGGTAGTTTCATCTTCCCTTTCCAAACCATGCTCTTGTTGTGGTTGTTCTTGCTCCACACCATGATCTAGTTGTGATGGTTCTTGCTCCAAACTATGATGTTGTTGTGATGGTTCGTGTTGAGAATTTACTGGAAAACGAATCACACCTCTGAAGTCAATAAAAATATGAATCTCTTAATAGAAAATCTTGAAGTATTTATATAGGAAATACAAATTTGAGAAATGATCATACCTTCCAATGGTTCATGCACATTTTTCTCAAAAATATGTGCATTAGAATTGTTGCTGACACTAAAGCAACTAGATTCATGCTGCAATGGGGCAATGTATCCTGGTGCTCTCTTTTGTGGGTGTGTTTTGATGATGCCACTTCGAAAGTTGTCATTTTTTTTGTAATGTGGCTTGACTTTGTGGTTTTACTCACTGTTAAAAGTGATCTCTTACGATGTCTTTCAATCCTGTTGAATACCTACAAATATAGATTGTGACACTTGATCAAAGTTAGTAAGACAAATGTTAAAGTAGAAAATAAAGAAAAATATTGTTAAAAAAGTATTGACATCCAAAATGAAAAATAATGTCTTACCTCAGTATGGATATCTGGAGATAGACTGTGTAACAAAAGAAAACATTTTTATTAGCACATCCTTGCCATTTCATAAGAGTTCAATTCAGATCCTAGTATTTTCAAGGGTCCATTTTTGTTATCTTAAAACAATACCCATCTCCATGTGAGCCAAAACAGAGTGCAAGTTATAGATTGAAATCATTAACCAAAACAGTTAGATACATTTCTACAACATGTTACCTCTAAACGCCAAAACCATGCAACATCACACCAATGATTCAAACTACGAACCTTTCATTTATGTTCTCAAATATTGAGAAGTATGAGTTGTAAAATTTTATTTTGTAAAGCCACAACGACATTACCATTTCCATGGAAAAAATTACAGGGTGGTGCGAACGAGTTCACATATAACAACAGTTGAGGAGTTATTTTTCGTAAAGATAAACAATACACTATTTTTATGGGAATAGCTAGGCTAAAATAAGTTTAAAACCATTGCTTTGTAAACAACTAGGCTGAAAGAACCATTACAGAAGTCCAATGGAAAAATATATATTTAGAAAAAAAAAATCATCTAATAGTAATCATGTTGAGCAAAACACTTGAATGATATATTGAAGCAATGGATGCCACGTGCATGTCAATAAAACTCCCCAAAGCCATTGTGCTTATCATGCTATGGACTCCAAAAAAGGTGACTAAACAATAGAGGCTCATACTTTTCAGGAACAAACCCTAGTTTCTATGAAATCTATCCATATTCATCTTTATGTGACTACCTTCTAGCTTTGTATGCAAAATTTGTAGCATAACCCGCACCACTACTATCTTTTGATAGCAGTAAATTGTAAAGAGACCTATTTTGTCATAAACTCTTCATTAAATAAGGATTACACTTAGTAAATGTTACTCTGCAATAGTGAATTGAATTACAATAGTTTCTTACATGTACTTCAAAGTACCTCTTGGGTAGCCTATGATGGTCAAACAACGTAAGAGCTTAATATAACTTTCCCTTAAAGTGAAAAATCATAATGGGAACTAGTCTCGGGCAGCTATGTAGATGCATATTTGAATTTTCCAATGTGGTTGACGTAATAGATGACAGAGAGCATATACTAAGACCTATAGCTCTAGGTGGAATGCCAACCAATGCACAGGGTTCCTATGCTCAGAAAAAGTATCACCTTTTGTATGATGTTGGATGATGTGGGATACAAAATATTCAAGAAATTAATTTAACCCAACAATTAGTCCAATAGCTAATTTGTGGAGTACCACCAACTAGTGATCCAACACATTAACAATAGCACAAAAATTACTCATACACCAACACAATGCACATACATATCTTCCTTGGAAACAATCCAATAAAGAAGCCAACAAATGAATTTGTGTTGAAACAAAAGTAGATTCAGAATGTAGCATTGGCATTTAAATATCAGTTGGGTGATTTGCAAAAGCAAATGGGTCTATGTTTGTTACCCACAAATTGCATTCTACTATACAATTTACACATAGAAATTCACCAACCAAATCAAGCACACAACATTTAGATGGCCACATAATAGACACAAGGATGTTAGTACTTTGAAATTCCAAATGGGAAAACCATCATTTGATGGGAATTTTATTATGCTCAAGAAATTGCTAGAAAGGCTGAGATATGCAATCTAACCAAAGTTTTAGGTGCATTCTTACTCACTGACTCCCTATCACACACACGTTGTCTAAAGAGGCACAAAAAGTTTGAAATGAAGCTTAGAAAGGCTGAGATATGCAATGTAATCAAATTTTTTGGTGCATTCTTACTCATAGACTCCCTATCACAGACACGTTGCCTAAAGAGGCACAAAAAGTGTGAAATGCAGCTTAAGATCTGTAACTGATTAGAAATTTTACCTAAGGATATGTGGAAGACATCCTTCAAGATGTGACAAGGACTACTTGTGTGGCCACTGATGTCATTAAGTGTTACCAGTTATTGCATTGCAACATTCATGAGATGATGAACAAAGTTCTACAACCACATCTTTACTCAACTCTAATTGGTACTTAGACATATTACTTTTCAGCCGGACCTAGGATGAATGAACCAAGTGTTTTCAGCACATGACAAGTTATTTTTGAACATGAATAAGTGTGCATTTGGCTAGAAGAAACTTGATTAGCTTGGATTTTTGTGTGAGCCACGATGGACTAAGCATTGATCCAATGAATTTTTCAACCATTGTTATTTGGCCACCACGAAAGATTGACCTTGACGTACAATATTTCAAGAAAATGGTGAACTATCTCAGGAATTATATTGCATAGTTTCCCCATGACATTCATCCTCTCAGTGATTACAAGCACCTAGGATATGAAATCAGAAGATTACTATTTTTTTCTATAGCTTGGTTGACGCATCCTAACATACATCACAATATTTATGGTGACATGTGAATGATGTAGTTCTCTTAATTGTGATTCGTGTGGATGATTTGATTTTCACTAGAAATAATGGTGATTCAATTTAAGTCTAAAGTCATAATTGAAAGATACATTTGAAATGAATAACTTAGATTTGAATTTTTCAATTTGGTTGTTGTAGTAGATGACAATGAGAATATACTGAGGCCTATAGCTATAGGTGGAATGCCAACAAATGCACATGGTTCCTATGCTCAGACAGAGTATCAACTTTTATATGATGTTGTAAGATGTGGGATATAAAACATTCAAGAAATTAATTTAACCCAGCAATCAGTCCAATAACTAATTTGTGGAGTACCACCAGCTAGCACTGCAATTAGGTTTATTTTAATTGTCAGATAGCCACTAGGGGGTGTGTTCTTGTCACCAGCCGCCCTCTTATTCAAATCACACGAGAGCTGAGAAGGATCGAATGGAACCATCAACAAACCTTAAACCAGCATGAACCATAAGCATATCATAAGGAGCAGAGAAGATGAACCCATGATTAAGAGAAACATAAGATATGGTAGCATTCGATTCTTTTATGGTACTGTGATAGAGGAAATTTTTATGACACTATGACAAACAAGTCCAGAAATCTATGTGGTTCTATGATGCTTCTCTATGGTTTTTAACACATTTGAAGTATCATATCACTATGGTATGAAAAATCTCCACCATATATATTTTTGAGAAATACAAATGTCTCCAAGGAGATCTACATAAACATGGCATCCTAATAGATTCAAGGAATCCAAAGCATCCAAGGCAGCCAGATTTTCTGAAGATGATGGATTGGCAAATAAGAAAGTGGTCTGAAATAATAAAAAAGGATAAAGGAATACGACTTGCTGGTTAATATTTGAAAGGACCTACACTTATGGAGCCACAACCTAGTCTATGCATTAATAGACCTTAATTATTGCACACATATTTCCATTATCATTAGCGATGGTGATATTATGCCTTGGGGTGATGCAGTGATTTAAAAAGCATTGTGAACATGATGATCATAGTGCCGTCCATGTTGGCAACATGGAAACCTAGTCAGTTGAAATGACAGGCTACCGCTATATGATTTTATATATTATTTTTCAACTGTGTTCAGCTTGGCACTCGGCTAGGGGTTTTACAATTCTAAGATATGATTTCAATTTTCTTATTGACCAAATTTTGAGGATGGATATTCCAAGTAGGGTGAGGGAGGATTCATTCCTATTCACATCCTCTGGAATAAAATAAGTAACAAAGGGGCCTAGTTATGTGCTCTTGATTCACTTTTGCTGCACTATGGTTTCAATACCTAGAGCCTAAGACAAAACATAAACTTTAGCACATTGAGTAAGTTACTATTTGGTGAGCTCAATGGAATTACAATTTTAGCCTAGCCCTGCTTGGCGTTTAGATTACTTCTAGACCCAGCTGCATACACCATTTGTGGTAGTTTCAGGATCATCAAACATTAAATCCTATGGCATGTGAAACTCTGCTCTAAATTCACGTTGCATGTAAATATCTTGCTCCTGTATATCCAATGTTTATGGGTGAAACTCTGCTGCTGAAATGGATTCATAAATCCCGAGCTAGCAAAGTTTTTAAGGTTCATGTAGGTTATAATTTGATTCTGCATACTTCTAAAATAACCAGGGAGAATAACTCCTTTTCCAATATTTTCACATGAAGTATGAAATTCATGCAGAATATTAGAGCCATGAAAGAGCAATATGAATGGTACCACAATGAGGATTCAAAAACCTACTACTAAAATTACTGAAATTTCCCATTGTTCTATGTTACAACAAATGCTAAATTAAAAATACAACCTAGATTCTTAATTTCATCTCGATGACATAGATTGAATATTATAGTGCAGAATAATGACGGGCAAACCACCACAGGATAGTTGGATTGCTGAGATCTAGTCTCTGTTACATCGTTCATAATGGTTTGACACTTATAAAAAGAGTAGACCATAACCTACCCACAAGGGACCTTAACCTATCTCAATGTTGCAGGTAATAGTCCTACATTTTGTTAGGTGGGATATGGATGCTAGGTAGCAGCCCAATTTTTTGGTGTTGATGGGATATGGATTCTAGGTAGAAACCCATATTTTTGGTGATGATAGATGCTGGTCATTCAATATTAAGTATTTATAAAAAAATCCTAAATAATGCATCACCTCTTGATAAATGGTGGTGGACGGTAGTAAGAATATAAAAAATATATTGATGATATGAAATGAAAATTTATCTGAAACCACTCCTATTTTGAAGCCAGAAGTAAATTTATCTTATTTTCTAGTTGCAATGTCAAAGACTCATCAAGCACAACCATGACTAGAATAGCTTTGCAATTTCTGCTAAATAGTTAAACATATTTCTAATGTAACATACGGTTTCAATCTCAATATGGTCGAGCCAGATTTAGATACCAAAAAATTCAAGAAGACGGATTGAAAATTAGGTTAAAAAATTGCTTGGATTGTTGATTGAGTACAACATTTTTTCGTCAAGGGTATCTTGGCCACCTGGTTATAGTAGTATTTTTTTTCAAGGATGGAACTTCCAAGTAAGGTTAGGGAGGAGTCATTCCTATTAGCATCTCTATAAATTTTCTTACCATTTAGGGTAAGGAGCTCCAAGCAATTGTGGTTAGACATCTTGTACCCACATTCATCTCACAAGGAGTTGAACTCATTGCAAGTTATTTCCCTCATACAATCTGGAGAAGAATGCCCCATGTGGTGTGAACCATTGGAGAAAGGATTCCATGGGAGGTGTGACTAGCCATAAAACATTCCCTTTGGGCATGAGAACTTGTAATTGGCAATCATCCAAACAATTCTAGGATTTGGAATCTCACACCCATTGTTGCTTGAGAAAGCATGCATGCACAATAATCCTATAATCATCAATTCCTCTTCTTGATGCTTGTGTTTCAGGATTGTTGAGAAAATCTGTAGCAGTGGTATTACTAATTAGAGCTAGGAAATACAGAGCATGTTTTTCCACATTATAGGAAAAACAAAGCATATAATTATCTTGAATGTCATTAGCAACCTCTGGATGCAAAGGAAAATATAAAGGCTCTTTGCATATTCCAAATAGGTCCTTGGCATTAGAGAAAGTTGTTTATTCCAGTGAAGGTTGTTCTGGCTTCAACAATATTTTATGATGTTAAGGGGTTTGTAAGGTTCCTTTATTCAAATTGACTCAACTTTGTATCAACTTTGGAGGACCATTAACTCCATGAAGATATATAACAACCAATTAATTTCATATCCCTTACCTAGATCTACATGTTAGAACAATGTATATGATAGATATGAACATATAACAAACGTAAACATGCTGTGGAAGACAACCAAACCAGCGATCTCTGATCCCTGTATCTTTGAGGCAAATATCAATTTGATCATTTTCTCTAAGGCATCCAAAGGTTACATCTCCCAATAACAAACAAATTAACTATGATAGTATAATTCTAAAAGTCAAGGCATGTATGATGACATTAGTGAAGACGTCCAAATCCAATAACTCTTCTCTGTTGAAAAATGTGAGTTCTTGTGGAAATCTCCTATGGACAAAAAAGTCATATAAACAACTGAAGACTTGATTTGGCATATTATCTGTCATATTGGGAAATTAAACCACTTGTTTCCTGTTAATTCATAGCAGATAAATGAATACCTGTTTCCTATTAATTCATAGCAGATAAATGAACTTGCATGAACTTGCATGGCTAAACACGCCTGTTCCAGAGAAGATATATATGAAATGAACAAGCATTGCTAAATATTGGGCTCTTGAATTTCTGAATTTTTTAAATCTAGTTTTTCACCAAATTAATTAAATAGGAAAATTTTGACCAATTTAAGAGCATAAAGATGAGATCTGTTTAAAATCATATAAATTAACTACCAATAATTCACCATTATCAAATATAGATTTATTTTTCTAATAACCTTAATGTAAAAATCGATCTAAAAAAAAAAAAACTCCACATAATCCATGATTATAAAATATTTATTTACATCTTTTGATTTCCTCTCCTGGTATGCATGGATTTTAATTGATGGAAAAGCAACTCCAACAAAATGATTCCAACAAGTCTTCAAACAACTTCAACTCTTATGAATGGTAACCTTACTTTTTCTATAGAAAAGCAACTCCAACAAAGAGACTCCAACATGTCTTCAAACAACTTCAACAAAAAGACTCCAAATTATTTTCAAAGAAAATTTCATTGAATAGGAAGGATTTCTATTCTCAATTTAAATAAAATAGTCCTTAAAAAAATTCTAAGAAACCCTAAAAATATTGGTGGGAAATTTACATCCTAGTAAAAATGGTGGGAAACCTAAATCTTAATTTCGACATTGAATAGGAAGGAGTTATATTCTCAATTTAAACAAAATAGTCCTCAAATATTTTGGCAAGAAACCCTAAAGATATTGGTGGGAAATCTAATTCCTAATAAAAATGGTGGGAAATCTAAATCCTGATTTCATTTAATAGGAACGAGTTCTATTCTCAATTTAAACAAAATAGTCCTAAGAAAATGGCAAGAAACGCATAAAATTATTAGTGGGAAATCTAAATCCTAATTTCACTGAATAGGAATGAGTTTTATTGTTAACATTGGATGGTTTAAAATCTTGATGATCCTTGTCCTATTGACCAAAACTTTTGTATTCATTATTGCTTTCATCGCAACACCTTTATTAGATATTGATGGTGTTCATGACCCTATTTCTAGTTGTGATAAGGGGATTAGGGGCTTCCTGATCACATCCCATAACCCCTAATGTGGTTAATCCCTTAGCCAAGGGGGCCCAAGGGTGTAGATGTAGGGGCATTGGGACCAATTTGGGGATTCATAACATTAGGAAAAGTGGAATGGCATGACCAAAAATGTTGTGGGGGGGTATGTTATGGTGTATTTAATGGGGCAAGGTGACACCAGAGTAGCATGGAGGGTAGAAGTTGGAGGTAAAATCATGGTTTACTAAGATCTATAATCCTAGCATTAGATAATGAGAAGGGGGCTTAGGACTTAATTTCATAGGGTCTAGGGGACCTAGAGGGAAGGTAGCAAGAGCAATTGCTAGAGGAACCCCGAAAAGTGGTGATAAGGGGATTAGGAGTCCAATTATCACAAAACATAAGCCCTTAACCCATAACCACTAAATTCCCTATCCCCTTAACCCCCAATCCATAATCCCTTAACCCCTACAGTCACAACTCATAACCCATAACTCCCTTGACTCATTAAATCTTAAGACACTAACCCCTAACCTATAATCCATTAACCAACTCCTAAGCCATAACTCCTTATCCTCTTAACCTGTGACCCTTAACCCCTAACCCTTCACCACCTAAACACCATAACTGCTATCCCCTTAACCACTAACACCTAAATGCCCTAAATCTTAAGTCCTTAACTGCTAAACTCAATTATGTCAATGTAGAATAATATACATAAGAGAAAATAAAATTATATTATGCACGTCAATGCTTGAAATAGCCTTAAATTAGTCATGAGTGATGAGCTAGGGGGTGAATGTGGGTTATTATTAAAGTTACATCATGTTTAAATTCCTTTTACATTGTGAGGTTGTTCTCCAATAGGGTTGAAGTATCATCACAAGGAAGCATGACACATTTTTGTGGAGGAACAATTAAAGTTGTAACACAATTCAATTGATTTACACTAACTCCAATGTAAATGACATCAATGTATGTTTGTGTCAGGTTGTTAAAGAGGTTATTTATAGACAATACATTCAATGTACTTAGACTTCATCTTTTAAGGGTCTCGAATGTAGCATGGATTTGTACCAGGAAAACTTCATGCAAAGGAAAGGCGAACTTTTTGTTTAACCACATACACACAACTAGAGCACCAGATGTTGCCCTTCAGATCCCCCTTGGTGCATTCAAATTTAGTTTGCATTCCTGTCAAGTTGAAACTAATAATAATGACCTTCCTCTTCTTAATACCATCATATTTTCACTTCTGCAACTGTGCTTACAAATATGTGAACTCAATAATAAAACAAACCTTAAAATACATGAATCTCTCTCAGCATGTCAAAGAAGTAAACCCTTACACGAGTCTTCCTTTGTTGGCAATTTGGGCTTTTTGTCACAAGATATCTCCTCTTCTCTAGAAAGAGGACATAAATGAGTTTCTTTATTTATCTAAATAGAGTACTCTTCACCTATGTCCTTCTCATTTACACCATGTGATACAAATGCCAATTTTCTTATTCTTGGTTATGGTGTTCATGAACCTCTTTCTAGTTGTGATAATGGGATTAGGGGCTCCCTTATCACATCCCATAACCCCTAATGTGTTTAATCTGTTAGCCAAGGGGACCTAAGGGTGTAGTTGTAGGGGCATTGGGACCAAATTTTGGGGTTCATAAAATTAGGAAAAGCAGAATGGCATGACCAAAAGGGTTGTCGGGGGTGGGGGGGGATATGTTATGGTGTATTAAATAGGGCAAGGGGACACAAGGGTATCATGGATGACCGAAGTCGATTGGAGGGAAAAGTATGGTTTACTAAAATCTATAATCCTATCATTAGATAATGAGAAAGGGGCTTAGGACTTCATTTCATAGGGTCTTGGGGACCTAGAGGGAAGGTAACAAGAGCAAATTATAAGGGAACCCCAAAAAGTAGTGATAACAGGATTAGGAGTCCAATTATCACAAAACATAAGACTTTAACCCATAACCACTAAATTCCCTATCCCCTTAACCCCCAATCCATAATCCCTTAACCCCTAAACTAACAACTCATAACCCATAAACCCCTTGACTCATTAAATCTTAAGACACTAGCAACCCTAACATATAATCCATGAACCAACTCCTAAGCCATAACTCCTTATCATGTTAACCTGTGACCCTTAACCCCTAACCCTTCACCACCTAAACACCTTAGCTTCTAACCCCTTAACCACTGACACCGAAATACCCTAAATCTTAAGTCCTTAACCACTAAACTCAATTGTGTTAATGTAGAATAATATACATAAGAGAAAATAAAATGATATTATCAACACCAATGCTTGAAATAGCCATAAATTAGTCATGAGTGGTGAGCTAGGGGGTGAATGTGGGGCACTATTAAAGTTACATCATCTTTAATTTCCTTTTACATTGTGAGGTTTTTCTCCAATAGGGTTGAAGCATCATTAACAAGGAAGTATGACACATTTTTGTGGGGGAGCGATTAAAGTTGTAACAAAATTCAAGTGATTTAGACCATCTCCAATGTAAATGACATCATTGTATGTTTGTGTTAGGTTGTTAGAGAGGTTATTTATAGACAATACATTCAATGTTCGTAGACTTCATCTTTTCAGGGTCTCGACTCTAACATGGATTTGTACTAGGAACACTTCATGCAAATTAAAGGGGGCCTTTTTGTTTAACCACATAGGCAAAAGAGCACCGGATGTTTCCCTTCAAATACCCCTTGGTGCATTCAAAGTGGGTTTACATTTGCGTCGAGTTGAAAATAATCATAATGACCTTCCTCTTCTTAATAACATCTGATAGCTTTTCCATATACACGAGATAGAATTAAAGGATCACCTCATGTGTAGATTCCCCCATTTATTATGAGATTCAAGGGATGTTCTATTGCCTTTATCAACATTTGGATGGGTCGTTATCATGGTTGACTACAATTTGACTGCGAAAACATATAACATTTTTTCTCTCTTCTTTCACCGACTTTGACCGACCTATTTTAGGCTGATTTTGACCTCCTGGCCAAGTCGATTTTGACTGGGGAAGACCAAGCTATTTTGAGGATGATTTATTTCTGATTTGACCAACATTGACTTTTTGGTTAGGGCTGAAGTTTGACTACATAAATTGACAGGGTTGTTTTGACTTTGAATTGGGCAAGTCAATTTGACTTTTGTACTCTCTGTATTGAACTTTTGATATAATAATAAGAAGAATTGATCAAAGGGTTTTCCCAACATTGGAGTTTTTCCCTGGCATCTGCCAAATCTAGTGTCCTCTTATCTTGGCTTGTCTTTTGCATATTTTTTATGTTCTATCTATTTTTACTGTTAATGTGATTAATGGTTAATGTGATTGCTACTGAAGATCTAAATTGAAATTGTTATTGGGTTTCTTAAGGAACATTGAAGTAATTGTGCTAAGCATAAAACATACCATTGTTAACTAAAATTAATAGATAGTCATCACAACCCCCATGATTCCTCTCACATTGATCATTTTCCATCTAAGGTATACAAATCTATATGTAATTCATGTATGTATCATTGGTTTGATCACATCTTTCCTTAACAATCTATGACACTAGGTGTAGGAAGAGGTTCCTTTAGTTACCACATTTACTTGGATATGTATGGTCCATGTGTATATGATATTATGTCCAATGTGTACTATTTTTATTGTGTTCACTTAAATGCTTTGTTCTAACTCTTGATGCTTTGGCTGTAAGTTTTAATATGAGTTGTTCCATGGTGTTTCATAATTTTTCTCAAAGAAGTGAGTCACCTTGATGGTTTTGGTATGTTCTTGGTGATTTGAGTAGGTGCTATACATTGATATTATTGTACCCCTTATTTCCTTTAGTCAAAATTTATCCTATGTATCTCTTCACAAGACATGTGAAGGCCTTCTAATATCTAGCTAACTTCTAATAAGGTACTTTTAAACTCTAATTAAACTTCCTCAAAAATAATGATTTATCTATAGCTATTTAATTTTATTAATAACATTATTTACAAATTTAAACATATTTTTCACCTTTTTAAAAATTGATAAATATTTCCCTTATATATGGTCGATTTTCCCTCCTTATTTAAACATACTTATTCCTCGTATAATTTTTATTTCTAAGCCTCATATAATTTTTATTGATACCTTTATTAAACTAACATTATCACTTATCTTCAAACTTCTACATGAGATGACCTCCTTACCTCCTTTTGCTCAAATAAAAATAAAACTTAATGAAAAACTAAGGGACCGTAGCAATTGCTTTAGAAGATTTTAAAACCAATTAAAATTTAATTTGGCTACTAATCTAAAATCTAAATGGACCTATTAAAATTTATTTTCCCATCGCTATTCTCTTTTGCCAAGTTTGGGACGCGGCTATTCTTCTTTGCTAGGTTTGGGAGTAAGTTCACTCTTTCTCTGGTCTATCTTTATGATTTCGCAGCAGATACCCTGCTATGATATTCAATTATTCACTGCCCTAGATTAGACTAGATTTTTAAAGTGTATTTATTATATCGGATCTGGGTTGCTGATTTGGATTTGGAGGTTTCGCTGCAATTCGGAGCAGAAAACATGTCCTCCACATATGAAGATAAATCTGAGAACCCCGAGGTGTATGGATACCTTTGAAAGGTATTTTTATGATCTCATTTCTATGATTTTTATTATTAAAAATTCAAAGGATTTAAATTTTTATAGTTAATTATGGAGAAGAAGGTAGGGTTAGGATTGGAAAGGGTTTATAAATTCAATAATATTTTTTTTCTTGATTAGCAACACCAGGCACTCCTATAGAATTATGATCTTAAAACTTTTTGGGAAATTCAATGGTGATGTGGATAGATCAAGAGGATATGTTTGATTCAGAAGTTCTCTTATGATTGCATTGCTTCATGTGATATATGGATCTACTTATGTTGGTCTTTAATATGTTCCTTGCTCTGCTACCATTTAAAAAATCATTGAAAATGCTACACTGCTGTAGTGAACAATTATGAAACTAAATTGTAACACCAAGACACATAATTTATAATTGTGGCAAAATAAAACATAATTAAATAACATTCACAAAATCGAAAAACACAATTTTTCTAGAGAACTCAACTAGGAAAGCCCTCTCCTTGATTGACAATTTTATTGATACAAAATGAGCAATGGATTTCTTATTATACAAATTTGTTTCACTAGAAACCAATCTAGTTTTCTTTGCTTTTCCTAAGATTGAAACACTTGCAAGACACTTCATATACTTCCCTCAATCCATGTGAATAGGCTGCTCCCATTTAACTAGGAATACTGTTGAGTTTCCATGATCTTGGGTCTAGGATATAATCTTAGAATCTCCATGAGGGTTGAAACCTATCACTACTGCAAGTCGCTTTTGCTTCAATGGACATGGTCTGATCAAATCTACTCTTCTAGGTTGGCCAATGCCTAAGCTCCAATATGCCTTCTAGTAGCCTCTTTTGTCGATTAAAGAGCTACACATAGGATCCCCAAACTTCAGTTGTCAAACTCTTTTTATGACTGCTAGTCATAGACTACTTTGGGTAGCCAACAAACTGCCCTCCATTAGTCCAATGGAAACCAATCCAATAACTACAAGATTTGCTCCTAGGAGGGACTTTCAACCATCAAGAAAAGCCCTCCAAATGGCTCCCATAGGCTTCTAGTCAAACTAATCCAAAACCAATCAAATAACAAGGATCCAACACCTATAAGAATGTACCAAAGTACATACCTTTGCTGACTGTTTAAGTGTCTATTTCTCTGTTGTCAACTTTGGCCTAGTTAGGGCTATTGAAGAATCTATGGCAAATGTAGTTTATGTGATTCTTCTTAGCATGATAACTATTTGTTAGGTCTTTTATGTTTAGATTATTAGCATAATATTTTCTTGACATCATTAGTGTGTGTATTTCGTACTTCATCAAATAGATACCAAAACAAAGAGACAAGAACACACGATGTTGGTTTTTTACCAGTGCCAAAACCTCTCCTTTTGAGAGGAAAACCCTTTAATCTCTTCTTATAGATTCTTTTATTGATGAATACCAAGACCCTAGAGAAAATACTTGACTCTTCTTCTTCAAGACACTTGTCCCTATCTCTTGCACTCTTCGACCTTCACAGTCTTCCTCCTTTGCACTGTATCACTCCAGTCCTTCTTCGCACTGCTATTACACTGTCACTAGGAGAGTCTCAGTCTCCTCTTTTATCTTTTCCAACCCTAGACACAGTCCTCAATCTTCATTGATCTCTTCTTTCGGTCCAAGATAGCCTCTTTTTCTTTGGTCTTATTCTATCACCATTCAGCGCATGATATAGCCCTTAACTGTAGCTACCATTGTCTTAGAACAAACTTTGATCGTTCGATTAGATGACAGACTTAGCCCATGTTAAATTTAGTTATGTTTTATGATTAGAGAAATTTACTTTGATTTTTCTTATTAGCTCAATGACGATATTCATATTAACAATCACATCACAATGACAGTAAAGTGTTGATAGAACATATATATATATAAACAGTAGAAGACAAGCCAAGACAAGAGGACAGAAGATGTGGCACCAGCCAGGGACAAACCCCAATGTGGGGAAACTCTTGATCAATTCTTCTTATATTCTTCAATAGCGCAATAGAGAGAGAGATAGAGTAAAATTATTTGAAGTCAATACTTGACTTGGTAAATATGAGATCAAAAGTCTTCTCCATAACGATGACACAATGAGGTTGCAAATATGATAACAAGGACTGAAGATATGCAACAGACAATAGGATTAGAACAACTAAACCAATTACCGAAAAATACTAAGGCTTTCCTTCAATAAGATTCTCCTTCCTTCGCTGCTTCACTGATCATGACAAGGCTACTAATCTGGAACCTTTCCTACGCAACAAGGATTGATGTATTTCATGGAAGACTTGGTCATTGGTTAAGGAACAAACTCAGTGTGCTACAACACCCTAAACACACTCCACAATCCACTTATTGACTGCGGCTAGCTTTCATACAATCCATCCAACCGCACGCTGCCTTATAAGGTTGCTATCTTTCTAAACGCAACACTTAAAGACCTCCAACTACTGGCTATGGCCTGCAACCTGGCCTAGCAGTGGATTGAAGCTTAGGTCGCTTCAAACAAGTGATTCAAACAGTTCTGACAAAGCAGCCCCTAGCTCCTCCTTTGTGGGGATTCTCCTGTCCAACATACCAAGATCAAGAACAACTTGATCATGCCAAAAATAGTCCACACTGTGACCTACAACAATGTTACCCTTCACATTGATGAGATATTTCCTTTTTGGTGTGGCTAGGTTCACTTTTCTTGCTGCGTCTAAGGGTCCCTTTCATGTTGTGATAAGGGCTCCTCTAACCATGGATTTAGGTCTTCACATGTTGCTAGTTAGGGCCTCTTCAACTGTGGCTAAGATCACATCGTTTAGGACTGCGATTAGGGCAGCATTCATCCTTCCTTGACAACAAATTAGGGCACAACTGAACAACAACTTGAACTTCTTGTTTGGACTGCTACTAGGGCATATTATTACAGTGACTAGACTTCCTCCTTGAGCTACAAATATAACTCCCTCTTGACAACGTATTGATCTCTTCTTACCTACAAAAAGATCTCCTCATAAGACTGTGGCTAGGGCTCTTTAGTTCTACATCTAGGGTTCTCTTAGAAGACCCTTTCTTCACTACGTCTAGGAATTCTCCCTCTTGATCTCTGTAGCCACCAAAACCAAAATAGTTTAGAGAGATCCTAGGAGAAGTGTGTGTACAAAATGACTTGAAGTCCTCTTCTATTTATAATAAATCATTGAGGATAAGTTGGGGTAATTTGGTTGTTGGCTGACCTTGGCAAATTGTCAAATAACATAAATAAATTCATATCTCCATGAATACATGTCAGAATTAGATGGTATTTGGATGAATCCTACACTTCTTGACGAGAGGAATCCAAGAAAAATTATCAACTGCCATAGATAAGAAGACCCACATGGAGTTTGGCCCTAGTTTCCAATTTTAACACTCCCTCTCAACTAGGGAGAACTCCATCTGCTAATCCATCTATCAGTCTGTAATCTCTCCCATTAATGCAATGCCCTGCACTACTATGCTCTATTGAACTATGAAGAAGAAGAAGTGATCGAGAATGTATCATACCATTCTCTACTGACCCAAAGTCAGTCCCATAAAAGAGTGTCTCATACCACTCTTACTGATCCGAAATCAGTTCCAATTGATCCCAGATCAATATCATCCTAGCATAGGGAGTATGGTAGTACACAATGCATCCATCAGTAGTACTATGGTCCCTATCCTCATTTCCCTGCTCATTGGCCAGATTAGAGTTACTTCCCACGAGTCCCAAAGCGCATGGGTAGGATGTCACAACAGGAGAAGGATGAACCACTCATCTTGCCTACATGTCGCCAGGGGTATCCTAGGGGAAGGCTGAACCACTCATCCTACCTACATGTCGCTAGGGGTATCCTAGGGGAAGGTTGAACCACTCACCCTGTACACAACAAGTCACTAGGGGAAGGCTGAACCACTCAACCTATGATTGTGTCTCAGCAGGACAAGGATGAACCACTCATCCTGCCTACATAGCAAACCACTAGGGGAAGGCTAAACCACTCACCCTATGGTTTTTAATCTCTCCAAGAAGTACCGCAAGGCCCCCAGAGCTCCCAGAGCTCAATATCCATATCATATCTGACCCTCGGGAGAGGGTCCCTCCATGACTCCTAGTCATTCATAGAAAGTCAAGAATTTGACGTTTCCCAGAGGCTTCATCTAAATATCAGTGACCTGCACATCACTCCCAATGTGATGGAGCCTTATTGGTCCTCGTTGTACCATATCCCAGATAAAGTGGTACCTGATGTCCATGTGGTGGCAGAAATCATGAAACATGGGATTCTCTGATAATCAGATGCCAATCTAGTTGTCACAAAGGATCATGGTGGTGTCCAACACATGTCGAAATAGCTCACTGAAGAGCTTCCCTAACCAGACAGCTTCACCCGAGACCATACTCACAACTATGAATTTGTTAAAATTGGAAACTAGGGCCAAACTCCATGTGGGTCATCTTATTTATGGCAGTTGATATTTTTATTGGATCCCTCTCATCGAGAGGTGTAGGATTAATCTAAATATCATCCAATTCCGATAAGTATTCATGAAGATATGAATTTATTTGTGTTATGGGATAATTCGTCAAGGTCAGCCAATAGCCAAATAACCCCCACGTGTGCTCAACATTTTAATATAAAAGGAGGTGACTTCATAGTCATTAGAAAACACTTCACTCTTGATTTCTCTCCACTTGTTTTGGGTTTTAGTGGAAGAGAAGTCTAAGAGGAGGAAGCCCTAGACGCAGTAGGGAAGGAGCCTAAGCTTGAAGTCTAAACGCAGTCCTAGAAGATACCCTAATAGGCAATGCACAAGAAGAAAAGGAACTCGTTGGAGGCAAGGGAAGATCTGTCTTAGTTGCAACAAAGGAGAACTGAACATCGTGGTAATAGAGGTCTGTTTCATGGGTCTTTTTAAGGGCAGAGTTCGTTGTAAGGGATGCCGAGGTAGCTCCCTAAAGGGTCGAGACAAGGCAAGGCTGTTTCAACCTACGTAAAGGAGTTCTTGGGTGCTAAACTCATTGGTGAAGGGCAATGTAGGCTGCTGTGGGTAGGCCGCAAGCCCTACGAGCTATTCGAAGGACAATGTAGGGTGTATTGAGGGTTGTCTATGCCCAAAATAGCAATGAAGGGAGCCACCACTTCTCCTTAGCTAGGCCACAAGACTTAACACCAAATCAAGGCATGCATAGGACTATCCAAGGGTATTAAATTGCTTAGATCAGTAGCGTGGGGGCAGACGATACTTGTGGAGGAAGTTGCAGTTGTTTAAGGGACTGTGTGGGTATGTTTTAGGGCTGACTTGGGTCGCAATGGTGCCCTAACCAGAACAAAGTCATAACAACAGTGGTACTTGGTGCAACAATGGTACATTAGTGCAACAATGGTACATAGGAGTAGCAATGGTATTTGGTGCAGCATTGGTACAACAATGGAAGAAATAATGAGTACATGTTGTACAGTGCAACATAGTGCAACATAGTGCACATAGGAGTAGCAATACATAGCAAGATGTTTAGTGTAGCATAGTGCACACACTAGTAGTGATAGTGCAACATGGTGTAGATCAGTATTGCTGGACATTGGTGCAACAATGGGACAACATGGTAATGATGGACATATAGCAGCAACAAGAATGTATTGTAGCACCTGGATGATGAGGTATTGCAACAAAAGGATGATGAGGTATTGCAGCATGCATTTGGGTGCAACAAGTGCAATGGAGAGCTCAACATAGTCTAGCAGTACAGTGATGGGTGCAATCATGATTAATGAAGCATGATTAGATGAAAAATAGTGATGATGGGTGCATCATGGTGCAACATAGTTAGGTGCAACATGATGATGAGGTGCAACACAATGATAGGTGATGGAGTCACCTTGGAGAATCAATTGAAGCAGCATGTCTTCAACTGAGTTTAGCTACCTCATGTATCATCTTCTTAGAGATGATCTATGTTTTTATTTAGATAAGTCAAAATGTTGACTTCTGTTGTATATATACTATCTCTCTCTCTCTGCTGAACTATTGAAGAACATATAAGAAGAATCGATCAAGGGTTTCTCGACATTGGGGTTTGTCCCTAGCTAGCACCACATCTTGTGTCCTCTCGTCTTGGATTGTATTCTGCAATTTATGTTTATGTTTTATCTTCAATTTACTATTATGCTGACGTGATCGCTAATCTGGAAAATATATTGAGCTAGCTATGAAAATTGAAATAAATTTCTTTAAGCATAGAACATACCGAAAACTTAATAGAATCTGGCCTCAGCGATGCTCAAAACAATCGACTTCTGCTTCCTTCTCATGCAGGGTATCGAAGTAGAACCCAAAGAGAAACAACGCTCAGGAGTGCTTTTTCAATCCTCCACACTACTTGCCCAATCAGCATCAGAATAACAATGCAACCTAACAAATCTAGCAGTGTATCTCAGTCCATGAGTGATTATGCCCCGAAGATATCTCAGAAGATTCTTGGCACCAATCCAATGTGAGCGATGAGGCTCAGCCATATTTTGGCTCAACATGCTAACTGCAAAACATATATCTAGATGGGAGTTCACCAAGAACATCAATGCTACTATGAGTTCATGAAACTCAGAGGCATTTCCCAAATTAGGCCTGGCAACATTACCGCATAACTTTTTAAAGTTAGGATCCATCAGAGTAGTCACATGCTTGTAGTCCACCATTCAAAATTCCAAATCCAACTCCCTCTTACTTTTGTAAATGAGAGGGGGGTTTGTACCTATCAGAAAGAGGTACTCCACATAAAGTACCATAATGAGAGATCTATCATCCACAAACTTAAAGCAATATTTTGGATCGATTCACTCCTATTGAATCTTAGCTTCATTAGATAGCTATCAATCCTCTCATTCGAAGCCTAGGGTGCTTGCTTCAAACTATAGAGAGATTTCTTCAACCTGTATACATGAGATTCCCAACCATGAATCTAAAACCCCTCAAGTTGTTCGACATCTGTGGTCTTGCTATTACATGAGGGGAATGGTCCCCTTCTAATATTTCCTTTGGTACATCTTGAACACGTACCTTCATGCTCTACTTTGAATTCAGGAATCCCTATCACCATCTATCTCATATCGGGTAGGGCCTTACAATGAAGATGGGAAGACCTACGGTGACATTGAAGAGATGTGGCACATGACATGGTCCCCAATGGACTTACTACAACTTGATACAAAGTGCCAACCTTGAACCCAAGAGTAAAAGAATTTTTAAAATTCCTTTTCCAAACATGTACCTTTCCATCGATGAATGCCACCTTGTAACCATTGTCTTCCATTGCGTAATGGACACCCGGTTCTCTTGAGATTAGGTACATATAGAACTTCATGTAAATGAATTGTGTTCCCCTAATTCAATTGAAGGGTAACATCCCTACATCCTTTACAGGATAGGGTGTAACATTCCCTACACCCTTTTAGAATGGCTCCATAGGCCTACGACAACCTTGTTTGAGGAAAGTCCACCCATAAACAAGCCCAAATCACTCCAGACCTCGACACCTGCTCCTTGGCACTCCTGGATTGCAATTCGGTCAGTAAAATAGCCCTAATAGGCCCTCAAATTCTCATTAATTTCCCTCCTTTTCCTGTGGCCAATACAGAATAGGTCTCCTTCCTTCAATGAGCTCTTCCTATGTTGTGTTGCTCACTTTGGATGAGAGAAATGACACTCTAATCTCCTAATATTTATATCCAATATGAGGGCTCCAACAAAACGTCATCATAGGGCTTGACAAGCTGTCCTAAGGCTTATTAACATCAGGTCGACCTTGACCTTGTGCCACCATGCCCACACATAACTTTAAAAAATTCGTAACTCCATTTCTACAACTCAAAATCACATGTTTTTTGATGCATCAAACTTCTCTCAATGAGTACTATCATCCTCATCCATCACATGGCAAAATGTCTCCATGGTTTTGGCCCAAATAACAATGGGTGCAATGTGAAAATTCCTAAACTCAGAATCCCTAGTACAACAACTGATTAAGCTTCTCTTATTTGTTAATTACTGAACAAATTATTCACTAATTCCTACAACAAATATCGAAATTAATACACTGCAGCCTTCTCTTAATCAAATTATATGTGGAAATAAGACACTGAGCAAGAAAGAAAATAAAACACAATGAAATCATCATATTTGGACAAATTTCCCTAGAAAAACTCAATGCGGGAAAACCAGTGCAGCAACTGTAAAGGTTTTTATTATCAAGCAATAGTAATTTTTGAATACAATGTCTGGATGCCTTCCTGACAATCCAATTATAGAGAATGCCACTCATAGAGAGAATTGTGAGATTATCTCACACTATACTAGAAATCCCGGCTAATTCAGCCGTTGAATGAACAAACCATAGTTGCCTCTACATTAGCCCAATGTCACACTACCTAGGGACTGCGTCACTCTCCCTGGCTAATCAATTTGCCTTTGAGATTCAAACTTTTGCTCTCCAAGACTCACACCTCGGCTTGCAATTGTTGAAATTTAACTCTCCAACAAATTTATGGATTCCCTCTAGGCTTTTGCATTACCTCTGCTATATCTTTCTCTGCCTTCTCTGCTGAGTATTCTCGGAGCAGGAAAGATTTCCATTTGTATAATATCCCTGCCCCTCACTGCAAAAAACTCACTTAGAATTTCTCTTTGGCAACTTCTCTGCTTCGTAAATTCGAACTTTTGAACTCTACTCGATGTGTTCTACAAGTCCCCATCAAGCCTCCTGTTATAAACCTCTCGTTGATCAATCAACAACCCAAATTAGATTCTAATAAATGGTTAGGATCATATTGACTTGATATATGCCTTCTTCTAGAAGCTTCACCCACATTTTAGATTAATACCCATTAATTATTTTAATTTCCTAAGTTTATACTTAGGGACCCTTTGAAAATAATTAATTATTTTAATAAAATTGTCTCAGGGTGGAATTTCCCAAAACAATTTATGTGTATTGTAGAATGCATGTGTCTAAGTCCCTCACTGGAAATTTTGAGACTTAGAGCACATCTAATGCTACCAGAAATCAACACTCCCTCTTAGCAAGGAATGTGCTCTAGCAATGCACCCTACTAGAGCATCGCCCTATTCTGTAACATCTCCTTCTGAGCTGTTGATGTCTAACATCTTGTCTACCAACTACTGTACAAATTCTGCAAATGTACTATTTTTGACCCTAACACTACCAACATTGCATCCATACTGCAACTCCCTCTTAAATTCTGCATCTGTGCTACTATTGGCCCTGCCACTGCCAACATTGCATCTACACCGTATCCTTCTCCAACTGCTATTGTCACTGCATCAAAAACGGAAAAGTGTCCTAAATACTAAACTAACTATGTTTAGTATGATGCATTTCATTGCTAGATTCTCACTGCTGCTAGTCTGGAAGATGATGGATCTCGTTCATTACAAGACCACTATTCATATCCTGCAGTGATGTCTTTATTTCAGGGCATCCTCAATTCCTTGTGCACTAACAAGATCCAGAGGTCTTCGTCATGCCCCGCATTGACGAGTGTGCAATCCAAGATAATTTCCAATGTACCTGATAAGACATCAAATAAAATAGGATTAATTATTGGAATAATTAACTCACAAACATATTCTTCTTCAAAAGAGAAAGACAAGCATGTAATGCTCAAGGTAAAATTTTAGTTAATGAGCAAGGAACATTTTACGTATAAGTGCCCTGTCATTATTCCTTCTAGAATATATAATCCACCATATATCCACTTTCTATCATGTTAGGGTTCTAATGTTGGGCAAGTTTCAAAATAGGATGTTTTCATATCTACCATAGGAGGTCATAATATAGTGGTTCTCAGTGCCCTAGATGTTGCTATGCTTAAACAAGATATAGTGTCCTCATACTATTGTAACTAATGTGCATAATAGCATTAGGAAAAGCACTCAAGATGTTAGTTTCATCTCGTCAATGAAGCACCTCTTTGCTACTGAAAACCACCTCTTCACAATGCCCTTTTGTTGGTATATTTTCTTTAGTGTCTTTCACGGAAACATCCTCCAATAACTGTTGAAAATGCTCACATATGTCCTGAAAAGTGCACCATCTTGCTATTTAGGGTTAGATGTCTATACTTGAAACCTTTGAATCATGCGATATTCATACCATTGAAGATCTCAGGCCATTGAAATTGTCTGCAGTAAAATTGGCTCCCAGGATATAGTTCCGTCAAGTCTTACATCATGACCTTCTTTCAAGGTGGTGACCAAAAGAGACGTTGTTGCACCAATGGATACTTATGTGCTATTTTAGAAGTTTCCAACAAATCATCATGCCGATAAGAATTCAAATCTTGATAGACAACATATTTTTTCTTGAATGCATATGCCTCTATTACCACTACATTTCTTGACCAGAATAGCCTTTAAGAATATCTTTGACTACAATACCTTTTCGAAAGCCCATTCCACCCCTAGTGAGAAGAAGCACAAGTCTTCTCACTATGGGCATCCACCAACACTGCTACATTCATCTTAATGGTAATCCATTAATGATTCAGAATGGATTTCATTATGTCCAAAATAGTAGAAAATCACATATATATCTTGAGTCTTTATAGCCAATTTAAAACGTTGTTTTTTAACAATATTGAACTAGTTCAAGAAAGCAGTCTGTAGAATGTTTGATAACCATAATCCCCCGATCTTGATTATTTGGAACGCTGCTTAACATTCTAGAATATCGTTGACCATAAAAGCTTAATAGAAATAATGCATATTTTCATAAATGATTTTAACTAGTGGCAGAAAACATGATAGACCAGAGCTGCTCTGAATTATAGTTAACATGTAGAACCTGGTCAATAATATATTTAGAAGGCTCCCAATGAAATGAAAAGTAGCTAAGAATGCAGTTGTCTAACTCATGTAGAAGTTGAGCATAAAGTGTTTGTATCTCCTCCTTAGTACAAATACTGGAAAGATATGCATAGAGGACCTCTTGAATCTTAGTAGAACCACTCTTATCTCCCCTCAAATACTCATAGAGGTCGCATTTTCTTTTCTAGGAAAAGTAATCCCTTACAATATTGAGCCTGCATTACTCATTAGTCGGGCAATGGAGAGGCTAATGATCTGACTATAGGAATGCCTCATTTATGTTCCCGATACTACAACAAAGCTTTGTCTCTGACTCATGAACATAAGATATAAATCCATGATTTTCTCAAAGGAATATGGCAAGGATCTCGTATCCATTACCCCAGGAGGAGAGGAGGGATATATTATCTTGCAGTAACTTGCTAACAACTTGAAAGATCCTGCTTCTCAGAGTATTGAGTTAGTCTCAATCTAAAGCTCTCCAAATACGCATCTTGGATATCAAGATGATTTTTAATTCTTGTACATGACATGTGATCAATTATAGTTACTATTGTAGGCATTGCATGAGCATATTCAACAACACACTCTACTCCATATCTGGAAACTAAAAGCCCTATATAAGCTATATTTTTGCCACCTAAGTTTCCCCAAGGAGTACCTCTTGTTTATTTCCATATTTTTTATCCATGATGCAATAAAAGGCTATTCACATAGTCGACAAGCTCGACCATTTAGTGGCTGCTATAATACCATGAATTTCTGCTCAAAGTTTTTCTGGTGTAGCTGTTATCTTTGCAATAGTATGAACATGAACTCTAGAAATACCTACTATTTTCCCAAGGGTAATTCCCTTTGAAGCCGTAGCTAGAAATTTTGCAGGAGGAAAATCTCTTTCTGATGCAACCATTGTAAATATCTTTTGTTTGTAGTAGGCCAAGTTTCTTAATAATAAGAACATTAAAGGTCACTATCTTTGCTATAGTTGGAACAAGTTCATATTTCTATTTGTGTCTTTCAGTGATCAATTTTGGGCTCTACCATGAAACAATAGACATAATTGATGGCATAACAAATACCCGGGTTAGTTGATCTGAGATAAACCAGATTACAAACAAATTGTTTGTATATCATCTCATTTGTCACCTTTAAAACAATATAGGTTGGCGATTTCAACTCAACCTCCATCAATATTGTAACATATTTTCAACCCACCATATGGAAATTTTCCAACCAAGTTTTGGTATATATATATTTTTAATATAGAACAATGCATTTCTCGAGGCACACCCTAACCTATAATTCATTTTTTAAGATAAGAATGCCATGGACAAGAACCATCAAAATCCAATGTTATTTTATACTGCAGCCAAAGGCTAAGTGATATTATGATTTTTTTATTTCTATCTTGCATGTGTACTGGAATAACATGCATTTGCACCTTAATATTGCTTGATAATCCTTTGACTCCATCTCTACAGTGATTCCAACATCATTAAAAATTTCACCCCTGTCAAACAAGTGATCATGAAGCTTGTAAACTTGCTGCAATTAGTCCCTTTCATATATCCATGAGTCAATATATTATATAATGTATGTGGCACAATTTGTAGAAAAACCCATTCTAAGCATATGATCCAAAGGTTCTCTGGCTTGCCCACAAAATACTTATAATTTATAGTCGTTTAATTTACCATATAAATCTGCTAAATAGATGAACCTGTGTTTTTTAAAGTTTGGAATCCTCTTCCTTCAAGGCTTGATGAAACTAGGTAGCTCTCATACAATTATAGAAAAATCATCCCAGTATTGCCACAACAAAGTCTCATTTCCATTTGGCTCTAGAGCATAAAACAATTTAGCTTTTTCATCTCTACCTCCGAATATACCTTTGTCACCATTCTTAAATGTAAACAACTTGCTAAAAAAACCACATCATCCTTACACAACATTTTGATAGTTAGAGTCACTTGATTCCTCTCAATACTCTGAGCCAACAAACCACTTGATGAGGGGATTAGGAAGAACATTACCATACTTGTTACAACCAAAGATGTTTATGCCATGTTGAATATCCAAAGGTCTTATGACAATGTTGCATATTCTTAGACAACATCTACTTTGAGCTTGTAATTTTGTCCTGCTCTTACATACATGATTTTTGCCATAGAATTCGAAGCATCTATTTAAAAAGAAACCTTCTGTCCATTACAAATTAAATGGTTCTCATATAGAAAAATAAATTTTTTATGACAATATCTCTATCAATTGGGTAGTTCCCAAGGTATTTGCTTTCCTCGTCAAAGGTCAGGTCACCTATTTTAGCACTGAGGGTTGCTAATTCTTTATCGCATTGAATTATTTATCCTATTGATGATGCTCAAGGATATGATATGAATCTTATTTATGTGTATATGTAACCATATTACCAATTTTCTTAGCTATAAAATCCAATGAGTTGTCCAGATAAACCTTTTCACAACATTTTCTTCCATCCTTTTAATCTATTACATGGCTTCCTTTACCAGCTCCATTGCTATTTCTTAACACTCTTGTCAACTATCCTTTTTGTAGGGAATTTCTTTACAAATTCCTCCAAATGGTGTTGGACAAGAGACTTAATCAAATGTTTTTCTCCCACTCTGAAGATATTTTTGGTGTTTGTGGGTGTGATTTGTCTCCAGTGAGGAAATTATAGGTCTTTCTTTTTAGCTCAATCGAGCTGCACTCTGTCATCTTTTTGTTGTTCCTATATTTAATCATTTTCCTAACCTTTTGTATGTCATCCCACCTACCAGCCTCTGTGTAGATGTTGGATAGAAGCACATAATAAGTAGCATTTGTGGAGTCCAGATTTATAACAACACGTTCTCCAAGTTCTACATTGAAATGTATTGCATAGGAAGCAAGTTATATGCTCAGGTCAACCAAACTTGTGTTATAGGTCTCTATATAAGGGATACAACTTGTTGTATTAATTCAAGAATACACCACAATTTTGTACACAATACATAGACTGGACTGAACTGTTTCTTGCATTTGATGCCACAGAGCTAAGCTTGTGTCTAGATCCTCAAGATATATTTTCAACATAACACTTTTCAACACTTTGTCAAGTATGCGAATTCCAAAAAAAAAAATCAGATAGTGCTGGCCTCAGAAATTTAGATCAGAAGTTAAGCATCAAAACACTTGAGTGAAACATTGTCATGACAGAGGACTTCACAAGAACGAAACTAGTGTGCTCGAGATCATTCAAAAGTATATGAGTTCTGGAATAGAGATTGAATACGGATGTTAGAACTCAGGTCTACAAATTGGAGCGTATGCCAAATAATTGTCAGAGCTAGTAGTATTAGCATACAGGTATGTAAATCAGTGCGGCATTATATACAAACCAACTTCCAAAAATTAAGTTGTCTTTGCATAGTAGACTTCCCTGGATAATGGGTTGAGCCATACCACAGAGACCATAGAAGTGTGTGTCCAAAAGTCTAAAATAGTCCATTGAGTAAACCAGATCGAACGAAAGAAAAAAAATAAACCCAAAACAATCATTAACACTTCAACGTATCCACTTCAGAATTGCATTGAAATTTCAGAACTAGTTAATATCTATGTCAACAAGGTCGCAAAGATTGAATACTTGATAGAGCTGCTTGACGTGTAGTGCAGTATTTTAGGGGGCCACCAGCTCGATCTCCAGGATGATTACTTGGCTGCAAAGACTTGTCAAAATTATGTTCACTTCTGCTTGGGCTTGTCCTTAACTTGGCTCTAATACCATGTTAAATTTATGATCACATGTTCTTTGCTGAAGATAGAAGCTTCAATATCTCATTAGCCCAATTATTAACTCATTAGCTGAGAGATCCCTGTAACTTATTTAAAGAAGATAACCTTTGAAAGGATGACAATCAAGCTTTCCAGAGTTCATATCTATCTTGTTCACAACTTCGATTATGAACAAGACTGTAATGTTGTCATCAATTTATAGGTGCAGTAATGTATCACCATTGCTACTAAGTAGTACCAATGTCATACATAATGCTGGAACATAAATAGTGGTGAGATTGAGGTGACATACTTAGAACAATACCACGTACATATAACTGTGAGGGAACCAACAAAGATCACTGCTCAGGATTCTATTTTTTTCTTACTTTTACGATAGCTTCAGATCTTGCAAACTTCTAGGAGGACCACTTCTTCTTGAGAGATGACTTCAACAGAATTCCTATTCTGCTACTTGATGCTAGGTATAGAAGATTTCAGGGAGACTAATTCTCCTCAAACTGAGAAAGGATTGTCTTTGCAAAAATGAAATGCTTCCACTGCTTGTGACCAAAAATTTATTGAGGTCTATTTCTGCGATCACAATGAACCTACTGTAAATCAACATCTCCACAGGCTAACTCACCTAATATAAGTAGTTTGAATTATGAATATATATATATATATATATATATTTGTGTGTGTTGATCAGGTCACTGTAGGAAGTACAATATTCATACTATCAGCACATATTCCTATCACTGCATTAGTCTCCATATATCTTACTGCCCTCATATAGGAAAGCCATTGACATTAGAATTTATGAGGTTAAAATAGATTATTGTCTAGAATTTAAGTCACTGTTATGAGTTTTGTTTAGTGTTACTATTCATATGACATATACATCGCTAATACCTTATTCATTATGTCATGGCTAATATAGGACGACCAAGAATTTCCATTAACAGAGTCTAGAGTGCAGGTCTGGAGGATACATACAAGACTTAGATAAGCCATTCCTTAGAAAAATATGAGCCTTAAAGAATCACATTTGGGTTTGAACAAACTTCTTGAGAAGGTGCATATAGAGGCGATATGTAGTCATAGTGAGTTACTGCCACACCATTATAGATCCATTTTGATGAGCCATAGACCATAGAAGAATGAATATGTTGAAGATATCATGGATAGAGGTATAACGAGGCATTGCTAATATAGTGATACCAAATATAGTGATGCCTGTAGCTTGCTTTTGAGGAAATAAAATGTTGCTTGAAGTGAACCCATAATTTGCAAGGTTAAGTGTGAATGGCAATTCCTCTTTCAGGTCCATTACCACAATTCAACAATGCCTTTTTAATGTCCACCTTCAATCAAATTGGTATATACTTTTCCCTCAAAACCATACATTTGGGGAGCTATCCATTCACTTGTGTGGAAACAAAAGCAAGTTAACTTTAGGCTTTGCTAGATTGTCTGTAGATTTTCAGGTTCCCCTAATAAGTGGTCAGCATCATACCAAAGGATCGATAAAAAATACATAATAACCTTGAGCAGGTCTAGAATAAATGTGGCCCTTGCAGTCATATACCAACAAAACAGTGGATTGCACCAACATAAATACACCATTAGAAGATTCTATTACATCTAATGTGTCATTATATAAGGCTGCTAATTTTTTGTTACAAATCTAAGGTTATTTTCAGCAACATCTATCTTTAGTTTACTTGTGATCTATATTTAGTATCAACTAACTTATATAGTTCTTTGTAGATGAAATTTCAAAGGAGCCTGGTCCATATTATCAAATGGACAAAATAAATTGGATGAAATTGAAAAACAGGTATAGTTTGTGTATTTGATTATTCATTGTGATATGCAAAAAATGCATCAGTGGTAACTTGTGCTCAATGAAATTTATATCACTTGAAATTGGTTATGTGGAGGACACTAAAAGAATATAGATATGGGTTTGAGGAATTCTTAAAGTTTGTCGAGGAGAATTCAAGGAATAAGATGTCCACAAAATGTCCATGTAATAAATGTCGCATAGTAAAAGTACAAAATTTGATCAATTTCAAGAGCACTTGATTTGGGATGGTATATTAGAACAATATAAAATTTAGTATTTGCATGGAGAGAGCATTCCCAGTCAGGTATCCTAAAAAAAAATTGAATTGATCTAGTTTCAACCTTATATGTTTTACAGTAAAGATATCACTTATTTTTATATGTGCAACCTCCAATTTTTCTTTCTTTGTCTCCTTTAGTTTCCATCTATTATTGATAAGGATAGGAAACATTATGAAAATGAGCCACATGAAGTTCTCAAGCATATTTCATCTCAACTAGTAAGCCATTTCATCTTAGTCAAGGGTCCTATTTGACTAGGTTGACCAAATTCTATTGATTTTAATTTTCATAAAAACAATAAAATTATTAAGATAAATTCTAATTTTCTTATTAATAGGGCTATGAACATGTTGTGGAACATGACTATGATAATCAGGTTGATGAGCATGAAACATTGTTTAAGAATGATATTGAACCTCTAAATGACGATGATGATGCAACCATTGTTGGTGATCAAATTCTTGAAATGGTGAATGATGTCAATACATGTCTTAATCAAAACATCAATGAGGGTTGTGACAATGAGGGGTTGACATCAACAAATGTACTAAATGAACTTAATGAATATAAGAAGCTTATTGAATATGCCAAGAGGCCATTGTACCCAGGTTGTGTTGACTTCACAAAACTATCAGCCACTGTTGAATGCTACAATCTGAAAGTGAAGAGTGCTTCCTAAAGGTAACACACTTGCAGATTCTTTATATGCTGCAAAAAGATGTGCTTCTGAAAGGTAACGTACTTGCATATTCTTTATATGCTGCAAAAAAGTTGATAAAATCATTGGGATTAAACTATGATATGATGCACACATGTCCAAATGATTGCATTTTATATCGAGGAAGTTATGAAAGTGAATATCAATGCCCAACATGTGGAAAATATCGATGGTAGGTGGATGCTCAATATCAAAAGGTGCAGAAAGGTGTTCCAACAAAGGTGTTAAGATATTTCCCCATAGCACCAAGGCTAAAAAGAATGTATAGTTATGATGTTGAACACTATAATTTTATTCAAGTTTTCCCCTTCTTGTATTATCTTTACCATTTGTCGTAGTGTTATTATATGATAATATATTATATAAATGATAAAAATATTTTTCATTATAGGTCTATAGACATGTCAGAAAAAATGAGGTGGCATCATGAGAATGCAAGCAGTGATGGTCAAATGCGTCACCTTGTTGATAGCCCAGCATGGAAAACTATTGATGACAAATGGCCTAGTTTCTCTAGTGAACCTTGCAATGTACAACTTGCAATGGCAGTAGATGGATTTAATCCTTTCGAAGACTTGAGCAGCACATATAATGTTTGGCCTGTAGTGTTAGTTACATGCAATCTTCCAGCATGGTTGAGCATAAATAGGAATTTTTGTATTCTAACATTGTTAATACCTAGTCCCAAGCAACCAGGAAATGACATTGATGTGTATTTGGAACCCTTGTTAGATGAACTAAAGGAATTATGGGACCAAGGGGTATGGACATATGATGCTTATAGTAAGACATGCTTTAACATTAAGGCAATTATTATGTGGGTGATCCATGATTTTCCTACTTATGGCAGTATGGCTAGTTGCACAAAAAAAGGCTATAATGCATGTCCCATATGTGGGAGGAACACAGAATCAGAATACCTCAAATGTAGCAGGAAATGTGTTAGGCCCCTATACTACTAGTGTAACCCCTTATTGTTATTAGTACAACCTACTTATTATATTGATGTACCCATGTAGTGCCCATATTGTTACTAATGTGCCCCATAGAATCCCACTATTGTTATTATTGTGCCCTTACATTATTATTGTTATGTCGGCTCTGGTTATGTTATGACTCCTTAGACTCCTATATATAGAAAGGAGGTTTTGTCATTTGAATCATCCAAGAATTGTTCATTTGTGTAATGTAAAGGAGGTTTCCCCCTCGAAGAGGCTGAATTCTAAGGCGTTGATCTATATTTTCTATCTTTTCTTGAGCTGGTTTCATAACATTTGGTATCAGAGCTTTGAATTCTAGGGTTTCACTGCTCCAAACAGGTCATTGTGGCATTTTCGCTATAACCTTTTTTCTGTGAAGTTTCAGAAGTCACAAAAAAAAACCCATTTGAGAAGAAATCGCGCTGAACCTTGGGTCCAATTTTCATAGCTTTTCGCGCGATATTTGCGGAGATATGATCTGAGGAAGTTGGTCTTTTTGAAGACTCCTGAATTACATTCAAAACATGTGACCTAGGGAAAATAGTCATAACTTTCTCTCTAAGAATTAGATCAAAATTTCGTAAGAAGGTACAAATAGAGGACGGACTGTAGTTTCTTGTATGAATTTTTCAAATCCATAGGTCGAAAAATTGACACGTGGCACTTCATACAAGTTCACTCTTCTGGAAAGGTCTATAATCAGGTCATCTTGGGAGATTGTGCATAACGCGTTTTTGGGGAATCCAATTTGGATCAGACTAGTGGCATTGGAAATAGGACACCGAGGGCTACTACATGTAGAAATCTCACAACTTAAATATCCACAAGTATAGAGTTACAGTCATTTCAAGTTCTAGGTCCTAAAATCAAGAAAAAGCAAGATGAGAAAGTTTGATGGCAAGGATCCGGTAAATTGGATACTTCAGATGGAGCAATATTTTGATCTACATGGTGTACCACTGTTAGAAAAGGTATGTATTGCATCTTCATATTTAGAGCCGGATCAATTTTTATGGTATAAAGGGCTTTTTTCTCGTAAACAATTTGTTACGTGGTCAATTCTCACAGAGGAAATGATAGCACATTATGAGGATACAAAGAGCAACACCTTCTTTAGAGCAACACTACAACAATTGGAAAGAGTAAAAGGGCTTTGTGACATATTTGAAAGTAAAATTATGGCAACAAGGAAGTCTACCCCTCACAACTATAAAGATGGATGTGTTGTTCCTCCTAGCCTTCCACAACCTACAAGGGTTACACCACAACAATTTGAAGAAAAAAGAGAAAAAGGGCTTTGTTACAATTGTGATAGCAAATGCACTAAAGGTCATAATTGTGCTGAGAAGAAATTATTTTACATAGAGTATGAAGAGGAGGAAGAAAAGGATCATGAAACATCAAAAGAAGAGGATATATGCCAAGACCCGACCCCAGAGAAAGAAGAAATGAATCAGAACATATATTGTAAACTATTGGAAAGAATGACCACTCCTCAAACTCTCAAGATAGAAGGAAATATCAAGAAGAAAAAGGTGTGAGAAGTGAAAGATCACATCAAGAAAGAAGAAATGAATCCAACCATATCTTGTAATTCACTGGTTGGAATTACCACTCCTCAAACTAGCGAGATAGAAGGACATATCAAGAAGAAAAATGTTCAAGAAGTGAAAGATCATATCAAGCGTCAAGAAATGAATCCGACCATATCTTGTAAAGGATTGGAAGAAACTACCACTCCTCAAAATCTAAAGATAGAAGGACATATCAAGAAGAAAAAGGTTCAAGCAGTGAAAGATCACATCGAGCATCAACAACAAGTTCTCCAACTTTTAAAGGATAGCGCCACTTCGGTGCAAAAATAAATGAAACAACAAGTAGATCAACATCATAGTGAAAAATGTTTTGATGTAGGCGATTGGGTATTTTTACTGCTACATCTAAAGCAAGCTATTTATGAGAAGGAAACGTTGGCAATACTACATGCACTTAAAAAATGGTGACCTTACCGAATGGGAAGACTCTTCAAGGATGAGGATGTGGAAGCATTGTTTTGTGCTATTTCCATTATCCAACCAGATTGGATAAACGAAGCAAGGGATGAATGGAAGAAGGACAAAGAGGTATGGCCACTTATTCAGAACTTGCAAAAGATCCCAATTCAAACAATATTGCCAGATATTCAAAAGGAAGGAAAAATCATATTGGAACCTGGAGCAGTCACAGAAACAAGAACCTGATAGCTACGAAATCGATCAATTTCAGAGTATCTCATCAAGAGGAAGAACTTACCCGCTAAAGATTCCACATGGGAGGACAAGAATTTTATACAAAAGCATCAAGAACTACTCAAGTGTTGAGAACAACGATTTTTGAAGGAGAGGGGCATGTTAGGCCCCTATACTACTAGTGTAACCCCTTATTGTTATTAGTACAACCCCCTTATTATATTGATGTACCCATGTAGTTCCCATATTGTTACTAATGTGCCCCATAGAAGCCCACTATTGTTATTATTGTGCCCTTACATTATTATTGTTATGTCGGCTCTGGTTATGTTATGACTCCTTAGACTCCAATATATAGAAAGGAGGTTTGTCAGTTGAGTCATCCAAGAATTGTTAATTTATGTAATGTAAAGGAGGTTGCCCCCTCGAAGAGGCTGAATTCTAAGGCGTTGATCTATCTTTTCTATCTTTTCTTGAGTTGGTTTCATAACAAAATGTGTGTACATGGGACACAGGAGATTTCTTCCTCAACATCATAAGTTTCGCTCACAAAAGGCACCGTTTAATGGGAAGGAGGAGCATCAACATGCCCCTCCAATTGTAAAAGTATTAGATATTTTGAAGGAAACAAAAAGAAAGGAAGCAATTTCGGGGGAATTGAATCAAATAAAAGGAAAAGAAACAATAAAATAGGTGAAAATACTGATGTTGTGATGTGGAAGAAACAATCAATTCTATTCAATCTACCATATTGGGAGGTATCGAGACCCATCAACCATGCCTAATTATTCGACGTAACTTGCTTAGTTGACCTCATTGTGATTAGAATTCTTGGCCGAATTTATTGTTTATCTATTTTCCATATTAAATATTGTTATGATATTCTTGATGTGTTGGAAAGTAGAAACTCCTAATACACCACAATTTAGATGTAATGCATGTGGAGAAGAATGTGTGTGAAAGCATTTTTGTAACTATTTTGGATATAAAAGGGAAGTCCAAAGATGGAAAAAAATCATGTGATGACTTGCAAAAAATCGGTTTGAGGAAATCAATATGGCCAGAAGTTAATGGACAAAAAATATTCCTTCCACTTACACCACATACTCTTTCAAAGAAAGAGAAACAAACCCTATGTCATGTTCTTTCCATGTTAAAGGTGCTAGATGGTTATAGCTCTAATCCAAAAAATCATATATCTATGGAAGATCTTAAGTTTCATGGTATGAAAGCACATGATTGCCATGTTCTAATGCAACAATTCATCCCAGTGGCTTTGCATCATGTGTTGCCAATTGTTGTCTGAAAGACGCTTTGTAAGATTTGTTATTTTTATAGGCAAATCTGTGCAAAATCAGTTTCATTAGAGTGTCTTGACAAGTTGGAAAATGATACTGTGGAGACATTGTGATTTCTTGAAAAGTACATAACTCCTTCATTCTTCGATATGATGTTGCATTTGAAAGTACATTTGGTTCGTGAGCTTCGATATTGTGGCCCAATTGCATATAGATGGATGTACCCCTTTGAGACGTACGTGAAACTTTACTTTTATCAAGCAAAACAACAAGATGAATTTTTTTGAAAGCTTTTGACATTACTTAATTCTCTTTTGTTCATTTTGTACGAACCTGAAAGTATATAAGAGTTATTTTAAGAAAAAAAATAGGCCCGAAGGTTACATTGCTAATCCACACATGGTCAAAATGAAGTGTGGGATGAGGAAGTTGAAGAAGTTATCCTTGATGGAAAGCCATTATCTGCTCCAATTCCTTCAGAACCAGATGAAATTAGTTGGGAACAAGCCCATAGGTGGGTTCTATTTCACACAAATGAAGTTGATCCATGGATAGAGTAAGTAACATATTTGTCCCGTAATTTTTTGTTTGTTTGTTTATGGTTTAACAAAACATAGATCCATGGATAGATTAACATATTTGACATTCAAAAATATTTTACTCATATTTTATCAAAACAGATTAACCACCATATATGTTGTCCATAATTGTTGAATTAGGATGCATAAAATGGGGATTTCCAACTCAATTACCCAAACGAAAAAAGATGAAGCTCTATTGTAGAAACTCCACACCCATAATTTTACTAGTTGGTTTAAACAATAGGTAACGATATTGTTTATATTATAAGTGTACTTAAAAATTAGTATATGGGAATATTGTCATGTACGAAATTAAATATTTTTTTAGAAGTTGAATGTATGAATTCTAACTACATTTAAAAATCTAAAACTATACAGGTGGAAGGAGACAGAAAGGGGTGTTTGATACACTTAAATGGCTACCACGCAGCCCTAGGAAATTCATGAATAAGTACAAGGGATTCCTAGTCAATGGTTATAGATTCCATACAAAAGGCATAGAGAATGAGAGAACCACCAAAAATAGTGGCATGTGTATGGAAGCTCAAACAATGATGAGGTCAAGTTCCAAAGATGCAAACCCTGTACTTCAAAAGAAAACATTTTATGGAGTAGTAGAAGAAATAATTACATTGGACTATTTTTGTATGGAGTACACATTGTTCAAATGTGATTGGATTGATGTATACAATAATAGAGGGATCAAAACTAATGATTTGGGTTTTACAATGGTGAAAATAAAGAAATGCTCAAGTCAAAATCATTGGCAAGATGATCCATTTATTCTAGCATCACAAGCTAAACAAGTATTCTATGTACAAGTTCTAGTTGAGATTGACTGGTATGTAGTGT
The DNA here is from genome assembly GCA_031772625.1 of Pinus tabuliformis. Lineage (NCBI taxonomy): Eukaryota > Viridiplantae > Streptophyta > Pinopsida > Pinales > Pinaceae > Pinus > Pinus tabuliformis. The sequence continues at coordinate 1,597,075,808 of CM062818.1, forward strand.
TAACATGTCCTCCAAAAGGATTGAGAAGTAATACATCATTTGAGCCTGAGTATGAAAATTTGTCACAGGTTGTAGACTTTCAAGAAACAAAATGTGTAAGTGAAGAACATATCAATGATATCGATGTCAACGTTGACATGAACATGGATTATGTTCGTTCAGATTGGGAAGGAATATGGTTGAATATTAAGAAATAAAAGATATCAATTTTTCTATTTTGTTTCCAGAACTCCAAAATTGATATTTGGTTATGAAGAGAGATTCCTTTATGTCTTATCTATAAAATGTTTTAGACCCATTTAGTAGATTTGTTTTTGTTCCCTGCCTACGATAGAGACTATTGTTTTCGTCTTGCACCATTAATCTTGTCAAATTGAACACATAAAAATTTGATATGTGCAAAGTTTCTGTAACTTTTATATTTTTATATTTTTTAAGATTGAAATGAGAATTTTCTATATTATTATTGGACCAAAGCCCTAAAATTTACTCATTTAAAAGAACCTAGAAAATACAAATTTCTTGGGCACATGCCATTTGTTTAGCCTTCTACTATGACTGCTGGTTGCAAAACAAACTATGTAGGTGTGGGTTGCAAAACAAACTATGCAAAAAGGTTTGCTTACTAGTTGGATGATGATTTAATTCTTCAAACGTAGATGATTATTATGCTTAATATGCCTTCAACAAAAATGTTTCTTGAACTTGCTGACTCTTGTGCTCTAAATTATTTTGAAATTGCTTACAAAGTTGTGGTTTATACAAGTTGTTTCAAGGATTTATGGGCTTCTAATTGGTTGATTATGGTCCTGCATGACATGTTTGGTCTTGATTGTTGCAGATGTTGTGGAAAAATTACCTAGTGAAAGGCAAATGGATGCTTTATGTTTGTCTTTGCATTTGGACTTGTAGAAAAATTTCGAGTTGTGTCTTTGTTGAAGGCATATCTCGAGCATCAAAGGAAAGCATCAGAAGGAATAGAAAAAAAAAAAGGAAGAGATCATGTTGGGTCACTCTTATGTTTACTCTTATTGGTGTGGTTCATGCTCCCTTGTCAGTATACACTATCAAAATATTAACTTGTCATTAGTAATATTCTCTGAACACTTCCATGTCTTATTGCAGAATTCGACAACCTCAAAAGAAATTCATTCATTGAACAAAGTAATAAGGTGCATTGAAGTGCTTCACATCTATAAACTTTACCAGAGTTGTTATTGAGTCTTTGGATTTGGTTATCTTTTCAAAGCACACACATATAAGAAGACGATAAATAATATGCCTGAATAATTTCAAGTTATCTTCCTGCGAACAGGGTGTTCCCTTCCATAAAAATGATGACTTGCTCTTCTTCTTTCTAGTGAGCAAATTTGGGACTTTTCATCAATTGTGAGACAATTCCAGCCCCATGACTATCAGTTTCTTATTTAAAGTTATACCCACTAGATTAGAACCCACACAAGGAGAATTCCATTCCCATTTCAAAAAACTTGGGAATCAACTTATACCATGCTATTTAATATTTTATGTATTTCTTTGCATCCTTGGATTTTGACATAAAGACACAACATGATACCTTACATTTTCTATACTAACACTCCTAAACAATAATAAATTATGCCCAAATATGTCATTTCAAATGATCTATGTAGCTCACCTTTTGGCTTTTCAATTATTGAAGTTGTTACTTATACTGATGAGATCATCTAAAATCGAGGACAAGCTGATAATATCTATTAGAGCTTATCTGTGTTGCACTAAAGGTGTTTTTTCCTTAGCAACAGTACAATACATTACAGTTTCCATTCATAGGAGAAGTGTACCCAGTAGCAACCTTGGTTTGTGTGCAAATGGGTTGAATTCATAGTAGAATTTATTTGTTGTTTTGAAGGTGTTTGTCCTTCAATAGTACTTCATCTTAGTAGATCCTTTCAATCTACACCTTCAACAAATGCATACAGCCTTGGGGTACATGCTACAAATAACAATTTTGCTGTGAGGGTATAGAAACGACGAAAGAAGTGCATCAATTTTAGGCATATTATGTTTGTTGTATGCAAGCATGTTTGTCTAGTGTTTCCCAAACTTATATAGAGCCATATTTAGTATACTTTTGTAGCTTGACATAGATGCTCACTTTTCTTAATTTAGGTGTTTTTCTTAGTGCTATTTTATGCACACATTTATCTTTAAGAAAAGTGCACAGTAGAGAAGGGTTCTATATTTTGAATAAGGGACACTCTTCCATGTAGGAAGTACTCTATTCTAGGGAGCTTCTGTCATGCATGTTAGGTGCTTTATCCTAGATAGAGTTCCAAGTCCTTGCCTCCTTGATGAAGTCCCTAGTAGACAAGACACCAGTGGATAGAGTTCCAAGTCCTAAATTTTCCAAAAACTCACCTAAGCCTAGTTGTCTAGCCTAAAATCCTTTACATTCCAATCATCTCCTGGATGTGATTTCATAGAGAGACCCTCTCTAGTTTGGTAGGGCTAGCTACTAGACTGAAATTTTGGTATGTGGTTACCTCCGTCAATCTCCTCATCAGCCTGGGACTTGGTGGATGATAACAGAGGGCATGAAAACTAGGGAGTGTCAAGGTCTTCTAGTGAATGTAAGGTTCCCAAGTCATGGAAAAATGTAATGCTAGTTGTGAGGTCATGACTGCCAAGGTGTGTTAGGGAATGCTAGGGCATGCTAACATGTGCCAAATAGTACGAAGACATTTCAAACAAGCTAAGATGTGCCAAGTCCTAAGGCATGCTAAGATGTACAAGGGTTCCATGTCCTCGCCTCATCTTCTTCCATATGCTATCCACTTATGACATTTCCTTTACAATATTTGGTGCATTTGCTAGTTAAAGTTCATTTAATATAAGTTATAAATGTCTTCAGAGTTTCACTTCTAATTGAGTATTCAACTGAACATATTGATTCTCTTATACATAACTATTTTTCCCTCCACCCACTTTTCATAACTTTAATAACCATTAGGTAGGGACCTGCAGCTTCGATGTTGCTTTACTTGTATAGTAAAATATTACCGAGACTTTAATTTATTGAAAGTGAAGTTTGAAGGTCTAATTTTTAAAGTATGATTCTTTAAAGGGTGTTAGCTCAATGGAAGAGCACCTGCTTTACAAGCAGGAGGTTGGTGGTTTGATTCCGTCATGCCCTGACATCCATATGGAATGGTGATGATCAATTTTTGGTGACAGAGGCTCTTTTGACCCTCACCAATGAGCTTTGGTGACATTTTTCGACCCTCACCAAAAATATCAGTTGGTGACAGTCAATGAACGACACCATATATATGCATCAATAGTGACAACCCTCAAAGGTCTGTAACCATAAATCGTTGTTGTTGATATGAAATGGTGACAGTTGTTGTCCATCATTATAGTCATTATTCGTGAGAGACCTCGAATGTCACCACAAAACCTATACTTTTGTCAATGCGACTTTTAGTGATGGTCAATGAATGTCACCATTTATACGCACCAATAGTGACAACCATTAAAGATCAATCACAATAAATCATTGTTGTTCATATGAAATGGTGATGGTCACTATTCTTCATTATAATCAATATTCATAACGAACCTTGAATGTCACCATAACACCTTTGGTGACGTTCAGTTTTCGGTAACCAAAGCTTATGATCTGTCACCATTGCTCATATGAAATGGTGACAGTCGCTATCCATCATTATAAATCATTTTTGGTGACGAGCTTTGAATATCACTACAACACCTATACTTTTGGCGATGACACCTTTGGCGACATTTAGTTTTTCATGATGGAGGCTATGGTTTGTCACCATTTCTCATATGAAATGGTGATGGTCGCTATCTATCATTATAAATCATTATTGGTGATGGACTTTGTATGTCGCTACAACTCCTATAATTTTGGCAACACCACTTTTGGTGACGTTCAGTTTTTGGTGATAGAGGCTATGCTCCGTCACCATTGCTCATATGAAATGGTGATGGTCGCTATCCATGATTATAAATCATTATTGGTGACGGAATTTGTATGTCACTACAACACCTATACTTTTGGTGACGCCACCTTTGGTGACGTTCAGTTTTTGGTGACGAGTGATTTTTTGACCATCACCAATGACCTTATGGTGACATTTTTTGCCCCTCACAAATGTCCTTTTTGGTTGTAGTGAATTTAATTCACCAAGTTGGATCTTTGTTCAGATTATCGTCAAATCAGAATGAAGACTAAATACATTCTGAAAACAACATTTAGAACTCATGAGGGTCATTATGAATTTTTTGTCATGCCTTTTGGCCTTACCAATGCACCTTCTACATTTCAAGGTTTGATGAATTCCATTTTCAAAACCTTAGAAAATTTTTGCTAGTATTTTTTGATGATATACTAATCTACAAAAAGTCATGGAAGGATCATGTTCAACATGTTGACAACGTGCTCAAACTATTAGAGGAGAAATAATTATATGCAAAAAGCTCCAAACATTTCCTTGGAGTATAAGTGGTGGAATATTTGGGTCATATTGTATCTCATGAAGGTGTTAAGGTAGACCCTAGAAAAATTAAAGCCATTAAGGAATGGAAAATACCCACATCCATAAAGCATCTGTGAGGATTTCCTAGGTTGAGAGGGTATTATCACAAGTTTGTTAATAATTATGGGAGAATAGCAGCACCTCTAACAACATTATTGAAGAAAGATTCATTTTCATGGACTTCAAAAGAAAGAAAGGCCTTCGAACATCTTAAAGAGGAAATGTGCCAAGCACTGGTCTTAGCTATGCTGAACTTCAAAAAAACTTTTATTGTTGAATGTGATTTTTAGGAAATGTAATTTGTGTTGTTTTAATGCAAGATGAAAGAACCATTTCTTTCGAAAGTTGTCCAATAAAAAGAAAGTATTTACACAAAGCTATTTATGAGAAGGAAATGTTGGAAATAATACATGCACTTAAGAAATGGCGACCTTACCTAATGGGAAGACACTTAACGTAAAAATGGATTGTGATAGTCTTAAATACCTTTTAGAATAAAGATTATCTTTAGAAGAACAAAAAAAATGGGTCACAAATATGTTCGGTTACGACTTTGAAATCATCTACAAAAAAGGGAAGCAAAATGTTGTTGCAGATGCACTCTCAAGAAAGGATGAGGATGTGGAAGCATTTTCTTGTGCTATTTCTATTATCCAACCAGATTAGATAAATGAAACAAAGGATGAATGGAGGAAGGATGAAGAAGTGTGGCCACTCATTCAAAAGTTGCAGAAGATCCCAGTTCAAACAATATTGCTGGAACTTGACGAGGAAGGAAAAATCATATTGGAACCTAGAGCAGTCACAGAAACAAAAACTTGGCGTCTACGAAATCGATCAATTTTAGACTATCTCATTAAGTTGAAAAGCTTACCCATTGAAGATTCCACATGGGACGACAATAATTTTATACAGAAGCATCAAGAACTACTCATTCATTGAGAACAACACTTTTTGAAGGAGAGGGGCATGTTAGGTCCCCATACTACTAGTGTAACCCCTTATTGTTATTAGTAAAACCCCCTTATTATATTGTTGTGCCCATGTAGTCCCCATATTGTTATTATTGTGCCCTCACATTATGATTGTTATGTCAGATTTGATTATATTATGACCCGTAAGACTCCTATATATAGAAAGGAGGTCTTGTCACTTGTATCATCCAAGAATTGTTCATTTGTGTAATGTATAGGAGGTTTCCCCCTCAAAGAGGCTTATTTTGAAGCAATTTATCTATCTTTTCAATCCTTTTGTAAGCTGGTTTAATAACATAGAAGGAAGAATTACAACCATGAAGTCTGATCCATTGTAACTCTTCCATCTTGGGTTCCAACCAACATCGCATCAATAGAACAATACTCCGATAGAATAACAATACTTGCTTCTATTGGGGCTCATGAAACCCTAATTCACTTGCTACATGCCCTATACAAGTCAACACTTTGAATTCTCCTTCCCATGAAACTGTGAGGGAAGGAGGCATTCAAAGTGTTGACTTGTATAAGGCATGTAGCAAGTGAATTAGGGTTTGATGAGCCCTAATAGTATTGAATTGATGATGGGAGTGATGTGCCCAAATGGATCTGTAACAGTATGTAAGGGTGTTAGGGAACTTTGGGAAGTGGAAAGAGATGAAATGAGAGTAGGATTTAGCCTAGCAAATTTTGACACAATCCCAACTATGAAAATGCCAAAAATGCAATAGAACTATTAAAAACACAACAATCTTGTGAAAATTCAGTTTAGGGCATAGAATTCAAATTGCAAAGGTTTCGGAAAGTGTTTGAATGATGAGGAGAGCTTTTGAGAGTAGAAATGAAGTTTCAAATGAAGTTTTAATGATTTTTTAGGATCTAGAATCAAATTTGGAGACTTTGAGGCTTGAATTGATAGGTGACATCAAATGTACTTGTTTAGAGTAACTTGTAACTGAAAAGTACTTGCAACAATCTTACTTGAAGTGGAAGTAAGATGTCAATGTGAACCGTTGCACTATAACACGTTATTCCCTAAATTTACTAACTCCCATGATAGTGACAAGAATGATGACATGACTCTCATTGGATGTGGATGACACAAGCAAATGATGAGACTAGGTGTACTCTTAACTACTTTATGAGAATTGGGAATTTTAAACCATACATGATTTCAAGGCCACAACAATGACCTAGACCAACATTTAGACTTATGATAATAAATAGTGACATGACAATGCCTAGGGTAGTGACTTGCAAACCAAGGGAGTAGTGATGACCTAGACCAACACCAACGAGTGACCAAATTTTTATTTGACCACTGACTTGAAAATATAAAATTTCACCTAAGACCCCAACAAAAACTTTGAAAGAGCACATTTGATCACTGGTGATTGGTAGGACTGACAAACACTAACAAACTACAGGAATTGAATTGTCTAGACAATTCGAAAAAGTTGTTAATTTTTTATTATTATTGAGTTTATGCATTTTCATGTGCAATTTTAATTGTTAAATATATGATGTATGTACATGTACTATATAGGGCATCGATTAGCACACAATGGAATTTGAACACAAAGAACTATTGCACGGAATTTGAAACTTGAGTCAACTACATGGATTGGATCCTCTACACAATTTTAAAATGTTTTTACAAATTTTTTAATATTACGAATTCATGCATTTTCATGTGAAATTTTAATTTTTTAATATGTACATGTACATGCGTTGTACAGGGCTTCCATGAGGGCGTAATGGAGGAGAACACCACAGTGTATTACATGGAATTTGTAACATTTTATAATTTTGTTTTGATGATAAGATTCTCATTTAATTTTAATACATCAAAAATTAATTTAAAAGTACACAATCTTATGTATATATTCATATTACACATGTTGTGTAGGGCGCCCATGATTCTGATGATAGGACGAGGATGTTTATAGATCGTATATTTCAGTGAGATTCTAGTTGATGAAAATTTTTATTTGATAGTCCTTTTATTATATTTACTTTTACAATGATATAAATTTTGGACATATTTCAAGTAAAACTCTTTATTATGAATTGATCTATTTGATGCATATTTTTATTTGACAACTTTTTATTATATTTACTTTTATAATGACATAGATTTTGAACATATTTTAAATAGAGCTCTTTATTATGAATTGATATTTAATATGCTAATTTTGGAGTTTATACATTTTGCATGATGATCATGGTTTGATTCTTAAAGGTTTTACATTTAAGTTCATGAATATGAAGCAATGAATGTAAATTTACATTTAGTTGGTACATTTTTTATGATGATTCTTATAATGTTAGTAGAATGTAATATGGATTTGGGTTGATTCATATGTTTTTTTCAACATTGTTTTGTCAAGTTGTTTAATGAATAGTAAAATTGCAAATTATAAAATATGATACATATTTCATTCTTGAATCTTACCATGGTGGATATGTATAAAACAATAATAACTTAAAATTTCATTATAAAACATGTATACATTTTCATTCATGAATAGATCAGCATCTTGTATAGAAGGGCTACTATGGATTTAAATTGATACTTAACTTTTAATATAATTTTTTCAAAGAAAACGTACTATAAAATTGCATTATAAAACATGGTACATTTTTCATGTTGCATGGTGTGATGCTTAAAGGTTTTACATGTAAGTTCGTGAATATGAAGCAATGAAAGTAGACTTGCATTTAGTTGGTACATTTTGCATGATGATTCTTGTAATTTGAGTAGAAGATAACATGGATTTGGGTTGATTCTTAGGTTTTGTTCAATTTTTTTTTGTCAAGTTGTCTAATGAGTATTAAAATTGCAAATTACAAAATTGCATCATGCATATTTTGATGCTTAAAGGTTTTACATTTAAGTTCATGAATATGAAGAAATGAAAGTAAATTTGCATGTTGTTGGTACATTTTGGATGATTCTTATAACTTTAGTAGAATATAATAAGGATTTGGGTTGATTCTTCGGTTTTGTTCAAAGTTGTTTTCTCAAGTTGTTTAATGAATGGTAAAATTAAAAATTACAAAACATACTATATTTTTCATTTAATTGAATATTATAATGTTGTAGATGTCTAAAACAATCATATAACTTAAAATTGCATTATAAAACATGGTACATGTATACATTTTCCATTAATTAATAGATCATACATTTGTACGTAAGTGTTACTATAGATGTGGGTTGATACTTAAATTTTAATATAAAGTTGTTCATAGAAAACATACTATAAAATTACTTTATAAAACATGGTACATTTTCATGATACATGGTTTGATTCTTAAATGTTTTGCATTTAAGTTCACGAATATGAAGCAATGAAAGTGAATTTTCAGTTAGTTGGTAATTTGTATGGCTGACATGTGTAGAGTTTTAGAGCCCAACTTTTTATACCCTTTGTAATGGTTACAGTTTCCCCATACCAAATTTTCAAGTGATGTATGTTTCAAGTTAAATGATGAGTAGAATGCATGTCATTTTGGATGCCATTCTTACCCATGAATGTTCTGATGGATCAACCTTTGCTTGGTTGTTCTAGTTAAATTCTAACTCTCTTTTTGATGTAAGGTTTAAAGTTATAGTTTATGATTTTAATCAACGATAAGCATTATTTGAAACATGTTACATTTTTCATGGTGCATGGTTTAATGCTTAAAGGAGTTACATTTAAGTTCATGTATATGATACAATGTTTTTAAATTTGCATTTAGTTGGTACATTTTGCATTCATGAATCTTATAGTTGTGTAGATGTCTAAAACAGTCATATAACTTAAAATTTCATTATAAAACATGGTAATTGTATACATTTTATAGTCATGAATAGATCATCATCTTTTATAGAAAATCTACTATGGATGTGGGTCGATACTTAACTAATAGTATAAATTTATTCAAAGAAAACACACTATAAAATTGCATTATAAAACATACATTCTAAATTACCTTCTTGTTCTTAAAGTCTACTTCATACACTATTGTATTTTTAGTGAAATTTGAGAAAGCTTAGAGATTGAGTATTAAAAATTTCAATGTTGAATCAATTGAAGTTGCATTAAACTAAATGAAATTTTCAAATATTAAATAGTTTGTGGAGCATGCATTGTTAGTCTTAATAGGTTTTGTATGGAGTGCATGTATAAGACAAACAAATTAAAATGCATTTTTTGAGCTATCAAGATGTGCAAGAGATACAAAAAATTTGAAATTGATTGTAATGTAAATTTAATAAAGTAAATAATGTTACTAAGATAGCACTAAAAATATTTGAAAAGATAAAATGATGACATAAAAAAGATAAATGCGATGAAAACATGATAGGTGTATAATCAACAACCAACAAGAAGATTGCGATATGCTAGTGTCCTTACATTATAGTAGTATTTTGTATCTTTGGATTTCTTTTTAACTTAACAAAAAATCCACCGTATTAATAAAAATAGTTTTGTAATACATAATACTAGCTAGAATGGACAACTTTAGAGTGCACAAAAGGAAATGTGAACAATCTACTTGAAATCCTTCTCAAAGATGAGTACAAGGAGAAGATATTGTTGGGAATTTTGATTAAAAAAATTCTAATGGAATTCCATCCTCAATAATCTGTTCATGGTCAGCGTTTGACGTTCTCTATTTTTTAAATTTTGATTTTTTTTTCTTAATTGAACTTCTATCAACATTATATGCATTGAAAATTTGGAACATGAGTTGAGAGCTCTGCAGCGATTAGGGTTCTGAGGAAAGTGTTGACGGCACAGGCGGTACAGCACTGGATCTATTCACAGACTGGACCAAATCAACTGTTGAGTGGCAGAGTAGCAGGGTACTAGAGCAGCTCAATGGAATCTCCTCAGGGGAGGGCGTCAGAGCCCTCCCCATCGCAGCACGGTCCTGAGCAGGCGTTCCTCTTTGGATCAGTCGACAGGGAGATACTGAACAAAGAGAACAGGCATCAACATGAAAACAAGAAGACAGGAGGACGGAAGGACAAAGCCAGCGTCACTCAAGACAGAGAGGAAAACCCAGAGGAAATCCCGAAGGTCTCCTCGACAACATGCAAACCAATAGCTAAAGAACGGCCACGAATAGAGCTACCTGGACACAAGATTGACAAGCGAATCGAATTCATGAGGGATCATGCCCTTATTGGGAAGTTTATAGGGTTCTGGCCGACAGAAAGAGCCTTATACGGATGGATTGCAGCGAAATGGAAGCCTAAAGGAGATGTTACTCTGCAGCTAGGGCCGTGTTGAGGGCCCCGAAATCGGGTCAACAACAAGGGGGATACCCACCTGGTCGGGAACTTGGTTGGCGGCTACTTGCCTGTTTGGTGTAGCGGGTCTGACTGGGGATAATGGGACCAGCTTCCCAATTTGAAAGATGTGTGTGTGTGTGTGTGTGTAGATTTTGAAGATACTAATCTAAAGGTAATTTTAAGCTAATTTAATTCTAGACTCTAAACTGACTCTATGCTACTGTAATCTAACAAAAACAACACATCTAATCTATACTAACCCGAGGTAAAATTCTTTCATTATGCGATCTAAAAAGATTTCATACAACAACTGGTAATAAAGATCATTCAGCTATCATAAGAATATAAATCAATTAAGATAAACCATTCTGCATAAGAAGTTAGGCAAAACAGTTTTGAACAACATATCGCATAATCAGTTATTCATATGTCAAGCACAAACAAATGACTCCACCGTACAAAAGTGCCAAATGGTAACCCACACATTCATACATTAACATATAAACAACTCAGCTGTATATCACTCTAAGAATATGAGCAGAAATTAATCAAGAGATAAAAGTACCATTTATGACTGATTTCACTCACAAACTTCAAGCAATAATGATTTATCTCTACTTACTTCTAACATCTACTAAGAGTACAGAAGTGCAACATCAGTAGCAGACATTAAAATGTAAACATAAATAAATCTCGATCCATCCATTCATCAAAAACCCCCTTCGAGGGTGCAAAAGTGCATGTTCTGAGGACAAGCTTTTTGACAAATTTCTGGACCCTTCTCCAAATGCCATGAGAAGGGTTAAATACTACTAACTAACTAATCTTAATTACACAAATTTAGGAAACGACTTCAAATGACCGCCCTTTTACTAAAACAAATTTATTTCTAAAAATTGAATCTAATTTCTAACCGTTTCTGTATCTGCTCCTTAGTGCTGTAAGCAATGCAAGGTTCGCCTACAAAGAGTCGGCTGGTTGTCTTTTCCTTTTGCTCGAGCGATAAAAGTAGAAATAACAAAAGCTGGCACTTCTTTCTGAAAAACTAGAAGATATTTTTGAAAATCTTCCTCTGGCTGGGTGTTTTTTGTTGTGTGTATACTTAGTATAACCCAGATTTCTTTCAAACTGATTGTGCTATTGCTATTTCGGTTTCCAGCCGTGTGAATGACTCAATGAGTTAGGGATTTCATTGCCTGAACAATATTACGTATTGAAAATTTCTTTCGTTGTTTGTTCCAAGCTTTTCTGAAGCATCATCCCTTGTCAGCGTTTTTCTTTTTGCTTTATCCAATCTGAGCTTCAAGATCTTTTGCAAACATGCTCCTTTTGTGCGCCTTTGACTCTGAGTCTTGGATAGTCTATTTTCATCAGTGCCTGTTGAGTGATACTCTGGAATCCGCGGCCCTGCTGCATGCGGCATCTATCTGTGAAGGCATCTCCTCTCTGTTCTTCTAATATTGGTGCTTTCCCCTTTTCCTTGGATGTTTCCTGCATATAGATTTATATTAGTTGCTGCCTTGCAGTTCACGCAAAGGAAAAGAGAATTGACGAAAATATTTGACATGAAAGCTTTAAGTTCTAATGAATGCATAATCATGACACTCATAATGACTTGACTCTTCGAAAAACGCAACACGATCATCTTTGGATACTCAGGCGTGCAATCATTAATTTTCCTTAAGGTGCGCGCTCAATTTTGGGTTTACAGATCATGCCGAAGAAACTTTGCGATGAGTGGTTTCTGCGATTCGCATCGCAACAATTAATAGTCTCATTTGTCGCAGATCGCAAATCGCAAAATCGCAGTTTGTGGGATCGCAGATCGCAAATCGCAATATCGCAATTTTCATTTGCTCATTGTGTGCTGCTTTTGCGACGTTTGCGATATGCGATGTCGCATATCGGCCGTCGGTGATTCCTTTTTGTTTTCTTTTAAGGGCGCTTTCAAAATATGCGATGCGATGAATTTCGCATCGCTTCTTTGCAGCTTATTTACACGCATAGGAAAACGCTTCACTCTCTCTTTGCGATGCGATATAGCTTCTAGGGAGTTAAATACAAAAATTTTGATAAAAATATTTTTGGGATTTCTTGTTAAGGGTCCCCCTTTGCTTGATGTTATTGCTAATATCAATCAAAGAGGGGGGTTGTTGGTGACCACAACAGGCCGAAAGGCTTTTTTACAACAATCTTTTACTGTCTTGAGGACAAACACAAAATTCTGGGAACAGGGCCCTATTTCTTCAACTCATCGGGCCTGTATTTGAGGGAGTGGATACCAAGATTCAATCCAGATAAGGAAGATCTCACCTGGGCGCCAGTCTGGATCAGAATGTATGGACTTCCAGATGAATATTGGGACGAGGACATTCTCAAAGATATAGGAAATGGACTGGGGGAGTACATCAGGGCTGCAGAAGAAACCAAAATGCGCAGATACACTTCCTATGCTCGCATCTGCGTCTTCATGCGCCTGAACGAAGCCCTGCCAGAATCGGTAAGTCTCTCTCACCGTGACGAGGAGTGGATTCAACCTCTGGACTATGAGCATGTACCCTTTCGTTGCAGGAAATGCCATGCTCTTGGGCATCTATTCCGAGACTGTCCCCTGAATACCAAAGCCATTACTCCTGACCCCTCTGAATCCCCAACCCAGGACGGCTTCACCAAAGCCCCTAGCCGAAGGCGAGCGCACAAGAAACCCTCAAATGGGAATAAGCCCCAGCAAAACAACACCCATGGCCCAGCTACTAAGAACAGTTTCGAAGTCCTCGCTCAATCCTCTGATGAACAACCCCCGATCTCTGAGTCTAACCCTACCCCTCCCTCTTCCTCCTCCCCTCCCCCCCCCTCAACCTCCCCCTCCAAACGCCAAACCCCCATAATCATCACAGATAACCCCTCAGGAGGACTGAAAGAATCGGCAGAGAAATACAAGGATATGGAAGTCGATGGAAAGCTAGACCCCCCTTCAAGCTCAGAGATTAATATGGAAGGAAGCAGTCAAGTGCAACAGATGGAAGAAGAACCAGAAAGCATAGATCTGAACGGCCTAGACATTCTGGAACTAGAACTAGCATGCAAAAAGAAAGCATATGACAGTATACCCGAAATCCAACTCAGCAAGCTGGAAGTGGTCATTTTGAGAGCTTATCAGCAGCAGCAACTAGGTATACAGCCAGGAAGCCATTGGGATGGAAACCTCCCCCCAAAAGATACCAAAAAGAGAGGAAGAAGAACAGATCTACAGAGAACGATCGAGATTGGGAAAATCCTGGTAGACTTAGGCAGGTATGCTAAATTGACAAAGTACTATAAACCCTCTGCTAATAGTTGAACCATGAAGCTTGTATCATGGAACCTAAGAGGGCTCAATAGCCCAGGGAAACTCAGAATGTTAAAAAACATGATTAAAATGGAAAAGCCGCAACTATGCTTTTTCCAGGAAACCAAATGTAATAGCTCTACTTTAAGTAGCATACTCTCCAAAGCCTGGCCAGGATGTCGTTCGGTAGCGGTAGATGCCTCTGGAGCTTCCAGAGGGCTTGCTATTGCATGGAACACTCAAGCGTTAAATCTCTCAGATTTCCACGCTTCTCATCATCTCATCCAGGCAGCCTTCCACATTTTAGGCACGAACATTCATGGAAATCTATCAAATGTATATTTCCCGCAGGATACAGGAAGCAAAACTGTGCTTCTAGACACCATAGAAGCTTTGAACAACAACAGGAGGCACCCACTCTGGATTATCGGAGGGGATTTTAACATGATTACCAAGCTAGAGGAGAAGATCGGGGGGAGGAATAGATTGGAACAAGAAAATGCCCATTTCAAGGACTTCATTCAAAACACCTCCCTCATAGACATGCCTTTTTGTAATGGCACTTTTACATGGAGCAATCGCAGAGTAGGAAAGCATCAAATTGCATCCAAACTGGATCGCTTCCTTATATCAGATAACGCGGTTCACCTCGGAGGAGACATTTCAGCTGCAATTCTTCCGCACACCGGTTCGGACCATTGGCCGATTGCCCTTCAATGGCAAAGACCAGGTGACCTGACCAGGAGACCCTTCCACTTCGAAGAGTTTTGGCTCTCGCACCCCGAGTTTAAAGACTTTGTAAAAACTACATGGACTTCCTTTATCCCACCAGAAGGGTCTAAGATGTATAAGTTCCAACAGAAGCTCAGGTTTCTAAAAGATCACCTAAAGCACTGGAACAGGGAGACCTTTGGAGATATCTTTAAAGCGCAACAAGATCTAAACCAGGAATTGAAGGACCTCCAACAAAAAGTAACCACAGAGGGACACACTGAAGTGACTTTGGAACAGGAACGACGCATCCACAGACAACTTGAGGAAAGGCGGAAGCAGGAAGAAGTTTATTGGAAGCAAAAATCCAGAATCAGATGGTTGAAGGAAGGCGAGCGAAACACTAAATTCTTCCACAGAACCACTATTCAAAGAAGAATGCACAACAGCATACCGTTCATTCAAAAGCAAGGGGGGGTAAAAGTAGAAAAGCATGAGGAAATTGAGGAGGAATTTCTCAATCACTTCAATCAGGTCCTTCAAGAGCCTGAGGGAGACAGGCGACAGGCAATTGAAAGAATTACCAACAATGTGCCAAGGATCATTACGGAGGAACATAATGAGCTTCTCCTCCGCCCAATTCAGCCTCAGGAGGTGGACGAGGCAATGTCCCAGCTTAAGGAAGGAAAAGCCCCTGGACCGGATGGATTCACCACCACGTTCTTTCACACTTTCTGGGAGATGATAAAACAGGAAGTCTGGCAAATTGTTGAAGAGTCGAGAGCTCTCCATTGGTTGCTTCCCTCTCTCAACTCCACCTTCATTGCCGTCATCCCCAAAGAGGAGGATTCAATCACTCCCGACGAATACAGGCCGATTGCTCTTTGTAATGTCATTTACAAATTAATTCCAAAGTTGTCGCTAACCGGTTAAAGCCCCTGTTTCCTCTGCTCATATCTCCGGAACAGTCGGGGTACGTGGAAGAGAGACAGATCATGGACGGAATTCTCCTCACGCACGAGATAATACGCTCCCTCAAACAATCAAAACAGGCAGGTATGCTTCTTAAGCTGGATCTCTCTAAGGCTTTTGATAAACTCAGCTGGACTTACATTCAGCAAATGCTAAAGGCTTTTGGTTTCTGCTCTATGTGGATTCGCTGGATCATGAGTCTAATTACCTCCACTCAATTCTCCATCCTTGTGAATGGGATCCCCTCCCGCCCCTTCAAACCATCTAGAGGAATCAGGCAAGGGGACCCCCTATCCCCCTTCCTCTTTGTTCTAATGGCAGAAGGACTTGGCCGCCACATTAAACATGCCCTCCATTCTCACCAACTCAAAGGCCTCTCAGTTCACAACACCCCTGCTACCTCTCATCAGCAGTTTGTTGATGACACCATGCTATTTGGCTATCCCTCTGTCCAGGAAGCCTCCTGCTTCAAATCCCTGCTCAATGATTTCTCTGAAGCTTCAGGCACCAATGTCAATTGTTCCAAATCGCAGATTTTTTTCTTTCACACGCCTCCTCCTGTTAAGACTGCGGTTGCTCGAATCCTTGGCTTTCCCACAGCCTCCCTCCCCTCCAAATACCTCGGAGCCCCCCTCACTGCCTCAGCCATAAAGCACTCCTCCTGGCGAACCCTCATTGAGAAGCTTGAATCCCGTCTTAACCTTTGGACGCACAGATCTCTAAATCTGGCCAGTCGGGTAGTGCTCATTAAGTCTGTCCTTCAGGCAATGCCCCTTTATCTTTTCTCAATCCTTGCAGCGCCCAAATGGGTATTAAAAAGAATCAGGAATCTTCAGCGTAGCTTCCTATGGGGCAGCTCGGCAACTAACCGTAAATGGGCTCTAGTCAAATGGCCCACAGTCTGCTTACCCAAAGACAAAGGGGGTATTGGGCTGAGAGACCCGGAGCACAACAACTCCATTATGAGCGCTAAAATATGGTGGCATTGGATCACAAACCCAGAAAAACCTTGGGTAAAAATCTGGACAGCTAAATATGCCAATAACAGACCTCAGGAGGAGCTCATCAGGTTCACCCCCACTGAAAAAGGTTCGCTAATATGGAATGCGGCCAAACAACACTTCCAGTTAATTCAGCAGCACAGTTTTTGGGAAGTCAGGGATGGCAAAACTGCGAGATTCTGGACAGATGCATGGAGCCAGATGCCAAAGCTCACCCACGTTCTCCATCCACCCCCGGAACTCGTCAGGCTGGAGCAGCAGCAAGAAAAAATCCAACACTTTTGGGAGCAGGAAACAGAGCACGGATTTAGGAAATGGAAACAGGGTAATCAGCTAATCAACATCACAAATCTACGGGACATTGAGGAGTTGGAGAAGGAGCTACGAAAAAGAAGCATCAGACACGACGAAGGCAATGACATCCTAAGATGGGGATACCGACCAAAGGGTGCCTTTACTACTTCAGAGGCCTACAAGATCATATGCAACATCACTACCCCTTCTGATCCAATCTGGAGCAAAATATGGGGTCTTGGATCCTGGCCCAAAGTCTCTTACTTCCTCTGGTTGGTAAGCCACAAAAGAATCCTCACCTGGGACAAACTAAGGAGAAGAAACTTCCATGGTCCATCCATTTGTCTTAACTGCAATCAAAATGAGGAAACACTCCAACACCTCCTGGACACCTGCCCCCTAGCCAATCAGCTATGGGAAAAGGCGAGCTTTAGATGTCAAAAAAGATGCAGAACAAAGAACGACATAACCAATTCCTTAAGACACTGGCCGCAGAATCCTTACAAAAGCGAGCTTCTCAACTGTCTATGGAACATGATCCCAGGGCTCATCTTATGGAGCATATGGAAGGAAAGGAACAAACGCATATTCAAAAACCAGTGCTCTTCGATTGAAGACATATGGAACAGGCTCTGTGGGAACCTCAACGAAACGCTGCTGCTCCAATCCTGGACCCAGGAGGATCTTCCCTCTCTAGACAACGAGAAAGGCATTCTAAGCAACTGGCAACTGCATCTACCTCAGGAACTACACAAGATCGGCCCCTCCAAAAGTAGCATCATAATCAAAGGCACTTGGACCGCTCCCCCTAAGCATTCTTATAAGCTCAATTTCGATGGTGCCTCCAAAGGCAACCCCGGAATGGCTGGTTTTGGAGGAATTCTGAGGAATCATGAAGGCACTCCCCTGCAGATATACTTCGGAAACATGGGTTGGGACACCAACAACTCAGCTGAGCTTGAGGGACTCTGGCAAGGGCTCCTTCTCGCTTGGAATCTCAACCTTCAACCCCTGATCGTGGAAGGAGACTCTCAGATTCTCATAAACATGGCCAAGCGCCTTCAGAATGGCTCTCAAGCAAAAACAATCGCCGCCAGCTGGAGGCTCGAAGCCAGACTAGAGGCCATCGAACAAGCTCTCCGCAGCAACAGGGCCATTTCCTTCAATCACACAAAAAGGGAAGGCAACAAGGTTGCAGACCTCCTAGCCAACATAGGAGTAGAAAATGAGAATACTCTCCTCACAGGAAACACGACTATAATACCAAATAATGTCCAGGCTCAGGAATACGCTAGGCTGGTCCAAAGCGATGCTGCTTCCCCGGATGCGGGTGACACTACGGATAGAAGTGAGGAGCCACATGGAAGCCATGTGCTGCCTCAAGCCTAAGACAGGCATTCAATGCGAAACGCCGCCAAGGAATATAAGTGTGGGTTCTCATGGACGGCAATTCAATGCTCTGTCCGGGGTTCAGGTGCGACTGCAGCGAGCAGTTATGGCGTACAGGGTTCGAGGAAGCGATGAAGAGTTTAAGAAAGGTGATGGGGTGGATTGTAATGTGCTGGTTCACGCTCAGAATCTGGTGTTTGGTGTTCAGGCTCCTGCCTGGTCTATGGTTTACGGAGCAACAGCTCTCGCCATCCCTCTGTCAGTTGAACGCTGTATCAAGTTTGAAAGGTTGGTTGGGTGGCGTTTCAATTCCTCCAATTCCTCCTATTCTGCTTTGTTCTATCCCCCTGGTACTTTTGCAAAGATGGTCAGGCCCCGACAGCGCCTGCTCAGCCGTCGAGGCTCTGGCCGAGGAGGGTCTTATCGTCCTCCAACTGAAAATCCCCAATACCACTGCTGTCGATGCCTTTGCCATCGAATTGTTGAAGCCAACCCCCTCCAATCAAGCCAATTCATGGACTCCAGAAGCCCAGATTCTGACTCGGCACCCCTGCCTGCTTTTGGTACTGCCATCTTCTCCTTCAGCAGCTCCCAGGAAAAATCCCGTATCAACGCCCACGTCTCGGTCCTCTTCCTTGAAGAACCTCAGGATGAGGGCGAGGAACACCCCAGCAAGGGGATGCACCAGGCAGGGAGCTCAAAGGACATCGAGGAGACACCAGTGGCTGCTCCAGAGCATGCCACCAACCCACCTTAGACTCAGGTAGCGTTTTCACCCACGGGGGACAAGAACGACATGGATTCTTTCCCTACGGCAGAGGAAATGGAAGAATATGGCTGGTGCAGGATCGTCGAGGAGAAGCCGGACGATTAGCCATCCATTCGCTCAGCATCACTCGCTCAGGCGCTGCTCAGGTCCTTCTTTGATTTTCTGTGTTTGTTATGTTGGCCTACTGTATGTTCTTGCTATGTTTGTTTGGTTCGAAAGAGATCTTGATGAAGGTTTTTTTGATGCCCCTGCGTGGGATCTTGATGAAGGTTTTTTTTAGCCCCTGCACGGGTTGTTAATTTTTGAACTGGTAGCACTTCTGTGGTTTAAAGCCCCTGCGTGGGCGGTTATGCTTAGTCGCGGTGCCCCTGAGTGGGCTGCTCTATCTGATAACTTTCAATCCAAAGTGCCATCCGTGGCCTTTGGCAAAATGACTCAGTGACTGTAAATGTTTTTCCTGTTCCTGTATATAATAGAATAGTATAGTTTTAACGAGAAAAAACATTATATGCATTGAACACACCAAGTGACTATATTAATAGCTTATAGCATCAGGTTGATAGTATTGAAAGTAAACATGAATCTCTGTTTGATGAGTTTCTTAGAAAATGTATCCCTTCAGTATAATAGACCATCTTTCATATACTAAATTGTTATCATCATAGTCCTCCAACAAGTTCATATTTCATCTAGTGCACCACATCAAATAATACTTGACATTTCTATGTTGTTAATGGGTGCAAATACAACAAAAACATCTCCTGCAAAATATAAAAAGTGTAAATTCATATCATAAATAACAAGAAATTAGTGATCAACATGTACTTGATTTTATAATCTATTTAGACCTATACTTTTATTATTATCCAGATACTTATACACAATGACTTGAAAAAAATAACACACACACACACACACACATACATATAAATCCTTTGAAAGAAATTGAAATGTTATTGTCTCTAACAAGATAAAAATCTTGATTTCCTTCAGATTACACTATAGTCTCCTTTGATTCCATCTCTTTGAAGCGTGCAAGTGACATTTTTCCCTTTGTATTAAGTTTTTTATGTTTCCAAGCTTTCACATACATATTTTTTGCACAAACATCATTGAATTGTGTGTCCTCTGTCCAATAGGAAAAAAACGTGATTGTTTTCTTCTATCAATCACAAATGCATTTTGGTACACTTTTCCTTTAATTGAATGCAATTTTTGAGTCGCTTTCACTATTTCAACATTATATTCAATCGACTGATCTACATCATGGACTGCAATAAGCCCAAAAAAAATAGAGTAAATTCAAACAAGAATTTAAATATGTTATTTAAAATACAATTTATATATCAAAGATAATGATCAATCAATTATTTAAACTATGTAATTTTCTAAATTTAAAAATTAATTAAAATTATCATATATTAAAAATATATACAAGTTAATGTGTATGTACATACATGGATACCTCCGTTGATCGGCTAGTCTTGTGGCTTAGTTCAACAATGTGCCATTGAACAACTTGTTCAGCTAAGGGAAGGAAGTTTGCAGAGTGGTCCATTTGATATCTTATAAGTGCTCATTTCATTTATGCTCATGCATCATCATGTTCTCTTTTTCCATGAACAATCCGAAAGAAATTCCAACAATGTTTAATGTTGGTTTTCATATGAAGGCGAAACAACCAAAGAATGATCATGAACATTTTAATTGACCTATTCACCCATCTAACCATATTTAATTTTCATTGAGTTTTATTCCATGACAATTCAATGAGGCATAAATCTTGTCAAAGAAATGTTGTACAAAATGTGTATGATGTGTATTCTCATCACTCATATAAATATGATATTATTTAATAACATATCGATTCTCACTGTTTCTTTCTATATTATCAACATTTGGTTCAGAATGTCTATATAGAACATGGACAAGCATAGGAAAATGGTCAGAATGATAATATTCACTATCTATTTGCTTTTGTGTAACAAATGTGTAATTTTATGAAAAATAAACTACCGAGAAAATGGTCACTGGTTGAAACATTTCACGAGATTTTTCGAATTGTAGGTCGTTACATCGAGCTCTATGAGAATGCTTAGTGTATTTACAAATTTCAGTCTCAAACTTCTTCAAAATATCTATCACAGAAAATTCTTCTTGTTGTAAATCAATCCTTCTAACACTTGTATGACCACTTGAACCAATCAATGTATGGATAAATTCATATCTTTTCCATTCCACTTTTATGTTGGACAATGATTGATCATTTTTATCAATAGGATATTTTTTGTGAAAGAAATTCAAGTTTGCACAACGATCATAACTTTTACCACCAACAAATTTCTTTTGCTAAAATAATTCATGATTTTCTCTTCCACATAGAATTTGGGATGTGAAATCATGTATAGTGGAAGGAGGAGGTGAAATATTCCGAAATGTTTTACCAAAATTAAGGAATGTATCATAATGTAATTGAAATTGCACATGATAACAATAACAAAAGTGTCACATATAGTGATAGGTTTAACATACAACAACTTTTGTTACATAAAAGTACTGATGGAGACATTAATTCGACAATTCTCTCCATTGAGCTTATTGAAAAAATCTATCTCAGTGGTGTCCAAGATATGTTTTGCATGTTCTTCATAGTGATTTCGTGTTATTCTTCACCACATCATATACCTTACTTTTGGTAAAACACACAATTTTTTCATCCAATATTCATTTATTATTTTTTTAACATCTTCTCCAAGTATTTCTTCATATTGTTGCTGACAAATAATTGTCGAAAAAACAAGCTCATCATTTGCATCTATTTCCAATCCAAATTTCCTATGCTTGTGCAATGTTTTTCGTGAGGTCCCTAATGCTTTTGCCATATATTTTATGAAACAATTTTCTTTAGTACTTGATAAAACCACTACTATTTGTATTGCTCTACGTGCATCTAGATGACTTTTATTTCTGGATTTTCCAATTGATTTTAGAACACTATTTTTTTAATCACATTTTCCTTCATCTTTTTATCTTTCATTGATTTTCAAATGCCCGATAGTGTTGTAGTTTCTTTTAATTTCTTCGATGTTAAGAGAACTCTCAAAATTTGAGCTTGAACTTTCACATTTTCATCTTTGAAGAACTTATCAATGATGAGGTTAACATGATCTCACATAACATGGTTAATGTTTTTATCTCCATATGTGCCAATGTCAACATTTTCTAACATCTCATCATCAATATTCATTTCATCTCTAAGATTGAGAATTTAATGTAAATGAGTATAAATATGCATTAAAATATTAAATACAAAATAAAGTTTTTGAAATTGAAAGTAATAAATATGTATAATTTCAATAATACATGACACACACACATATATATATATATATATATATATATATATACACACACAAACACATGCACATAAGTAAGGGTGCATCATTTTCTTCTTCACTTCCTCTATCAACAATTTCAATCTCATCATCAATGTTATGATGAAAATCTCTCTCTGCTTACATTGCAATTTTTTTTTCAAATTAGTTCATCAAATAAAAATTAAAGTGCACAATACACTGTTAAATATTAATATCATTTATAATATTTACATTTACATATGTGGTTCAACTTCTTGCTGAGATTCATTTTCCCTTTCATTATTTTAGTGTCATTCTTTCCTTATTTTATAATAGTTTCTCAAGTATTCTCTACGAACCTCAATGTCTCTAATTCGATCATATTTTCTCTTGCAATGCCACATGATAATTGAACCTATATGGATTTGTAAAATCGAGCCCAAAAAATTACTTTCAAAATCAAGACCAAAAAAACAGTTTCAAAATCCATCCCAAAAACTCACTTTCAAAATCTAGACCAAAAAATTTATTTTCTAAATCCAACTCAAGAAACTCACTTTCAAAATCCAATCCCAAAAAAATTCTTTTAAAATCCGGTGAAAAAAAATTCATGTCTTAAAATTAAATTAAAAGAAGTTTGGTATTCAAAACGTGCAAATGAAGAATGTGAGTGCAAAATTGACATTTCAGTTGAGTTGATTTCTTGCGTTAGGCTAAAATTGTTATACCAAAGGGTAGTATCATTTCAATTTCATGGCTGACAGAAACGATTGATAGGTTTTTTGGCTTAACTTTTTAAATTTTAGGCCAACAAAAAAAATCCTTTAATTTTGACGTTTGTTCACGAGAAAAAATAAAAAAAATTGGGCCAATTGTTTTTTTTAAACACATATTGGAATGACATTTTTATTCCACTTCCTACATTCATGTTCCTAAATACTCTAATAATTCCTTCGCATTCATGTGTGGTAGATATTTCTTTCACATGATAGATATTTCTTTCACATGGATCCCCATCAATCGGCATAGAACATACCAGGAGATGATGTGAATGGATGAAATCATGTAGTAAAACTAACAAAAGGATGGTCGAAGAAAAATGGTCAACGAGGACTAAAGAAGGTGCATTGAAGAACACTCCAGAATGATCGGAAGAGAAACCAACCAAAGGAGTATAATGACTCATATGTATCGTACGATGTATAGGAAAACCAAAACCCAATTCTATAGTGCCATGTTCAATGGTGATTTGACTGATGTTACCATTTTGACATATATAATAAGAAAAATGATTTCTCTCGTTTTCACCTTCTATTTATTGGGATGACTTTCATAGTTTAGCAGTACATAAGAGAAGACAAGTAAGCTTGATAGGGTCTCTTTTTTCTTTCATTTTTAAGGATCCAAACAAAATTAAAAAACAATACTCGATAAGGTATCTTCTTCATAGTTTCAATATAGGGATCTTTTTTTGTTTAACTTTAAATGAACCTAAAAAAGTCCTAAGAGGATGGTAGAAATTTGTTTAATGTTTAACAATCATAAAAGAACCCAAAGAAGCTTGTCCTAGAGGTATAAATGGTAGAAATTTGTTCTAGGTTGATGGAAACACCCTAAGAAAAATAAGCAAATAGGTTTGTATAGGTTTGTATGGTTTGATCTAGGAACTAGTCGTATTATTTTGACATGGAATTTTAAGTAATTAAGGATTGAAACTAAAGAATAATTAAAATAAATGGAAATAATTATGATGTTGAATATATTAATAATATATATTAAAAAACATATAACACATTATATATATATATATATATGTTTTAGAATTAGTGAAGAAATCTTTTAGTATTAAATTCATGAAATATTAAAAAATTAAATATTATTAAATTAAATGTTTTAAAATATAATTTATATATATTAAGATTTTGATCATTTTTTCATATTTATTTCATTTAAAATATAATCAAATTTCTCTTAATTTTTGTAAATAAATCTGTAAATATTTATTATTGAAATTTTAAAATTGAGATTTTTAACAAAAAATTATTTCTATATAAACATATATTTTGTAACTCACGACTAACATTAATATTATTAATTTTTAATTATTATTAGTGTAGATTCATCTTGATTGTATATCTATCAAGCATTGACAAGGATCAAATGTCTTTTCACTTTAAGAGAGGTTTGTAGCTTAGATGAATATAAGTTTATTTAATTATTAATTATAATTATAGTTATTAATTTTTTAAAATTTTATTTTTATGTAATTTGAAGTAGTTAAAAAAATTAGTTATTGTTTGTTTTATTTTATTCTTATTTCTAATTTTATGTAACTAGATCTAGCTAAAGTAATAGGACAAGACAAGAAATAAGATTACAACATCTCCTCCATATTTAGCTAGGCCTATTGGCACAATATAATAATTATAATTATAATTTTATATAATATAATATAATATAATATAATATTTTTATATTAGATTAACACTGAAAAAGGTATGTCTATTTTGCAAATGGGTTTTTAGAATTTTAATTTGGTTATTAATAAATGAATGTTTGAGATTTAACCTCCACAAAATATTTTGTAATATTCGCCATAATGTTCACAAATCAAAAGTTGAGATTTATCCCAAAAATAATTATGTTTTTTCGACCATTTAATTAAATTGATTAATTAAAAAATGTCAAATGAGAAAGTGCCATATGAAATGAATTTTGGATTTATAAAAATGTGTTATTGGACAATATTATTGTAACAAATCCTATTTATATTTTAAGAATCTATGTTTAACTCATATATTGATACATTTCATAAATAATAATAATAAAATTATATTTTAGTTAATTTAATGATTTTTTTAATCTTTCGCAATGTGATATGAAGTAATTTTTTTGGTGATTATCATACATTCATGCATATAGTGATTTATTAACCATTTAATTTACATGAATCTCATACTCTATATTTATAAAAGGTTTATGAGGTGATGAATAGTCCTTGTGAAAAGTTGTATTGTTAAGAGACTCATTGTTTAATTATAATGGTTGTAGTGGTGGTAATCAACCTTATATTATACCACTATAAAAATCCAACATAGTTCTCCATTCTTTTAGTAAAAATAATAAATATAAAAATCTATATTTTTAATACAAATATTATATTTATTTGTAAAAAATAAAATATTTATTATTTCAAAGAAATATGTTTTATAATATAATAAAAAAAATATTTATAATAAATTATTATATATAAAGTTCTAGGGGGTTGCTTAGTTGATTAATCTGAGAAATTTGAAATTGTTCAAACTCGAAAGACTCAAGTTCAAATTTCTTGTATTGTGAACTATGCTACGGGAAGGACATATCATGGTCAACAAGAGGTTTACTCGTACTTATGTGTCAGGCAGACTAATGGGTTCCTATGGGTAAAAAAAAAAACAATATTACATATAAAATCAAATTAAATTAGTGATATATAAAATTATTTTGAATTCGTTAAGCCTTGTTTTTTCCCTTTTTATAAACTGGTGCAAATAGATTTTCATTAGTGAAAGAGAGTGTACATCGTGATCACATATGTAGTCTTTGCAAAGGATAAATACATGGTAGTGTATGTCTCCTCAATACTACAACATACATCAATAAAATAATGTATCATAGCGATGAAAAATAGAATAAAAAAAGGGTGACCAATTATATGCCCTTTATAACCAAGAAATTGGGTTATGCCCAACAAAAACCAAATATTTGTCTCATGTCAAAAATACAATATGAGATGTAGCCAAGAACCATAATTTTTGCAGAGCTAGAGTCATCTCAAGGACTATATAGCTTAATGTGAAGACACCAAGAAGAGAAAAGTCCATGAACTTGATCATCTAAGACACAAGAGAGAGAAGTTTCCTGTAGAAGATAGTCGTGAATCAAATTTTTAGATAGAGAAATGTGGTTATGATCATTTCTCTCAAGTTGTATCAACCTCAAAAGGATTGTGTTTATTTTCACCTCTCCTAAATATGTTATCCAACATATTATAAGGTGCACCACATTACCCAGTTGCTGGGAGAAAGCC
This sequence comes from Pinus tabuliformis, assembly GCA_031772625.1. Taxonomy (NCBI): domain Eukaryota; kingdom Viridiplantae; phylum Streptophyta; class Pinopsida; order Pinales; family Pinaceae; genus Pinus; species Pinus tabuliformis. Next base: position 1,597,102,505 of record CM062818.1, read on the forward strand.
ACTATAAACATCTAGCAATAAAAGAAACAGAAAGAAAACCATGTGCAAGTCCAAAAAAAATGCCACCAATTCAACCCATTAACTCCATATATCTCAGAAGATGAGAAAACAAAAAGAATCAGTAACCTCAAAAATTAGTTGACCAAAGAAAGACAAAACTTCAAAGCCATATAGTAGTCTTAATCAAATGAGATAACCATAAAGTCTAGTGTACTATCAATAGGTGCATAAGTTGGCTCTCTAGGAGGTTCAGTTAGATCCACTAAGGCTGATTTTGACACCACGTAGGTCTCCACATGACTCAAGAAAGAGTTGATATCATTAAGGAATTATCTAATATTCTTGAAAATGCACTTAATGTCCTCCTATCTAGAAAAAAAAGACTTGTAATTTTCAACATTCTTTTCCTTGAATACTAAACATAAGAGTGTGTCCTTTTGTTGGTGTAAAGAGAGAGACTATAGAAAATGTAATCTTTTGTTCTGAAATTTACCTATTTATGGAACTCATTTCACACCATCTCCTCCAGCTTTCGAATCAGAAAAGTAAGTGCGATCTCGAAACTCTTTTGATTCTAGAAAAACAATTTCCGTTCGCACTTCAAAAGGGATTGAATCAAACTAAGATGGAACTTAGTCCCAGGAAAAAATATGAAGATTTTTAATATCAATGTTACCACCTTCCCCTCTTCTACTTGTCATCCTTTGACAAGGAGCCTTGGTAGCCAATACAAGAGAAAAATGTTGAAAACAAGTGAGAGTACCATGACAAAGTAAACAAGTAAAAGGGAGAACCACCAACTCTACATAACTAGCTTGTAACAAAATGATATCATCCCCAATATTCCACTACATGAGCATAAATTTGAGGGAGACTTGAAATTCACGACACTCTAAAGGCATAAAGTGCAAATAATCCCACCAACAAGACACCACTTGAAAACTGAGAAGACCCAAGCAACCCATAATACCAATCTCATATCTAAAGACCATTGACAACTTAGACACAATGGTTCCGATCTTAAAGATATAGTGGATGTCCACAATTGAGTAAAAGGAGTCTCATTTCACTATAGAAGGAATCGGAAAAGGCTTTGGAATAGACCCTAGTTGATTTCCTATGTAAATAAAAATAAGACCAAGTTCATGTGACATGTATTCGAAGCTTAATATTGGCTAAAACATAGTGATGGGTATCACTGGTGATTAATAAATGGCTATGGAAATTGGCAAAGGAATTGGCAAAGGAAATGTGGCATTAATTGGCGTTTATTTATGAAAATAAAGGAAATATTAGAAAAGGAAGATGAAGGGTTACAATTTTGCATGAAAGAGAAATTGAAGGGAAAACGAAGAAAAATGAAAAAAATGGAGGCCTCAATGATAAACGATATTATGAGGATCAGTTCACAACTTTTGGCAGTTGAGATTTTGTTGGTTTTAGTTTTTTTTACTTGATCTTTTGTTGGTTTTATCTTTCTTCAGCTTAGTTTGTGGCTCTCTCATTAATTATCTCATTCTCTCATACTCTTGCATACTTAGATTATTCTTAGGGAAATCTTGGAGCCCTTTGGCATATAACGGATTTGGAGAAAGAAGGAAAGGGAAAAAAATAAAGTATAATGGAACAGGTGGATTAACAACTATAGATGAATTGCTTTGCAGGTAACATGTTGCATGTGTGATTTCCTTGCTAATTTAAGGATGCATGGTATATGCATATGATTTTCTAGTTATGTGCTATTATTGGCACGGATATTTTCCTGGATTGAATATGGTTTTAGGCTTTCCCTACCATTTCTTAGATATAAAAGGTGTTGTGGGATTTTCCTCTTGATTGATATTTTATTTGTGTTGATAAATCCTTATGGTTGTGGGTTGGAACAAATTATTAAGAAGTCATGGAACAACTTGGGTTTAGTTACTAGTCCTGGAGGTTAGGATGGGACAAACACTATGGAGCTCTTGGTGGGTTGTGTTACTACTCCCTAGAGTCGGGTTGCACACACTCTTTGGAACCCTCGAAAGTTGTAGGTTGAATTACTAATTATTGGAGCCTTGAATAACTTGGGCAGAGACTGATTTTGTTGGTGTTAAAGATGTGTGATCATGGAGGTGGAATCACTATGGTTGATGGATATGGTGTTTTGGCCTCTGGAAGCCCTGGCTTGTTTTTTTTTTTCGTTTATTCCATGAGATCCAATATTCATACTTGAAATATGGCATGGGGGTGATTGGCTCAAGGACACATTTGGATGAGCCTAATATATGCTTGGGTGGTTCGTAGAAGTCCCTGAGCTCGTTGGTATTTTCATATGTTAATATGAGAAATTTTGTTATTGTGATCTATGATCATTTGTAGCGATTATATGAGTCACAATATTATGGATGAGTTTCCATGGTTTCTATGTTGGTTGCTTTTTGGTTATATGATGGTTATGTGATGTATACTACTTATGACTCTCGACGTTTTTTGATAGATGTATGAAAGGTTGATCAATGAATGGACTTAAAAATGTTATTAGAGTTATTATGAGAGGGAATTAAACATTCTTGGTGATTCTCAGATAAGTTTCAGACTCCGTTGATCAGATATTTGTGACATGTAGCTTACATGTTCTCTATATGTGTAATGAAATGATTGTCATGGTTAGACCTAGTTACATCAAGTTCTTATTCAAGTTTTGTCTATTTAGCATCACCCTTATGACATTTATCTTTCTTAAAAGTCTCACGAAGTTTTGGGTAGGGGAATGGAGGGTGGCCTAGAATTTTGGTTCACATTTTGGGACTGTAGGCATTGAAATGAGCAGCTTATCTCACAACTACATGGAACAAGGCTTGTGAGAGTCATTGGAGGCCTTCAATCACATGTAGGAAGTTTCAATGTTGTAGTTCGGAGTCTACATCATTGAAAATAAGTTCCAACTTAGGGATTGACCAACTGGGGTGTTTCTTCTAGTCTTGGATGATATGTAGTCCCTATAGGATATAAATTTGTGGTAAGTAAGTCTCATTTATAGGCCCCACTTCCTTAACAAGAATTAAGAGTTTGGGTCATGTCATACTAACTCTTCATCTCATGTTAATCTTGGAAGGCTAGTAAAATTGGGTAAATGTGGGAAGGGTGGTTACAGATTGGTATCATAGCTCCTAAGTTCAAACACTTGGACTAGATGGGAGGAATGTGTTTCGCATGCATGTAAGTGAGTTTTCTATGTGTTGTTATGCATGCATTGTGATGGTCAATGTTGTGTTTTCTTGTCATCATGATGTTGATGTTAAGATAATTGATATGTTCATTTCATTATATATACATATGTTGTGCTAATCTAGTTGATGATGTAGACAATATATCCTCCTTGGAACACCATGGAGGTATGTTTGATCATGTCTATATTCAGTTTACCTAACATGATATGTTTTCAAGAAGAAGAACATCAAGATGACTAACAGAATGGTGGAGTAAAGTTCACTGGATTCTCCCTATAGATTAGATGAGCAACATGGTGATGAGTACTCCTTTGACATAGTAAATACATTGAGAAGATTAAAGGAAAAAATCAGATGTTGTAAGTAAGATAATAATAGGATCATGGACATTCCATAGAACAAATAAAGAAAACAGAAGTTAATGCAGTCATCCTCGAGAGTCTATCATATTTGCAGAGACATGGACCGCTTAGGATTAGTCATGGACAAGAGGAAAGGACTAATGAGGCATATGGAAGTAGGTCTCAGGATACAGTTTTACAGGGATGACATAGTCAAAAATGGTATGTTCATGGATACACTTGACATGCAGGGTAATTACAATGGGCTCTATTATACTTCTTATTTAGAGATACATCGTCGTGATCACTTCCACCATATGTATAGGAAGATTGAGAAGCACTAATTTACAGAGTTCAAGAAATAAAATTCTCCATTTGATGGAAAAATGAAGTATACATTAGCAGGAGGCCTTAGACAAGGAAAATATTTCCCATCCCTTTGCGGACAGCAGCATCGAAACCGGATTTCGAATCGTTGGGGTTTCGTTCAATGCGATTCAGATGTTTCTTGCAAGGAATTTGTGTGGAGGAAATAGTGGGTCGGATCCATAGAAATCAACGGAATTAGTAGCTTCCCTATGGGTTCCAGTGTACTACCGTCCATTCGGGTCCAACCCGCTAGCGATGACTACGGATGTTCGGCTGAACGGGTAGTTTTTGCCTAGATCGGCGGTGAACTGTGTCTTGGTGGCTTCCCCTCCCATTTATTCCTTTTCCTCCCTGCTGTGTAAATACAAACTTATGGATCCTTTAGAGATCCATAGGAAATAATCAATAGACAAGTAGGTAAGGCCAGGCATTCCTCTCTATTTTCATGTTTCAAAATTTTGCAACAAACATTGATGGTGATATTGGTACATCCAAATCTGTGGAAGTTTTGTAATTCGTTTTAATATTATGACTCGGATGAGCAGTACTAGATATTAATTTAAAACTTCGCATCCGTTCTCTTCCATTGTTTCTTGTGTAAATTGTTTGGTTATGTCTGATATTTATATATTTAATGTTACACTACCGAGTGATTAATTCAGATAAATATACAAAACACTGCAGGAATTGTAGCTGTTTTCTCTGAAATACAGAGAGGGGTACTGTGCACCTTGTAAACGTTTTGAAGAAATGCAATTATCTCCATTATTTTCGCTGTGATTCACAGTATAATGACTGGTAGAAGGTTGGGTTGTAATTAAACCCTTTGATGGAGGAAAAATTGTAGGGAAGTATAAGTTTGACCGAAAGAGGCAGCCAGCCATGAAAAATATAATAAAAGTAGGGATGAAAGGTACACAATATTCGAACTACATAACCAGTCGAAAGGCCGATAGATACATACGCATCTCTGCTTATGGGACCCCTTTTTATGATTTTATCTTTCTTTAAAACTGTTTGGTTTAGGCTTTCACTTTTGACGAGAAAAGCTTCCTTGACTTGTCGTGCAAGGAATGTGTACTGCAGTGAACTCGTGCTCTACCAATACATAATTGACATGCTTTCAATATTTTAATTGGGGTGAAGCTCCGTGTAAGTGCTTCCTCCTGTTTAATATATTTGCTATAAATGAGTGAATCACTTATGTTTAGATTTGATTCCATTGTTCGAATCTACGAAGCTTAATTATAATTTTGACAACGAGCTAATCGCTTATGGTTAGATTTCCCTTTTTGATTCGAATCTACGAAATATAATTTTATTTTTGACAACTTTTTCTCCATTGATTGGAATAGTTTCTCTCTTTTATGTGGGGAAAAAGGACATTCTATTTATTTATTTAAAGCAATAAGAGTGAGGTGTTATAGATTTTTATGCTAATTTAACACACATGCTATATGATAAACCTTGCCCGACATAAATGTAAATCCTTTCCACGTAAAGAGAACGAATTATGATCAACTTCATCCATCTTTGATGTGAGATAGGTTATCCACTTAACCATTCGGGTTTTATAGTCCCAAAAATTAACAGATTGTTGTTTTTGCAACAAATTACGGTTCGGCATGAAAATATATTAATTTATCCGCCGTAGATCTTCCAAAGTTCAGAATTTTCTTCCAACATCATGTAAGATGACAAGTAATTTTTCATTTTGCAACTTGTTTTTCTTTATTTTTATTTATTTGTTTTAAAGTGTTATATAGGATAGGATTTTCATATATCAAAAGTGGTGTAGAGGTTTGTCGAGCTCTACTATATTAAAATAGTTTTTTTAATTGGAGTTTAGAAGCTCTCATAGGTGATACGTCTAGCTTGTCTAAAATATTTAGATACTCTGCTTCAAAAGTTATGGGCATTGATTTTCGAGTGTTTTTCTAGCAAAATAAATATCTAAACCACACTTAAACTTCATCCAATTAAAATTATATATGGTAACTTGCAGTTGATTGTATCCGTACATTCTACCTGAATTCATATGGAAAGCTCCATAGAATTTTTAAGCGACATGGGGTTCGAAAAGGAGATTTTAGAAATGAATGTTAATGAGGCTTGTTACCTTGACCAACGAACATATAACGTTGAAATTAATTTGTCTAATTATAAATCTTTCATGTAAACAATAGTTATCTATGACAAATAGATTTAATCTTATTCACCCGCCTCTAACATGTCTGTTCAAAATTTCACATTGAATACACCCATAACCCCATTACACTCTCACATCTAGGTCATGATGCACTTGGTTCCCTTTGTATCTCATGTGCTTCTCCCATCACTTTACCATGAAATACTAGCGCATTCCTTAATGTATTTTCTCAACTCTCAAACTATGTGTTGAATACATTGTCAGTTTACATCCTTAGCCCCAATGTCCTCCTACACCTAGTTCATGTATCATAATCTTTCTATTTCTTTCTCTTATGCTTATGTACTCTCAAACTATGTGTTGAATACATTTTCAGTTTACATCCTTAGCCCCAATGCACTCCTACACCTAGTTCATGTATCATAATCTTTCTATTTCTTTCTCTTATGCTTATGTAGTTAGATTACCATTAAGAAGCACAACCAATTCCATCATGCATTTTCTCAAGGCCCTATAAACATTCTTATCTCTTACATGTTTATATTTCATGTAAAGGTATAATAGCTATATATCTTTTATATGAAAGTATAATAGCTATAACAACTAATTTGTTATAAAGTGCAAATTATGATATGTATTTAACTAATCAAATAAAACAATTGACAAATAAATTTTCCTTAGAGAAATTAAGTTTAGGAAAATTAGAATAATGAAAAAAATTCAGTTTTTATTTTTTTATTTTTTTGTTCGATATTTCTAAGTTCAAGTTTCTTCACTTATGAGGTAAATCTTATGACATTATTTTTGAAAATTGAAAATTAAATGTCATTATTCCCAATGACTGTAACCACTAACCCCTAATACAACATTAACACCATTCATCTGTATTGCAATCATGGACTATCCATCAAATTTCTCTCTCATATTGAGCTTCATACTATCATACTTCTCTAAATATTTATGGTCCTCCATCTACAATCATTCCTTGAAATTATGTTGTTGGATATATGTTGAGAAGTTTCGTTAATTTGTAATTGATGAAGCTATGGGTACTTGATACAATTACCTTTTATTTTTTATATATCCTTCTACCTTGAGGGTTAGTGGAGAATTAATTCCAACCAATACATGTCAACATATTATTCAGGTAGTATTTACTACCTCTACATATTGTGATGGTTCCAATTCTTGATCTTCTTCCTCTACATAATATATGTAGCATAATTTCTTCTCACTGCATTTATGTCCCTTATTGTACTTATTTTCATAGTTGAAACATAGTACCTTTCATCTTATTTAAACCATTTGCTCAGGAGTCAACCTTGTTTGTTCATGAGAGGGATCGTAATTTTAGTTATAGTTATTAGTGATTGATATTATAGTGGCCACGTTTTTATTTTCAACTATCTATGCTAGAATGAGAGCATGATTTATATATTTGGGTTCAAGGATATGAACCTATTGTTGGATGTTTTCCTTTAAATAGGTCTAACATGTTATCGTATAAAAGAATTTTTAATATGATCATCTTTTGGAATTCTTGAATGTGCTTTGTAACTAGACACTTTTGGTCTAAGATTTGCCAATTGCATAAATAAAGTGTTTGTCTTAATATACCCATAATGTGCTATCAATTCTTTTGTAAAAGTGGACCGAGATATAATAGAAGCCTTTTCCTTTCACAAAGCCATTGATACCATAAATTTTGGTCTTGTTCTAAAAAACATTGTTGCACTACTTACCTATTGTAAGGATTCCACTTGGTGTACATGAAGGTATTTCTCTATCTAAAATATCTATGCTACAAGATCATAACATCAAAATTCCTCATGTCATTTCAGAATATAGTGGTTTGTTGGTGTTGACTTGAAGTCGTGATGATGTTGATCTTTGATTAAAAACTCATGATTATGGTTATACCATTCAATATTTGTGCTTTCCAATTGTGATAGCATACTCCATATATAAGATTGATGTTCAATAGGGGAAATTTTAATGATGAAAATTTAACTAAAATTTTAGAACCCTTAGAAAATATTACTTTTCCCCAATACAAAAAATATAAAATGTTTGGTGATAATTTTTTAAACGAACTCAAATTTAGAATGATTTTTATGGTGACCAAGTTTAATTCTATAAAATTTAGGTGAATCATTTTTTTTAGAAAAAAATTAACAAATCCTTCTTTTGGAAAGAATATTATCCCCTAAAACTTTCCTTTATTCCCAACGTCGTATTCTACTTATAGTCATTGTTTCTGTGGATCTCCACAACCCTTTGAGGAAACCTCTCAAAGGCAATATTTTCCATGGCATTCAAAGATTTTTGTTTTCCTTTATTATTTTCATTCATCTTCCTTTACACTTCCCTTCTAGAATCTTTTTGAGAACCTAGTAAATCAACCTTTTTAAACATAGTATCATATATTTCATTAACTTTATTCTTTATTTGAGATAACCTAAATTCTAATTCTTCACTTTCTTCATGAGTCAAGGATGAGCCTTCAATAGATTTAATTGTTGTATTAGCTTTGTTTGGAGGAATGTTGGAAAATAATACCAATACTCTTTATTATCACAAATTTCAGCGTTATAGCCCTATTTTCCACTCCACTACAGTCAGTGAGATCCTAGGTCAACTTACCTCATTTTCTAGCTAGGGGGAACCTTCGTTCACCCTTGTTTCTACTTATATGGGTCTTAGATGGAAGTTATGAGATGTTATAGGGCTAAAATTACATAATTGAGTAATTTCTCATAATTATTTTCTCACAATCTCATAATTATGAAATAATAATTATTTCATAATTTAGAATAAAGTTTGTAGTGAGTTTGGAAAATCTCATAATTGAGCATGAAACTTGTGCATGACTTGTAATTTATTGATTCATGTGTTATCAAGTCCATCCATGACATGTATCTACGCAATTCACATCTGATGAATCCTAAGCTCTCATGCTCCTACACATCTAGATACATCATATAATGTCTAAGAAAAGGCAATATAATGAGATCATTTCAAAGGGAGCCAAATATAAAGAATATATAGATTAGTTAGTTATGTTGGCATATTTACGCCAAAACATTTTCTTTCACATTAGATATACCTAGTGGATAGATAATTCAAGGAGACAAAGTTACTAGGGATCAGAAAGGGGGTTTAACTATTTGAAGGTATAAAATATATTGTACTTCTTATGTTATGAATGGAAAAAGTGTATTCCTCTTCCTATTTTATGTTCTCTTCTACATGAATTTTATTTGGATGTTGTTATGGTTTCTAGTCTGGGAATATATAGCCATGAGCCTTTTCACCCCTCTATGTGGAATGAACAATTGTTGATGTACTAGATTTAGATAGTTTCACTTGATTTCCATCACACAGTGTCTAACGTATTTGATGGAAATACCCATGGATCAATAACTCCTTATATTCTAAGAATATTTAGAGATAACAAAATTGGTAACTTTGCTGGGGAGAAATCTATAGCGAGCATGATATCTTTCTCTTTTCTATATCCCTTGCCTTTGTTAATTTATGAATAATTATGTATTGAATCCTATCTATTTTCTCTATGCCTTGTTTTTATTATTTTTAATGTAATTTTGTATTGATTGAATGGCCTGTAATTTTTAGATCTAATTATGTTTTAAAACTTATATTTTGAAAAGGAGAACAAGACATGTCATGGATTTTACATCAAATTCTATGACTTTATGTATATAATTTGAGTGAAATAACTTCCAATATGAGCTCTTCTCAAAATTTGACCAAAATTGAGAAAAACAATTATCTAAATTGAGTGAACACATTTATTTTTTCAACAGTTTTTGATAGGGACTTTTTTTCTACATTAGTCGCAAACCATTCGATCAAAAATTTTCTTACCTATATTTTGACACACAATATCATATGTTTACGATATATTTAGTAACAAATTGTCTTTTAAGATTTTTTCTCTAATTTATTTTATTTTTTTATTTAATTTTATTTTTAATTTGCATTTTTCTCTGCTAAGATCTAATTTGCATACTTAGATCTGTAATTGTATATCAGTGAGTTGTCAAATATGAATCATATTGATTTGGATACTCTTCCTTTCAAGAGAGTTTGATTCTTTTTTGTACCTTCTGCTAATTTGTCTGAGATGCTTGCCACTCATTGCCTAGTTTGGTGATATATCTTTTGATCATTTTTATGACACTGTGAGTTCAATCTGATATATGTGGATTGTATGTGTTGTTTTAATTTGAAATATTGAAAAGAAATCTATGTTCTGTGGAATTTTAGTTCTTGATCGTCCATCCTGAGGTTGAGATCGTTTTTGTACATAGGTCATTATGGTTCCATCCTTGTTGTCCACCTACATTGAATTTTGAATTGAAGCATTCTTTGAATTTGAGCTTCTTGTTTGTCTAAGTGTGATACCTCATAGATCAATTTTTTCATTTGCAAAGCCTTAGTTTTGAGCTTTTGAGTGATTCTTAGTGTTATTTCTTTGGCATTGTTTAAGAGTATTTAATTTTCTAATGTAAGTTCTTTAATGGATCTGTTATTTATGAATTAGGTTAATTTCAAAATAACCATTGAGAGTGAATGTTAGGTTTTCTTTCTCACTTGGAAAAAGGAAAATATATACTCTACTCTCTCTTAGATAGTTTTCATCGAATTGGAAACATAAATTGCACTTCATTTAGTTTGCATTAGGATTGGTAGTGAGTTTTTTCCCACCATCTTAGTTTCATTTTATACCCTAGGTGATCAATAACATAAAATAAATCATTAATAATATTATTTAGACATTTTTGGTTGGATAAATCCAATAGTATCCTAAGTTTTTGAGCCTTATAGTAAGGTTGGTAGAGGAAACTCTTTAAGGATATAAAACTGAAACTAAATCTACAAATGAGTGTAAATTTATTTTCACATCATATGCTTTCTAAAAAATTGTCACACAAGAGTTCACCAAATAGTTTCATTAGGAACCTGTAGAGTGACAATTCTATTCTCAGACTACCGGTGCCTATCAATTACGCGTGTCTTAAGGGGACCACTTTGAGAGGCATATGACTCATTTTGTGCAATCTCTCAAAATGTCTAAGAAATTTTAGTTACTCCACCTATGAATATGGTTTTGGTCACGTGTCTCCCACTAGTCATTTGATTGTTAAGTGGTAACCATAGTGGGATGTCATCTAGGGCTCTTACCTAGGTGACTATGGGTGGGAAGTCCCACTGGTACCTAAGGTGGATGTCAGTCACCATATCAGTTCTCCTAGATGATAGTCTTAAGCCCCAACGAGGTTACTTATGCCTGTTAAAGCTGATATAGGAAGGTTGAGGAAACTGCTTCTCCAATCCTTCATCTGTACAAGGTCCTTTTGGGCTTCATCTCCTCAAGCATATTAGATTTTATGAAGTGTTTTCCTTTTGAATCTATGAGGGATTTTCATGTGCATGTTATTTCATTTTATTGTAGTTGGCATAGGGGTATTTAAAATTAATTGACTAAATAATAAACATATATTCACCATGGCTAAAAAAATGTTTTCATTATCAAAAAATATTAAAACTCTCTCCTAAAGAGGAGGGTATAATGTCTCGAATATGTATGATAGCCCCAATATTGGAGGAGTCATATGAAAATCAATTTTGGGGGGATAGCCTGGTTCTTGGGGGTAATACTTGGTCATATTTGAAGTTGTAGATGAAATTCCACTGCCACATGTCATCCAACCTTTAACTGAGCCTCTTAACCACATACTTGTATAGTTAAATGCCTATTTCTTAAAGCCTTTTCCCTTTTCCAATCATGAGATGTCTATTGATAATGGCGGTTCTACCATGGGGGAATGGCTCCCTCATCGTCATCCACATCTAGAGTGTCATTTTTTATCTCTTCTTTAACACTGATTAGTGTGATAGGTCCCACTAGCTAGAGTTTTATTACACCTATCTTCTCGCAATGGGGCATCTTATCAGTTTCTATTGTAACCCAAACATGTTTTTCTAGTTTGTTTGATTACTTCTCTCTACCTATATTTATGTTTGGAATAGGTGAAAATATGATTCAACCAATGAGAGCTTCACCTAATTCATATATCCCCAAGATCATCATCTCTAGTGCAGGTCAATCATCTTCAATGAACTTTCCAAGGGGATATACATTTGTCCATGGTTGATCTAGGGGCAATATTATTTTTGGGGGGAGGACCTTCAACCCTTGGGTTACTTCTATGTTTGAAGTAATGCATTACTCTCGAGGTTTTAAATCCTTAAAAGGGGTTGATTTACCTAGGGGAAATATCCCTACTAGCGCCAATATGCCTGTGAGTTTTCCAATATCATATCCCTGATCATGTTCATGAGTGGAGGAATAGAAAGAAATTTATTCAGAAAAAAATTCATCACTAATTGCTCAGAGATTGGTTTACTCAATCATTGCAAAGACCTATACCTAGCGATGTCATTATGGCAAGGGAAGATATTGAGGAGGGTGTCGTTGTATGCGCCCAACATCTTGACATGATTTATTCACATTTGAGTATTGTATATTACATCATCAATAATCCTCCCCCTCCTTCAATTGAACCTAAAAGGCCTAAATTGGGACAACATTATGATGACGTGATTGGTTATGTCTCTTCTAAGGTTGTCAGTAAGTTATTTACTCAATTGGGGTAAGTGATCATTACTTCACAAGCCCTAAAAAGTGTGTCCAATTCAAAAAAATCAACCTATTTTATTAAAACCACCAAGATTCATATGTTGTAGTCCATGCAACGAAATAATACTTAGCAACTTGGTGGGAAAAATAAGAAATACAAAAACAAAAACAATTCTAAACTTGTTCGAGAGAGTCAAAGATCACAACCCACTGAGGGTGGAGGCGTAAATGGCTAATGTAGAAAGGTAAAATTCCCTTGCAAGGTTTGCCAAGGGAATAACTTAACTTACAAATACTCAAGAGTGGTTGAGATTCATCACTCCCTTATGCAACCTAATGCTACTCAAGAAACTATTGTTTTCACACATTTGGTCCTTGTCTAATCTTAATAAATGGTTACACAACCTCCTCCACCTCCACCTTAAGGTCATGGAAGGAAAAAAATTTCCTAGAGATAATACACATGTCGTTATATTCAACTTATAATTTAAATTCTCTATGAGAAATAAATCTTATGATGCTATAGAGTGGAGTTATGGTTCTAGGCACCTAGTCATCCCCATTGTGCCTAATGGAACTATCATGCTAGATAATATTTTAGATCTAGTGTGTTTCCAACCTAAGGTTATTCTTCATGAGGCAACAAAAAATACCTATGTGATAATTTTTGAACACTAAAGTATTGTTTAGGACTTATCCCAAACTCCTTGTAGCATGGCTTCCTTGGAGGTTCTGCAAAGTTGTCCTATGTAATGTAGATCTTTGTTGATTGCTATTGAAAAGGTTGATCCCTTTCACTAGAATATAATATCATTTGATATTGATGAAAATCATTTTATATTATCCCATAAGGTAACTTTTCATAGGTCTTTCCAAATCTTCAGTTATCATGTGTGCTACATTATTATGGATTAAGGATCTTCCACCTAGATTATGACCTCGTCAAGTATGAAAACCCTCAATTCCATAGCACTCATTAAGGCAAGTTCCACAATTCAAACCTTCTATTAACATACCTTTGTGCCTCATGGCCTTCTTATAGCATTGTACATCAAGCTAGGTGTAAAGATAGTTATGGTCAATGTAGAAGTTGTTAAAACCCCATTAGATTATAATATTCTCCTTGGTTGTTTAGTTCTATGCTATGACTTTTGTCGTATCATCAATCTTCCACATTGATCACTTTATCAACAAAGGAAAGATCATCACTATTAGTCATCTTGATTATTGTATGTTAATGACTAAGTATAGAACTCTGAGAGCTACTGTGCCATTTATTGCCAACAATCGTTTAACTTAAGACATAATTTGTGTGGGTCTATTTGAAATCCTATCACTCAATTATATATTTCCTATAAGCACACTTGGAATTCCTTATACTTTTTTGGCTCCCATGGATATGATATCTTTAGACACTAATTGATTCCATTCATCTCCTCATACTTGGGTGGTTGCTTCTCCTTTCGAAGGAGAGCTGTATGGTGAGAATACATAGCCTTTAGTGGAATATATTTTCATTGTATTTTTCAAATTCATACCTCCAAATTGTTGTCGAAAGCCCCATCGCATTATTTAACCCAATCAGGAACCTTTTCCCACTTAGGTTGTCAATCTGCCTTTTCCATGTGACTCAATAGATGAGGAGCTTTCTTCCAAAAAAGTCATCCTAGAGTTTGTGGATTTTATTTCTTCCCTAAGAAGAATGTTCCATTTGATGTCTTTTTTCTCCTTGAATATGAACTGGTCAAGAATGGGAAACTAAATCTTAAACTTTTTAGGGTGATTCTATAAGACATCCATGGAAGTTCCACCCTTCAACCAAGGAAAGCATTGTGTTTCTACTACTGAGGCTGGAAATGTGTTTCCCAACCCACATCCTCTAACTTATGAGTGTATCTTACCCACTTTATGTCTTTATAGCTCTATTCAAGGACATGTAATCTCTCATAATATCACTCATTCTTTATATCCTTAGGTATTTCTTGACAACGATATGGTCTTGGGTTTTTCCTAACATCATCAAGGTTTAGGAATTAGGAAACTCAACTATCTATAGCATGGTCCTACTACGGTGTGTCATATGGTACAAATACCAACATATGTGTTCATATATGGGAATCCTTGCCTTGTTCCCAATAGTGGGAAGAACATGACATAACCTACTAGATGATGTAACCTACTAGATGATGTTATTCATGTATATATTGTATATAGGTTTTGGTGGGGTGCGTTTTCCTCTTTTAATTTTGTGTGTCTTTATGTTACTTTGAGTGTTTGCTTATGCATGGTGCTTGATTGGTTAATGTCAACCCCTTGCATGATCTATTTAGGATTTATAGATGATGTCAAATATCATACTCAAAACCTTACTTTCATTTTTTGGTTTCTCCTTTCACCCACCAATCAGCTCACGAGTTCAATGAGAATTTTTCTTCGCTTTGAAACCAATAATGTGGCTAAATATAGTGCCTACATTGAGATATTTTCTAAGGCCATTTGTCTTGGAATTCATCACTTGATCATTAAAATTTAATTTACACTTGTAGTATGTCATCTAAATCATGTCCATTATGTGACGAACCCTACATTGTTTCATTATTATTTGAGGGCATGGGTTGACCTGTGAGTTTGGGTTTCACTTTTGTGAGAATTTCTTGTGAAAAAATCGTAACTACACTTTTTTAACGAAACTAAACAAAAAATTCAGCCAAATAATTTTATTTTTTTTCGGCTGAAAATTTGAATTTATCTTTCAGCCAAAAAATTAGTCATTTGAGTTAAGAAAAACCTGCAATGGTTTTTTTGTCACGAGGGGAAAAAGTCGACGACTAGTTTTTTCGACCAAATTTTTTTCAACCAAAAATGTTTTTATATATGTGGGGGCCATTAAAAAATTGAACATTTTTTTCTCATCCAGATGTCCGTTGAGTTTGTTTGAGTTTATTTGTGTTGACTCTTATACTCGTCAGCTTGTTTGTCATAGTGGAGGAAAAATTTGCAGTGGAGGAATTTTTTCCAACTTAAACTTTTGTTATTGTTTTTTCGGATTTATTTCTGTATATGCTAATATTTTGTTGGTTTTTGAAGGATTGGTTGGTGTTGCAGGAGTTCTTACACCTCTTCATCACTAGAGGTATTTTGCCAGGCTTCCCTTCTGACCGCACAATAGCTAAAAAAATAGGTATGTTGACACCTGCACCTCCTTCGCTTTCTTTTAGTCAATAAGAGTAGGAAAAATAATTCTAGGAAAAAACATGCATGTATCTCGAAGGAGCTTCTTTATAAGTTGTTTTGTAAGGAGAGGGCTCTAGCCTTTGTTGCTAGTTCTCTTTTGGCCAATCTGGTAGTTCAAATCAATCTAATAAACATTAGCTTACAGCTTCATAAATTTATAATTTACTAGGGAAATTAGGGTACATATGTACACAAAATGAAATTGGATACCTTATAGCCTCAGAAATTATTACTCTCCTTCCAATCATGGTTGAACGAAAGAATGAGAGAGAGGGGTGACAATGTGGTCAGGAGAGACAACCCTGAAAAGCTGAGAACTTTAACAAGTTCCATGTGCGTGTCTGGCGTGGATTTATACTTGAGGATCATTTTATGTTAACTTTTAGTCAAGCCCCACCCAAATAAAGCCTGATATTCCTCTTCTAGAAGATACACGAAATATTTGGAGGAAGTGAATTCAACTTCAGGAATGACCCGTGGAAGATCATCTTTTGGGAATGTCGTATTCTGTCATCATTATTAGTTCAAGGTTTCTTTATTTGAAAATTCCCCTACATTTTTAGAGCAATTACATCGATTTTGTAACTCTAATCTTTTCAATCTGATCATTATGAGGAATTTCAAGAAGTATAATTTTTATACTTTGTTGACTCTTGTAAACAGGCAACTATTCTCTTTCATTTGATTGCCTTATTATTCATGAAAATTTTTACTTCAGTTCCATTAGATTCACAACCACTGCATACATGCTATAAAATTGCTACTTACACTGATGGAAGTATGTTTCCCAACAATTGGAATAGGGAAATGGGGGATCCAGTAAAGGATACACCTCAAATAGGGTTCAACACTTCTTCATATGTTGAAAAATGTGCCTCCTTCATTTTCTTTCAGTCTGTAAGAGAGAATAATTGTGATCAACATTGTGTATCAAGAATTTCATTAAAATATTAAGGCAAAGGAGTTACAAATTTTCTTCAGCATTCTCTTCCTTACATGAAAATAGTGACACTTCTCAAGTTAATTGACATTGCAGTTGGTTGAAACCTTTCATGATAAAGGACTAGCATACATTTTTTTTCCTCTGTCGAATGTGGTTCAAGTCAAAATGATCTCTAGAGTGCACATATAACTCATCCTCAATTACCCAACATGTCCATGAATTTGACGTGTAGTCCTCAATTTCACTTAATAACTTAAAATCATCCATTCTAAGTACTTTCTTTGGATGTTGGGTTCATTGCTGTCCATGAAATTTTATGATTATTGTCCTTTCATTTTCCATTCTATTTTTTTATTAAAGTTCTATGTTTCTACAAGAGGTTGCATTCTCCCAAGTGGAAGGTCATATGTAAATTTTCATTCTGTTATCGAATGCACTGGTTTTCAGTTTGTAGGTTTCATCAAATGATGTATGAGAATATTTTCTTCTAAAATCTATGAACTTTTTATTTTGAGAAGAAAAATTAAGAGCCATTGAGAATAGAAAATTGTTTTTTTTACTTTGAAAGAAAATCTTAGGATAATCCATTCTAAGTATTAATAATCTACAGAGAACAATAAATGAGAAGATTTAGAAATAGATCAAAGAAATGATAAAAGAGTTGCTATTATATTACATACAACTAAGAAAATAGATGTACACAAACACATAAACTAAATATATAACCAGGGAAAAATGATCTATCACCATAACTAGGAAAATACGAGGAATAAAGTTATTGAGAAATCATTGAGAATAGAATTTATTTATTTTATTTATTTTTATTTTGAAGTATCCATTGTAAGTATCGATAACAATGTATCGATAATTTGCAAATAAAAATAAATGAAAACCTTTAGAAATTGATCAAAGAAATGATAAAATTGTTGCTATTATATTACATACAACCAAGAATACATCTCTTCTCAAACATATAAACTAAATATATAACCAACAAAAAAATTATCTATCACCATAACCAAGCAAATACGATGAATACAATATCGAGAAATCCCTCAATTACGCAGGTAGAAGTGATTCACTTCAAACATGGAAATATTTATATAGAGTAAAAAATCACTAGTAAGGGAATTTATACTACAGTTGATTCATTTTTTAAATAAAAATATATTTTTAAATTTATAAAACTGTTATTTTCATTTTTTATTGACTAAGTATAATGACCTGATAATTATTGTAGGAATAGTCTAATTAATGGATAGCCAGTATAGTCTAATTAATAGATGAAACTGTTTTTTAGCTAGTAATATGTTTGAGATATCTTATTTCATTTTTCAATGCATAAATGAATTCAAAACTAAAAATTAGATACAACACTTAATCTTTTCTTTACAGATTAAACAACTTAAACATATATAATTTTTAAAAATCTCCACCAAGAGTTGCGGTTGTTGGCTTTCACATACACTTGTATGTTAAAAATTGTAAGGCACATTTCAAAAAAAAATCATAACAAGTCAAAATCCACAGAAACACCTTACAAAGTATCAAGAAGTAATGTTCATTACAAAGTACTCGCATTCTAGACCATTGCAAGAATTCTTTATAGATATAAACAAATATTGTTGAACCACTATCTAATCAATGAGAATTTTGTAAGTGTGACTTTTTCTTGATTATGAATCTAATAGTCATTATAAAGTACACGTGGCTTCAACTCAACCATAATTATATAATCATGACATATGACTCTTGTCATCAAAATCATTGCACAACTCTCATTAACCTCCTCACACATGAAATCTTTTGGGTTTTTTTTTATTATTTAATATTAAATTTGTTTAGTTGGATTCAATATTGGGGTTGTTAAAGTATTGACCACATGAAAACTATTATGCAATGAAGTCTTTTCGGATTTTGTTGATTATTTACATTATATTTGTTTATTTTCCTATAATTTTATTTTGTACTACCATGCCCTCTTAGAGGGAAGTTTAGTGAGATTAACCAAAAAGAAAAAGATATGAATATAAGAAAAAGTTGGATCTTTGAACAAAACATCCAATTTCCTTGAATATATTTAAGTGATAATCCATAATTGATAAGACATAAGATATTTATAAGTCATATTTAAGTGGTAGGAAAACTAGCATGAATTGTCGCAATTGGATATTTAAGTGATAAGTGATAATAACTTGCCAATTCACATTGCTATCTTTTTAACTTATCCTATCCATGAATAACATCCAATATGTAAAAATCTTGGTTGATGATCTAATCCATGGATTTAGGCAAGCAAGCCAACAATATTATGCATATGAAAACTAGATGATTTTTAATCTTAATATTGAAGATAAATATAGGATTTATGGATGTCAATGTACTTAGTTGCATGATCAGAAATGAACCCTTATTTCCTTAAAAAATAAATTCAATCACTTATATATAAGATGAAATCCCTTAAAAATTAGTTATTGATTGATTTGAACGTGGCTATAAACTTTAAATCACATGATGGAAAATATCCATTGATAGGTTAAGCTTCGATATAGTCCAAACTTAATAAACATGACAATATATCTAATTTCAAGGATTGGTATTCTCATGATAAGTATAAGCTTCATTGAATACTGAAGAAGTCTCATTGGGCATGGAATTACTAATAATGATTTTAGTATTAGGGGTATGGAAAGTCACAAGAGTAATTATTAGAGGATTAGAGGTCCTAGCTCATGTTGAAAATCACATTAATTTTTGATGATGAAACATAGTTTTCTCCTCATCAAAAATCAATGTAGTGTACCATCTGTCTGAATGTATATCATGTGCAATCTAATATGTTATTTTCTTTTTTCATTAATATTTCTATTTGGGAATCATTGTTGAGTATTAATTAAAATTGGACTTTTATTTCTCCACCATCTTTAATTAATATGATTTTGACTATATCATTTTATTATATTTATTTAATCATACCTACTACATGTAGGTTGCATCATGCTACTCCATATTATTATAAATCATAAGATTTGTTTCTTATTGACTTCAAATCTATCATCAATCTAGTTCAATTTAATATTATATATTCACCTCTTCTCCTATATTTCATTATATTGATTTAAGTGATAAGTGATATTTAAGTGGTGGAATAACTAGCATGAATTGACACAATTGGATATTTCACTCATAAGAAATAATAAATCTCTAATTTTCAGCGTTGCCTTATTCACTTGTCCTATCCATGAATAAAATCCAATATGTAGAGCTCTTGGTTGATTATCTAATCATGGATTTAGGCAAGAAAGCCAATGATCTTATGAATATGAAAACTATAGTGTTTTTTGATCTTAATATTGAAGATAGATATAGCATTTATGGATGTCAGTGTAATTAGTCACATGATCGAAAATCAACCCTTATTGCCTCATAGAAAAGTATTAAATGACTTATATAAAATATGAAATGACTTACAAATTAGTTGTTTATTGGTTTGAATGGGGGTATAATGTTTTTAAATATGGCAATTTTTGCAACAAAATCATACATTACATGATGGAAAATATCCATTGATAGGTTAACCTTCGATATAGTCCAAACTTTATAAACATGATAATATATCTAATTTCAAGGATTCGTATTCTTATGATAAGTATAAGATTCTTTGGATAGGGAAGGAATCTCATTAGGCATGGAAATACTAATAATGATTTTATTCTTAGTGGTATGGAGAGTTGTGAGAGTAACTATTAAAGAATTAGAGGCCCTAGCTCAGGTTGAAAATCACATAATTTTTTTATGATGAAAAATATTTTTCTAATCATCAAAAATGAATGTAGTGTAACATATGTTTGAATGTTATTCTTATGTATTCCAACATGAGATCATTTGTTAAGACGTTTTCCCAATTGCATTGATTTGTAAATTGCCATTTTTATACCATTGGGATAGTTCATCACAAAATATTGTGTAATATTTGATCATCCCATCACAATATATATTTATTTTTCATCATTTTATGATAATCTAAGGCATTTGAAAAAAATAAACATATTATTCATTTTATTGACGTTATCTTTTTCCAGGGATTAGGAAACCCATTGAACATGTTTGAAAAATGGGAATTATGCATAGAATTTTCTTGTTATCCCAATCCATGACAAGAAGGGATTACTTATGTTCTATACAATATTGCTTCGAACAAAGTCCTTTGAAGGAAAAGGAATCTACCCAGAAGGAAAACAAAAAATGAAGCATATTATTGCACTGATAGAAGGCTTGGGAACAAATAGGGAGTACGGATCCAATGGAATTGTAGTCTTCACCAATTCTGAATTTGTGTGCATCTAGATGAAGGGCATGTACCAATGCAAAAAGGAGAAGTTAAAACAATTGCATAGAGAAGTAAAAAATATTGCTAGTTAATTTCAATCTTTTAGAATAATTATTTGTGCAAATGTTAATAAGATGTTGAGTGATCTATTGTATGGGGAAATTTCAATTCAAGATTTGTGTGTGAAATATGGATTGGTGTCAAGAATCCCTCCATCAAAATGTATTGATGGACATTGTAAGATATCTCGGATATGTGTGTGTTTTTTAGTTAGAAATGTCGTGTATTTAATTACCATGTGTTTCTTTGAATACTATACTAAGTGTTCCCACACTATGTAATCCTAACTTGGTGAATTATTAGGCGAAGTATCGAGACCTAACATGTTTTATAAAAAGTTGTATTTAATTCTCAAAATGTGCACCTCAGCATTTATGTTTTTAGTCTTCAGCATATTTGAAATGAGGAATTTAAACCAAATGATTTTGAAGAAACCCTTGGATAGTTACTTTTATTTGTCTTATATTGCATGGAATTTTTTTAAATGGTAATTTTAAAGATTTTTAAATGCATGAGGTAACTTGGGTTTTTTTAAAGATCATATCACTATATATATATATATATATATATATATATATATATATATATATATATAGAGAGAGAGAGAGAGAGAGAGAGAGAGAGAGAGAGAGAGAGAGGGCCCGGATCATCACATGAGTAGTAACCACTTCATTCTTTGAGGCATAAATAGGATAGAGCATCAATAAAGTCTCATTCATCGACTAGAGGGAGACTTTCTATGCATGCTGATGAGATTGGTCATTGATCAAAGAGAGTATCTGATGAATCAAGGCAGGGATATCATTTGTTACATCATGTTATATATATGTTTATGTGGAAGTTTTTTCTTCAAATTTGAGGAAATATCTTGGGAGTTTGGAGCTCCTTGCAGAGAGTCAAAAAAGTTTAGAAATAGTTGTGCACTCTCTAAGCTCATTTCTTGATATTTACAAGAACCTTGGGTGAAAAACCAATGGCTTTATAGATATGATGAGGAGTAGAAAGGAAACAGTGATAGGTCCCAATAAGTGGGACAAGGTAAGTTGGAGGGTTACAATGCTAGATATATGTTTATTTTCAAAGAAGGGTCAAAAAGGAAGATGCTCAAGTTGCAATATTTCAAGCATCCTAATACAACCCACTATTTGTATGATATGTTCCTTAGAGAATATGGTAAGCTTCCATGGAATCATGAGGCTCCAAATTATTTTCCAAAACTATTTAATGAAAAATTGTTTTTGGGTATGAAAGCTAATTACACTTACCTTGCATCTAAATTTTATGGTACTGGGGGAGGTCGTAAATATGAAGGTAAGGGTGGATTACGGGATACTCAATTTCCTCATCCACCATCACCTTTAGTACCTTAACCTCAATGTCTGGTAACTTTGCAGTCAAAGATGGATGCAACTTTTTAGATTGGTCGAGAGGTAGGTGATGCCATTATAGACAACATATAGACTACACTGACTAGAATTGATGTAAGTCTAAATCAACAAAGATCATGAGCTGGTACACATGATAATTTTGTATATAAATCATATGTGTATATAGATAATATAAAAATTGAAGAGGTTAAATCGTATGTAAAGGCTTGTCATCATGGTTGGAAAGACCTAATTGGTCATGAGGAAGAGGGCATGAGATTAGTATGTGTTAACGTTTAGGGTGGATATTTTAATCCAATGTAATGTATGTGTTAATGTTGATTCACAAAGATTTTGTAAATTTTTTCAGATATAATCTAACATGAATGTATCATATCTTTACCATTTCTATTTAAGTTGTTTGTTGAATGAGAATTTTTATCATATGACAGTGTTGAGTTCAGGTTCAAATGATGCTATGTTGAGAGATGTTAGTTTTTTTTAAGAACATGTTGATACTATTAATTTACTTTTATTATATCAGTATTCTTAAGAGATATTTGTAAAAGAAATAATTACAAATATAATTGAATGTTAACAGATTTCCATTCCATCTGCCATTTTCAACACAACGAAACTCTCTTCCTCCCTATCATGACATGTGTCAAATATTCGCTTGTCACAAGTATTGAATATTTCACTTGTGTTTGTTATAATTGGAGAAAGTTTCATTAAAAAATGTGATATCTATCTTACAATTTTAAAATTTTAAAATTTTAGCTTTGTGGAGACAACTTCCCTTCTCCAGGAACATTAGTGATGGAGTCGGCTATGGGGATAGGATCATCTAGAGAATTTGAAAAAGTTGTTACAATTCTTTAATATTGTGAGGTTATCCATTTTCATGTCCAATTTAGAATACTTAATATATACATGTACATGTATTGTACGAGGCATCCATGAGGGCGCAATGCAGGGGCAACAACAAAAGGTATTGCATGGAATTTGAAACTTGAGCCAGCTACAAGGATTGAATCATCTCGACAATTTGAAAAAGTTGTTAATTTCTTTTTAATATTGAGTTCATGCATTTTCATGTGCAATTTTAATTTTTAAGTATATGATGTATCTACATGTACTGTATAGCACATCCATGACTATGAAATGGAAGGTGAAAACCAAGAGGTATTGCATAGAATTTGAAACTTGAGTCACCTATAGGGATTAAATCCTTGATACAATTTTAAAAAGTTGTTACAAGTTTTTTAATATTATGAATTCATGCATTTTCATGTGAAATTTTAAATTTTTAATAAATACATGTACATTTGTTTTACAGGGCTTCCACGAGGGTGCAATTGAGGGGGATCACCATAGCGTATTACGTGGAATTTGAAACCTTTTATATATATTTTTTATGCTAAAATTCTCTTTTAATTTTAATACAACAAAAATTAATTTAAAAGTACACAATCTTATGTATATATGCATATTACACATGTTGTGCAGGGCACCCATGATTTTGATTATAGCACGAGGATGTTGATAGATCGTATATTTCAACGCGATTCTCTTTGATGAGAATTTTTATCTAACAAACTTTTTATTGTATTTACTTTTATCATGATATAAATTTTGGAAATATTTAAAGTAAAACTCTTTATTATGAATTGATCTCTTTGATGCATATTTTTAGTTGACAATTTTTATTATATTTACTTTTATAATGACATAAAATTTGGACATTTTTTAAATAGAGCTCTTTATTATGAATTGATATTTAATGTGATATTTTTGAAGTTTATATATGTTGCATGATGATCACGGTTTGATGCTTAAAGGTTTTACATTTAAGTTCATGAATATGAGGCAATGAAAGTAAATTTACATTTAGTCGGTACATTTTGCATCATGATTCTTATAATGTTAGTAGAATGCAATATGGATTTGGGTTGATTCATATGTTTTGTTAAACATTGTTTTGTCAAGTTGTTTAGTGAATAGTAAAATTACAAATTATAAAATATGATACATTTTGCATTCATGAATCTGACCATGGTGTAGATGTCTAAAAGAATCATAACTTAAAATTGCATTATAAACATGTATTCATTTTTCATTCATGAATATATAAACATCTTGTATAGAAGGGCTACTATGGATTCAAATTGATACTTAACTTTTAATATAAAGTTGATGAAAGAAAACATACTATAAAATTGCATTATAAAGCATGGTACATTTTGCATGATGGATGGTTTGATGCTTAAAGCTTTTACATGTAAGTTCATGAATATGAAGCAATTAAAGTAAATTTGCATTTAGTTGGTACATTTTGCATGATGATACTTATAATATGAGTGGAAGATAATATGGATTTGGGTTGATTCTTAGGTTTTGCTCAAATTTGTTTTGTCAAGTTGTTTTGTCAAGTTGTTTCATGAATATGAAAATTGCAAATTACAAAATTGCATGATGCATATTTTGATGGTTAAAAGTTTTACATTTAAGTTCATGAACATGAAGCCATGAAAGTAAATTTTCATTTTGTTGGTACATTTTTCATGATGATTCTTATCATTTTAGTATAATATAATAAGGATTTGGGTTGAGTCTTAGGTTTTGTTCAAAGTTGTTTTCTCAAGTTGTTTAATGAATAGTAAAATTGCAAATTACAGAACATAGTACATTTTTCATTTAATCGAATCCTATAATGGTGTAGATGTCTAAAACAAACATATAACTTAAAATTGCATTATAAAACAATGTGCATGTATACATTTTCCATTCATGAATAGATCATCATCTTGTATATAAGGGCTAGTATCGATGTTGGTTGATACTTAACTTTTAATATAAAGATTTTCACAATAAATATATTATAAAATTGCTTTATAAAACATGGTAAATTTGCATGATACATGGTTTGATGATTGAAGGTTTTACATTTAAGTTCATTAATATGAAGAAATGGAAGTATATTTTCATTTACTTGGTACTTTGAATGGCTCACATGTGTAGAGTTCTAGAGCGCAACTTTTGATACCCTTCATAATAGTTAGAGTTTCCGCATACAAAATTTTCAAGTTATGTATGTTTCAAGTTAAATGATAAGTAGAATGCATGTCATTTTGGTTGCCATTATTACCCACAAATGTTCTCACGGATCAACCTTCACTTGGTTGTTCTAGTTAAATTTCAACTCTTTTTTTGATGTAAGGTTTCAAGTTATAGTTTAAGAATTTAATCAACAATAAACATTATTTAAAACATTTTACATTTTTCATGATGCATGGTTTGATGCTTAAAGGTGTTACATTTAAGTTCATAAATATGAAACATTGTTTTTAAATTTGCATTTAGTTTATACATTTTGCATGATGATTCTAATAATCTAAGCAGAAGATAATAAGGATTCGAGTTGATTCTTATTTTTTGTGGAGTTTTTTTCTCAAGTTGTTTAATGAATAGTAAAACTGCAAATTACAAAACATGGTACATTTTGCATTCATGAATCCTATAATTGTATCAATGCCTAAAACAATCATATAACATAAAATTTCATTATAAAACATGGTAAATGTATACATTTTACATTCATGAATATATCATCATCTTGTATAGAAAATATACTACGGATGTGGGTTGATACTTAACTTTTAATATAAAGTTATTCAAAGAAAACATACTATAAAATTGCATTATAAAATATACATTCTAAGTTACCTTCTTTGTCTTAAAGTCTACTTCAGACACTATTGTATTTTTAACGAAATTTGAGAAATCTTAGAGATTGAGTATTAAAAATTTCAATGTTGAATCAATTGAAGTTGCATTAAAGTAAATAAATTTTTCAAATATTAAATAGTATGTGTGGAGCATGCATTGTTATTTTTAATAGGTTTTGTATGCACTGCATGTATAGGGAAAACACAATAAAATGCATTTTTTGAGCTATCAAGGTGTACAAGAGATAAAAAAACCTTTGAAAATGATGATAATGTAATTTTAATAAAGTAAATAATGTTACTAATATAACACTAAAAATATTTGAAAATATAAAATGGTGACATAAAAGATAAAAATGCAATGAAAACATGACAGGGGTATAATCGACAACCAACAAGAAAATTGGGATATTCCATGTATCCTTACATTATAGTACTATTTGGTATCTTTGAATTTCATTTTAACTTAACAAAAAATCCACCGTATTAATGAAAATAATTTTGTAATACCTAGTACTAGCTAGAATGGACAACTTTAGAGTGCACAAAAAGAAAGGTGAACAGTCTATTTCAATTGTTTCTCGAAGATGAATAAAGGAGAATATATTTTTTGGAAATCAAAAAAATTCTAATGGATTTCCATCCTCAATGATTTGTTCATGGTTAGCTTTTGACATTCTCTATATTTTAAATTTTCATTTTCTTCTTAATTGAACTTCTATAACCTTTATGTGAGTTGCACACAACAAGTGACTATATTGATAACTTATGGCATTAGGTTGATAGTCTTGAAAGTAAGCATGACTCTCTGTTTGATGACTTTCTTGGGAAATATATCCCTTCACTATAATAGACCATGTTTCATATATCAAATTGTTATCATCATAGTCCTCTAATAACTTCATATTTCATCTAGTGTACCGCATCAAATAATGCTTGACATTTTCTATGTTGTTAATGGGTGAGACTGTAACAAAAACATCTCCCGCAAAATAAAAAAAAGTGTAAATTCTTATCATAATTAACAAGAAATTAGCTATTACCATGTACTTGATTTTATTATCTATTTAGACCTACACTTTTACTATTATCTGGAAAATTATACACAATGACTTAAAAAAAATAAAACAAACACACACACACACACATATATCTATCCTTTGAAAGCAATTGAAATGTTAGCGTCTCTAACAAGATAAAAAGCTTGATCACCTTCAAATGACACTATACTCTCCTCTGATTCCATCTCTTTGAAGCTTGCAAGTGACATTTTCCCCTTTGTATTAAGTTTCGTATGTTTCCAAGTTTTCACATACATATTTTTTTCACAATCATCATTGAATTGTGTGTCCTCTATCCAAACAGGACAAAAACATGATTCTTTTCTTCTATCAAACACAAATGCATTTCGCTAAACTTTTTCTTTAATTGAATGCAATTTTTGAGTCCCTTTTACTATTTCAACATCATATTCAATTGATCTATGTACATCATGGATTCCAACATCCCAAAAAAACCTATAGTAAATTCAAACAAGAATTTAAATATGTTATTTAAGATACAATTTATATATCAAAGGTAATCATCGATCAATTATTTAAAGTGTGTAATTTTTAAAATTTAAAAATTATTAAAATTTATCATATATTAAAAACATATACAAGTTAATGTGTATGTACATAAGTATGTACCTCCCTTGATGGGTTAGTCTCGTGGCTTAGGGCAGCAGTCCCCCATTGAAAACCTTGTTGAAATTAGAGAAGTCGGTTTGCAGAGTGGTCCATTTGATATCTTATAAGTGCTCATTTTATTTATGCTCATGCGTCATCATGTTCTCTTTTTCCATGAACAGTGACAGAGAAATTCCAACAATGCTGAATGTTGGTTTTCATATGAAGAAGAAACAACCAAAAGAATGATCGTGAAGGTTTTAATTGACCTGTGCATCCATCTGACCATATCGAATGTTCATTGATTTTTATTCCATTACAATTCAATGAGTCATAAAGCTTATCAAAGCTATGTTGTACAAAATGTGTATGATGTGTATGCTCATCATCGATATAAAAATGATATTATTTAATAACATATCGATTCTCACTGGTCCTTTCTATATGATCAACATTTTTTTCAGCATGTCTATATAGAAAATAGACAAGCAGAGAGAATTGGTCGGAATGATAATATTCACTATGTATTTGAGTTTGTGCAAAAAATGTGTAATTCTCTGCAAAATAAACTACCGAGAAAATGGTCCCTAGTGGAAAAATTTCATGAGGTTTTCCGAATTGCAGGTCGTTCCATTGAGATCTATCAGAATGCTTGGTGTATTTATAAATTTTGGTCTCAAACTTCTTCCAAAATCCTATCACAAAAAATTATTCTTGTTGTAAATCAATCCTTCTAGCATTTGTATGACTACTTCAACCAAACGATGTATGGATAAATTCATATCTCTTCAATTCCACTTTTATGTTGGAAAATTATTGATCATTTTTATCAATAGGATATTTTTTGTGAAACAAATTCAAGTTTCCACAGTAATCACATATTTTACCACCAACAAATATCTTTTACTAAAATAATTCATGATTTTCTCTTGCACATAGAATTTGGTATATGAAGTCATATATAGTGGAAGGACTAGGTGAAATGTTCCGAAATGTTTTACCAAAATTAAGGAATGTATCATAATATAATTGAAATTCCACATGATAACGATAACAAAAAGTGTCACATATAGTGATAGCATTAACATACAACAACTTTTGTTGCATAAAAGTACTAATGGAGACATTAATTCCAAAATTCTCTCCATTGAGATTATTGAACAAATCTATCTGAGTGGTGTCCAAGATATGTTTTGCATGTTCTTCATACTGATTTTCTGCTATTCTTAACCATATCATATCCCTTACTTTTGGTGAAACACATGAATGTTTCATTCAATATTCATTTATTATTTTTTTAACATCTTCTCCAAGTATTTCTTCATACAGTTGCCTACGAATAATTTTCAAACAAACAATCTCATCATTTGCATCTATTTGCAATCAAAATTTCCTATGCTTGTGCAATGTTTTTCATGAGGTCCCTAATTCTTCTGCCATAGATTTTACAAAACAGTTTTCTTTAGTACTTGATAAAAGCACTACTATTTGTATTTCTCTACGTGCATCTAGATTACATTTATTTGTAGATCTTCCAATTGATTTTAGAGGACTATTTTTTTAATCACATTTTCCTTCATCATTTTATCTTTCATTGATTTTCAAATGCCTGATAGTGTTGTAGTTTCTTTTAATTTCTTCGATGTTAAGAGACCTCTCAAAATTTGAGCTTGAACTTTCACATTTTCATCCTTGAAGAACTTATCAATGATGAGGTCAACATGATCTCACATAAAATGGTTAGCTTTTTTATCCCCATATGTGCCAATATCAACTTTGTCTAACATCTCATCATCGATAAATATGCATTAAAAAAATAAATACAAAAATAATGTTTATGAAATCGAAAGTAATAAATATGTATAATTTCAATAATACACACACACACACACCCACACACAAATATATATATATATATATATATAGATATATATATATATATATATATATATATATATATATATATATATATATATATATATATATATATATATATATATATATCTATATATATATATATATATATATATATATATATATATATATATAGAGAGAGAGAGAGAGAGAGAGAGAGAGAGACACGCACACACATAAGGGTGGTTAATTTTCTTCTTCACTTCGTCTTTCAACATTTTCAAACTCATTATCAATGTTATGATGAAAATCTCTCTTTGTTTACATTGCAAAATGTTTTTCAAATTAGTTCATCAAATAAAAATTAAATTGCATATACACTATTAAATTTTAAATATTATTTATAACATTTACATTTACATATGTGGTTCAACTTCTTGTTGAGATTTAATTTCCCTTTCAATATTTTAGCGTTATTCTTTATTTATTTTGTAATAGTTTCTCGAGTATTCTCTACAAGCCTCAATGTCCCTAATTCAATCATATGTTTTCTTGCAATTTATTTGATTCCACATGATAGTTCCACCTATAAAGATTTTTAAAATCAAGCCCAAAAAAGTTACTTTCAAAATCAAGATGAAAAAATCACTTTCAAAATCCATCCCAAAAAACTCACTTTCAAAATCTACACCAAAAAATGCATTTTCAAAATCTAACTCAAGAAACTTGTCACACGGAATTGGTCAAGGGTGCGGACACAGCTGACCTTCCTAGAAGTCTAAGACATTCTAGTGACAAACAAGACAAAATGGAGTGATCTTTCTCTAAATACACCTTTTACAACATGAAAACTACAAGTGTTTAGGCTTACCTTATTCCAAAACGCTGTTGTTGAAGTCCGTTCTTGACGATCCGGATGAGCTCCTCCTTCAAGTCAATTCCTGCAACCACAAACAATCAAACAATTACCAAGCACTTGCATTTCATATAATAAAACATATATTCAACATGCAGACCAAGGAACACATGAAATAACTCATTAACACAAGCTATTGAGAAAAATAAACCAGTTTGTATTAATAACGAAACAAAGAAACTCTTACAACCTGGCCTTGGTGTTGTGCAAGTTCCTCCCAGGGTCCATCAAGGGTTTTCCTCTACTTTGACAAAGCTCACCCTCTTCCAAGTAGAATCAAGTAAAGACAATCTCTCTTTACAAAGGATCTAATGGAAGACCTAAATCCTGCAGCATTTACCCAAAGAAAATGTATAGCTCCAACCTCCTCTCCCTCTGGCTCAATGTCTTTATTTATAGTGCTGTAAAGAGGTTATTCAGGTCCACTATCAATGGGATCATCCCCCTCTTTGGGTGGGATAGCTCCCTTATTGATGGGATAAGTTCCCCCTTAATAGAGATACATGAACCAACTGGAGGCGCATCCATTTCATCAAACCGACCTCTAGAATGTTCTAGAAGTAACCACAAGTAACTTTTTCAAGATAAAACTCGCGCATTTTGCCTTTTACAGAGGGACGCACCTGTCCCTTAACATACAGAGCGTCCATGGATGCAGATTTTGTGAACATGGTCAGCGTCCCCGCAGGTAAGGCTAGAGAGAACCTGCGACCCCAGAGATAAACATAGTTTTTACAAGACTTTCTCTCTTCTTTGAGTTTGAGATGGATAACAGAGGCATGAGACTTGCCCAAGAGGGTAGCATGACTGTTGATTTGAGCCATACTAACTGTAAGTAGTCA
The DNA here is from genome assembly GCA_031772625.1 of Pinus tabuliformis. Classification (NCBI taxonomy): domain Eukaryota; kingdom Viridiplantae; phylum Streptophyta; class Pinopsida; order Pinales; family Pinaceae; genus Pinus; species Pinus tabuliformis. The sequence goes on from CM062818.1 coordinate 1,597,134,187, forward strand.
AGGTGACATTTTTTAGTGTAACAGATTGCCCCCTAAAGTGCGAAGCCTGGAATAGAGTAGGGTTTTGTAATTCTAGGAAGGGTGAAGCGCTTTATCATTTCAAGGATTGTCTTGTGGATGGCCTGGTTGGAACCTGCAATTTTCAACACAAAATACATGGATAAGATTATATCATCACTGAGGTAGGCATTCCCATACTCAGATTCAAAACTTTAACTAATGGACTAACTATTCTGATACAGGAATGATCTTGCAGTACATCATTTTTATAGACTTTTGTAGACACAGTATGGACGCAGCCATCTGTTTATGATTAGTCTACATAGATAATGAATACAAAACTCCTCGCAGCCTGGATGGTAGAAACTAGATCCAGGGTCTTCACTTCTACTTCCTGAATTGGTACGATTCTAGCCATGTGATTAAATGATTCGATGTCGAACATGTTAGAAACCACTTGATTACCAGTCGATGATGCAAACCATTAACAAGCGTGAGAGAAACCACCAGTAATGTCAATGGTTCTCAAAGTACCAAGCACAACAGGTGAAATGTGAATAGATGTTTTGATGTCGAACACTTCACGGAATCCTTTGATCGAAAGTCAATGATGTAAACTGACGTCAAAGGCGAGAAACCTGCCATTAATGCATGCAGACTTCAAGGTACTGTCGATTCCTAAGTCATCTTTCTAGATAATGTGTCGATGTCGATAGAAAGCGACCCGTTGCAGGCAAGCCCACAACACGAAATCATTGTTCAAGTTGAAGAAATGTTGCTGTAAGGACTGACTCAGGGATGGTCAAATGGATGACAAGTATTTTGCAGATGAAAGTTTTTCTTGCAGACCTCTTGAACACATAACGACACAACAGATGGCTTGGTGACGAATAACTCAAAGTTAATCCCCGGAACCCGGTTAAAGACTTTCAATGTGGTTTGGTCAACTGTGAGGTAAAAGATTTCCCAACCCAGGTGAATAAAAAGTGTCGTGTTCAAGAGCGGTAATAAAGTTTCTTTTGAGACAAAAGGTGACAAACAGGTTCATTCTTCTCTCTTTTCCCCCACCATTTCTGGCAAGTACCTCTTTATTTTTAACAAGCTTGAGGAGGATAACATGTGCTTGATTATAAGCTCATCCTTCGGACGAGTCCAACCTAGTTTAAATTCGAACCCTAGGAAAGAGTGGTTCGTTCCTGTTTGTAATTGAACAGGTCCTCTACTGTAAAAGTTTAACGAGCCCAGTATAGGAGAAACTCGGCGTTTTTCAATTTTAGAGAGTCTGAAAAAACTAAAGGAGACTCCACGTTGAACTTTTTCGTATATTTGTGTCCCTCAAGCCCGAAAAAGTATAAAATAATACCTGGGGGAACCGCTTGATCTTGCGACCAAGGAGTACTTTCATAATAGTGTCGTTGACCTGAAAAGTAAAAAGCGATCAAGGACACGTCATTTTATTTCCTTATCGAGTTCGAAACGACAAAAACCCGGCAATCTTTTCCTGATTTTGCGGTCAGAAAAGAGCTAAAAGGGGACCATCTTTTAATTCCGTTTTAACGAGTGAAAAAGAAACACTCGGAGATCTTTTCATGTTTTAGGAGTCAGAAAAGGGCTTAAAAGATGACTCTGATATTTTTGTTTGTGAAAAAATTACAATTTCCCTCGAAATCCCTTTGTCCTGCACAAAAGCAACACATTACTCATACCTGTTTAAAATAGGCAAAAATACATTCAAAAACATCTTTTCATGGTAAAAAATGAACTAATTCATCCAAAAAACCTATAAAAAGACCTTTTACCATGTCATTTTTACCGTTTGACTGTTGAGGTTGAAAAAGGAGCTTTTGACAAGAAACTTCCCGTGGTCGCTGCGGAAAATCTGACCGTCAGAATCGAACGCCGTTTCATCCAGGTATTTTACACATCCTACTCTGCATTTCTATCCATTTAGAATTAATTTTTAGGTTTTAGTTTCATTTTTTGGGGGGGTTTTGGTTTTGGAATGCGCCTCTCGGCGGACGCAGGTGCCCTTCGGGTGACCTGCGTCCCCCGACTTTTTCTCATACGGGAAAACGGTCGGAAGACGCAGCCCGCCTTCAGGCCAGCTGCGTCCGGGCGCCCTGTGCTACAAATCCGGGGTGCGTCTTCCGAGAAACGCGCATTTCAAAACCCCAACTCTCTCAAAAAACCACCAAAAATTCCCAAATCAATTTCTAATTGCTATTTTTGATATGCAGGGCATTAATCATGTTAGACTGGAGAGAAAGAGAGCATGTAGAGGAAGATGAAGCTGCAATAAATCATCAACCTTCCCTGGATGCCCTAAGAGCATGCGGATTATACAAATATTGGACCATACCGGGCATGAGGGGCCAGGTAAGATTCTTGGAATGGCTGGTTGAGCGATGGAACGTTCAAGAACAATGCTTTTACATAGGAGGGCACCAGCTCGAGATAGAGCCCTCGGATGTATACTTTCTCACTGGCTTGCCAAACAGAGGTGAGCAACTCAGTCTTGCGGGGACTAGGCCGGGTGGCCAATCCCTTGATAGTCTCCGCGAGGATTGGTGCACACGTGGGGCTCACCATTCAAAAGGCATAGAGATAAAACACATCACTCTACCGGAACTCAAAGTCATAGCGTTCACGGTTACCAGAATTTGCGGCGCGGCCGCTTTACACATTGCTTCCGGATCCCAAATGCGGATGGCAATTGACTGTTACCAAGGCACCATTTTCAACTGGTGTGAAGCTGTGTCGGCTCATATGAAGAGCCAACTGACTAAGGCAAAGAACGGACGACTAAAGACTTTTGGATATGGGCCTATAGTCGTGAGCTTTGCCTTGGAGAGAATTCCAATGCTGATCCCTCAGCAACTCACTGTTGATATCTTGGGTCCTCGGCAGCCAAAGCTGATACGATGGGTTGCGGTGATGGCCCGGCATCCTGACGAGGGCGCGACAGTAGTTCGATTCTCAGATAGTTATTTTGACTGGTTAGAGGGCCAGATTTTTGTGATACAGGACTTTCCGTATGCCGGAATGGATTTCAGAGGTGATCCGGACATGGTTCTTCCACAGGGAGAACAATGGGACGACAGAGGTACTTTTATTTTCACAAGTTTCTTAATTATGTATTTTTTGTATTTTTTATATATATCGTCTCAAAACTAATAGTAAAACTTTTTCAAAATGCAGATGTTGGACCACAGCGTCCAGCCAACCTCCGGCCTTATGATAGACTACATCCAGCTGCACCGGTACCGGTCCCACAGGACGCGACAGCAGAAGTACTAGCTGAGTTGGAGCATGATCTAGAGCGTCTCACGGCAGATATACCTGAGACTACTATGGACGACATTCCTATCAGGCTTCAGCGTTTTGTAGTCGCGGTCCCTGGACCGTTTAGGAGATTTTTGCGTAAGGTAGCCCGCGCAGTGGTGTCATACAGAGAGCACCACCAGTGATTGACTAGTCACTTTTGTAGTCACATGTGACATTTTGACTTTTTGTACTATCATTTTGCCGATCATAAGGTGTTTTCAACCTATGATCGAAGACGATGTATATATTTTTTGACACACTTCTATCTATATATATCACTATTACCGGCTTATCTTGTTTAACATATGATGAAATGTTTTTAAATTTACTTGCATGATTATTATAAATGTCTGTCCAACACTCGAGAAGCAATTGCATCTGCTAATGTATTCAGGGACCTTGGAATATGTTGATATTCAATGTAATCAAATTCACGTTCCAAGAGACGCACTCTCAAAAACAACCTTAATAACACAGGATTTCTAATGGCATAAACTCTATTAAGCTGTAATACAACAAGTTCAGAATCTAACCTCACTATCAAACGTCGAATTCCAAATGAAATAGATTCGGATAATAATTCAACCACTGCATTGTATTCTGCAATGTTATTCGTTGTTTGACCGAGGCTTACCCCATGCATAGAAACTAACTCGTCAGAGGGCGAATAGATAACCCAAGCTGCGGAAGAGATATTCCGTGTATTACGACAAGCACCATCAGCAAATCCAATGTATGTTTGGAGAGGCGTCGACATCTACAATATCAAGAGTAAAACCAAGATAAGCCAGAATAATGACGAAAAACCACACTCGCTAAGCTAAGCACACTGACTAAACTAACACACTTGCTAGCTAGAAAGGAAATCTAACCTATCTAAAAATTTCTCCATACCCATCATTTTAAGCATAATACCTCTTTAGGTAAAGTCCATTTCTGGGTTTACCCAAAGAGTCCCCATCAAAATCAACTAACTCATAAGCCCCTTTTGCTAGCTTTCGCTTTACAATGTAGGGCCCATGCCACATGGGAACGAATTTTCCGGCACCTAGCTTATCGTTAGCTTGATCATATAATAGTACTAGGTCTCCTTCCGAAAAACTTCGAGGGGTTACATTTTTATCGTACTGAGCTTTCATTCGTTTCGCGTGAGTCTCGATAGCTAAAGTAGCGTCACGTCGAGTCTCATCTAATTTAGCCAAGTATAATAACCGTTTCTCCTCTTCGGAAGTAGCTGGAAGTAATTCGACAGCCATTTGAAGTGATGGGATTTCGCATTCAATAGGTAACACAGCTTCTAAGCCATAAACTAGCTGGAAAGGGGTGAAACCTGTTGAATTTTTCACTGAAGTTCGATATGCCCATAGCGCCGAAAATAACATGTTATGCCAATTCGTTCGATGGATACCAATGATCCGTCGAATCATGATGACTAGAACTTTGTTGATTGACTCAACCAAACCGTTGGCTTGCGGATAATAAGGAGTAGAGCTATCGTGGCGCAAACCAAGCTGGCTTGTAAGCTCAGTCATCATGACGTTTCGAAAATGGCTCCCATGGTCAGTAATGATTGCTTGTGGGACACCAAACCTAGTTATGATATGATTGAATACGAAAACTGCAGCTGTCTTGCCGCTTGCGTCGAATGTAGGCATCGCCTCGGCCCATTTTGTAAAATAATCAACCGCGAGGATGATATACGCATGCCCCCCGGCCGAGTGAGGGTTACAAGTAATAAAGTCAATACCCCATTTGGCGAATGGACCAGCGGCAATTATAGGGTGGAGAGGAGCAGGTGGAGCGCGCATCTTTCGATCAAACACTTGACAGTTGTGGCATTTTCTGACGGCAAGGATACAATCTTTAAACATAGACGGCCAGAAATAGCCAGCGCGCAACACCTTCTGAGCTGTGGCATACCCAGACATATGACCGCCACATGCTCCAGAGTGACAATCATTCAAAACTCTCTCAGCCTCGTCGTGAGTTAAACAACGTCGAAAAACTAAGTCTGCCCCCCGGCGATAAAGTGTATCTCCAATAATTCTGTATTGCTGGGATCGAAACCGAATTTTTCGACGGTCTTCCTTGGAAGCTTCAGGCCGAAAGGTTTGGGTTTGGAGATAGATGATTATATCCCCATACCACGGATCTAAAGTGCTAATAAGAAACAAAGATTCGTCCGCAATGGACTCCTCTGCCACAGTCTCTGTGTCAGCACTCGGGAAATCACACATCAATTCCGCAAAAACTAAAGATTTCTTAGACTTGGACTTCTCGAACTCCAAGTCGAACTCTTGCAGGAAAACAATCCATTTAGAGTACTTGCCCCCTAGCAGTTGTTTTGTCAAAATATAAATCATAGGGTTGCAATCCGAAATAACCGTAGTTTTGCGAAGAAGAATGTAGTGACGAAAACGCTGGACAGCTTGAACGGCTGCCAGGGCCAATTTCTCCACATGCGAATATTTTAACTCAGTGGGATTTAAGGTTCTACTAAGATAATATATCACATGCTCTGCTTTGAATTCATCTTCTTGAACTAACACCATTCCAATGGTGGAATGCGAAGCTGCGAGGTATAAGAAGTAGTCCTGGTTGTAGTTGGGAGGATGCAATAACGGTGCATGGGTCAACGCGTGTTTTAATGCATCAAAAGATTGTTGGGCAATCTCGTCCCAAAAGAATTGTGCGTTCTGTTTCAACAACCGTGTAAAACCTTTAGTGACCTCGGCGTAGTTTGGGATGAATCGGCGTAAAAAGTTCGCTTTCCCTTGCAAACTTTGGAGTTGGCGCAAACTCGAAGGAGGAGGCAATTTGATGATAGCCTCGACTTTCGAGGGATCGACGCGAATGCCGGCTTTTGAAACAACAAATCCCAGCAATCGACCTGTTTCTATACAGAAAACACACTTGTGGGGATTCAACCGAATTCGATAATGCCTACACCTCATAAAGATTGCTCGTAAATGGACAAGGTGATCAGCTCGATGTAAAGAATGAGCAGGCAAATCATCGAGATAGGGTTGCACAATGTGCTTGATGTCATGAAATGCATAAGACATCGCCCGTTGAAAAGTAGCGCCGGCGTTCTTAAGCCCAAAAGGTAATTTGCAATAAGCAAATGTCCCCCATGGACAAATGAATGCCGTTTTTGGTTGATCGGCAGGTAGAATATTGATTTGATTATAGCCTGAGAAACCATCCATGAAGGAAAACATCTCACTTCCGGCACAATCATCAATTATTTGATCGATATAAGGCGTAGGATAGTTGTCTTTTGGACAAGCTCGATTTATATCCCTATAGTCGATACAGATTCTTATTGTTCCTTGTTTTTATTGACGGGAACAATATTCGATACCCAATCCGTTAACGGGATCGGATAAATGAAACCTGCTTTCAACAGCTTTTCGACTTCTGCTTTAATCGCAGCCGCTTTTCGAGGGTGAATCTGACGCAACCGTTGCCGAATGGGTTTAGCATCCGGGTAGGTTTTATTTCATGAACAACAATGGCAGGATCAATTCCCGGCATTTCCTCGTAAGACCAGGCAAACACGTCGCGGAATTCTTGGAATAGGGCCTTGTAAGTTTGGATTTCTTCTTCAGTACATGCGGCACCTATATGAATGTTCTCCTCGATTCCGGGCTTCACTGAAATATCAATGGGAATAGTACGAGAAATATTCCCTAAATTCAGCTCTGAATCAGAATGTTTCGTTGGATCCTGAGCGTCTTTGACATATTCAGCGGTAAAGATAGATGAAAAATCATTTTCAAATGCATCGCCCTTAGGTAAAAACGAAGATCTGTGATGGAGATCTTCCCATGGTAGATCATCTACACTTAGGATTTCGCGAAGTTGTTCGTCAGATGACACTTCTTCGGGAAACGTTATCCGTTCTAAGGGTGAGGTGAAAAGTGACTCTTCACTGACCACATTCATTTGGTCGGTTTCGGTTGAATGAAAATCGGTAAAAGACATAAGAGCTTCATAAGCAATCTCATACGGACTCAACGGCATAACATCACCGAGTGAGTCTAGCTCAGAGTCAGATGGAACATACCAAGGATCATCATAAATAATGTTTTCTGACGTGATCATATGAATCGTTGCAAACGAAGGGTCTACGTTGAGTGGAGGGAGAGGAAAAGTTCCCAGTAAACCGGAATCCTTAACTAAACCTACACCAATGTCCCTATAAGGGATTGTCGTTTTACCAACATGTTGAATACTCTCTGAAGAGGCTGGATCGGATGAAAAGTATGTCAGCTGATCAATAGTCACGATCTTACCGTTATGTGGAAACTTAATGACTCTGAAGACCGATGAAACGACCGCTGTCATAGCATATGACCAACTTCGACCCAAAAGAAGGTTGTAGTCTAGAGGGGCATCAACCACTTCCACATCCAGACTAACGGTTTTACCTTCGACCCCTATAGGCAATTCTTGTAGAATACCAAACGGACGGAACCCACGGCCATCAAAGGCCTTAAGGATGGTGGGGGATTGGTTCAACGAAGGAGAACCAAGCGATCTCCAACATTGAATCGACATAATACACGTAGAAGCTCCCTCATCAATCACAGTCCGATGAATAGGCCTGTTTTTGACTATCACTGGGATTTGGAAAGCCATTTGATGGGGGAGACGCGGTGTACTATTTTCTAGATCAAAGATCATTAGGTTCGGGTCCTGAACATCGACAGCTCCGATAGCCGACAAAAGCAATTTTCGTTGCGCTGGACATGATTGCAGCACTTCGAGTGCCGACATTGCTGAAGGTGAAACAGCTAAGTCTTCAACAATGTTGTAATTCTGGGCTGCTCTCGCATGTGGATTGAAAGCAGACCTTCGAAGTACACCCTTGGCGGGCGGCTTAATCACTAAGTCTGGGTTAGGTTTTTCGATCTGTAGTGGATCGGAACCAGGAGCTGAGGTTGATGGGTTAGAGTGAGAAGATTCTGCTTCCTTACCATCAACAGGAGCCTTACTACCATAATCTTGCGATCGAGTCGCAATCCTGACATGAGACATCATCAAAATGGGTTCTTCACTGGCATTCGAAGAAGAACCTATCATCTTATTCTCCTGCTCTGGAAATGGATTTTTTAACACAGCAGGAGTGGGAGAACCTTTGACTATTTTCACTACCTCGGCCCGATGAGGGCAGTCTCTCGTAAAATGATCTTCTTCACAAATGAGACAAGGATATCGAGGTTTGCGTTTTTCGTCATTGGTTTCCGACTTTTCCGTTTTCTCCTTTGGAGCCTTGTCTGCTTTGGCCTTCTTCTTTCCTTTCTTCTTTCCACCGTTTTTTGGTTTGGCCGTAGATGACTCTACAGCGTGAATGTCGGCGGTGAGTTCAGGAGAAGACTCTCCTGTCGGAGAATCAGGCAAAGTGATAATTGGAGTAGTTGAAGCCTTGGAAGACTTCTTCTTGCTCTTCGTAGTCACGATACCAATCATACCATCAGCGGCATGAGATCCCGAAGGAGCAGCAGCGATTTGGTTTGACTTTGGAAGATCCGGAATTTTCTCGTGTAACGTACCCGACTGAGTGTAAACTAAGTCAAGGTATTGTGCCTGAGCAATGACTTGCTCCTCAGTAACTACTCCGGCCTTAGCTACATCTTCAGTAATTCTTGGTAATAATGATTTGACAAACCATTCAGCTAAGATTTGGTCCGGGATAAAAACTTTCACTAATCTTCTTCGACGTCTCCACTCATGGATGTGATCAGAAATGTACGTGGATGTCGATTGTTTTAGCGAAGTTAATAATTCTGTACCATTATCGTATCTGACTGGTAACTGAAAATGAGTTAAGAACGAGGTAGCTAACTGGCTAAAGTTGTAAAAAGAGGCCCGTGGTAACTCAATGTACCACTTGGCTGCGAGACCAATGAGTGTACGCTGGAAAAGACGTAAGCGGATGGAATCATCTGAGATGGAATTTGATGCACACCAGAGGTGGTAAGTCATCACGTGATTAGACGGATCCTCTCCAGACTTACCTTCGAACTTGGGTATATCGCTGGGCAACTTATTTGGCATTGGCGGCCAGAACTGAAGATATTGAATTGGATCGTTCGTTAGGCGCGTCAAGTCGGGTAAATCTAAAGTCGCAATAAACGGTAACTGCCGGTTAGGATCTCTAAAACTCTGAGTCACAATACCAGCCCCAGGAGGAGGATATCCAGGATAACTAGGAACAGGAGTCGCATTTGGGATATTATATCCTCCTGGAAAACCAGGATTAACCGGACCGTACTGGGGTTGCTGAGGTTGTTGATAAGTGTACCCAGGATACGGTTGATACTGGTAAACCGGTTGTTGGGCAGCTTGCCCAGGTTGATACTGTCCCTGGTACGGAGGTTGAACAAATTGAGGTTGAGTAGTAACAACCGTACTTGTACCAGGTTGGCCTGCAGGCATCTGGACTGTGGTTTGAACCGTAGGTCCAGACAACGGTACAGATGTCTGAGGAGTGGTTACAGGGACAGTAGAAACCGGAGCTGCCGATACTCCAGAAGTAAGCATGGTAGATGAAGCGGTAGTTGCTGCAGCCGTGTGAGGTGGAGTACCAGGTGCAATTGGCGGCTGAGTAACTACGGAAGTTACAGGGGTCTGAACACTTGACTGGACAGGTTGCGGTTGCTGGGGTGGACCAGGAACTGCAGGTTGTCCTGCTTGAGGTACCGACTGTATACTTGGTTGCGACATCTGTTGACCCTGTGACGGATCCCATGTTAACATTCCAGGGTATTGACTCGTAACAGGTTGAGGATACTGAGATCCATAGCCGTATTGAGGATAGGGTTGATAACTGTAAGGTGCAGTCCCATATGATTGCCCTTGAGGTGGTTGATAACCTTGACCAGGGTATTGACCCGTAGGTTGATAACCTTGAGGTAAATACGAGTACTGGGGTTGACCTTGACCTTGGGGTTGGTATCCTTGAGGTTGATACCCTTGGGGTTGATACCCTTGGGGTTGCCATCCTTGAGGTTGCCATCCTTGAGGTTGATATTGATACTGAGGTTGACTTTGGGGTACATATTGAGGCTGGGGTTGATACCCTTGGGGTTGATACCCTTGAGGTTGCCCCCCAGTCACGAATGAAGTACCTTGAGGTTGCCCCCCAGGCATTAACGAAGGTTGCCCCCCAGGCGGTAATTGGCCACCTTGAGGTTGGTTAATGGGAGTTGAACCTGACATCATATAAATGTCACCTATACTCAATGGTACATTACCACTGTTTCCAACTAATAACCCATGATCAATGGGTTGAGGAGATGCTCCCGCAAAGGTACCAGAAAGTGATTGATACCCAGTAGGAACAGAAGGACCGCCATGTAAAAATGATTCGGGACTTTGCGAAAACACAGATGACTGACCAGACATATTTACAGGAGAATGAATTCCTCTAGGTGGAAAAGGAGTACGAGGTGTAGAAAAACCTACTGAGTTGTCTAAAAAATTGGTTAATGCAAGGTACCAAGATTCACTTCTAGGAGGACTGTAAAAGATGGATTCACGCTCCCTTAGATCAAGGGTAATTAGATCTTCAGAATCAGAAACGCCTATTTCTTCCTCTGGAACAAGTTCTTCTATAGCAATTAATCCAACAGGAAGATTTTCGGTGATAATTCTTTCTATTCTTGGTGAATCAGGAACACTAGGAGTTGGAGTAACAGGTTCGGAAATTTCAGGTTCTTCGCCTGTTTCACTGGCAGATGAAAAACTACCAGCAAGCTCGGAAACTGTAACAGCTTCGGGATTGTAACCTGTTTCTAAACTTTGGTAATCTGGATGGACTACCAAGGAAGATTCTCCTTCTTCAGGTGAACCTACTCTACTGTCACTAGGAGGAGTTACAAGGACCTTTAACCCTTCTAAATTACCTGGGTCGTCTCGAGGAGGGGATCCCCTAAGTCTACGGGATCTTCTCAACAATTCGGCCACAGAAACAACTTCAGGAGACTGGCCTGCAATTCGACGGGACCTTCTCGGTAATTCCGCCACAATTAAAGATTTTTAACTACAACACACGAAAACAAAGTAAAAATTTCAAATCAAACCACCTAAAGTCTTCTAAAGAAGCAAACAAATTTGAAGCACACGCCTAAATAATCTAGAGCGTCAAACCACACACAAACAGTAGTCTTCCGGACCAAAAGCGCTAGTTGGTGATTAGGCCCAACCTCGCAGGATTCAGTACAGAAATGGCGGGTGGAACAGTTACCCCGGCAACCTGCTTAATGAATAGACCGGCACAAGTTCCTCCACTTAACCGTCTCGAAGTGAAGTGAACCCCCCGGAAAATCCAAGTGAGTATAACCGACGTCTGCTCCAGGTACAGTGGGACCTTCCCTCCACCGTCACCTCGGTAGAACCCTAAAGATTATGGTCACTAAAGTTACCAATCACAACAATTACACCTGGGGGAACAGTCTAAACTCCGACAGCATGCAAGGGCAGAGTAACAAGCTCCAATCCCCTTACCGACTCCTTGACAACAATCCAAGGTTTACCGATAAGTGACCCCTGGCTCCTCGACAATGGTTAATCCGAGGTTTACCGTTTGTAATACGTACTGTCTGGCGTCGTTCCCAACAAGGGAGGAATGATCCCCTCACTGGTTCAGACACGAGCTCGTGCTTCTCCTTTAAGAGGAGCTTTCCCAGAGTATAACTGAAACAATTGGATTTAATCTACTCAAGATAAACTATCTGTTTGGTTTTGTAGTCTTGGAGAGTTAAGTACTCACCTACTCCAAGACCCTAGCCTAAGCTATGTTGGTGTTTCAGAGCCCTAGAAAAATAAAGATTACTAGATTGATTTTAATTTAAGCGTTACTTTTAAGGTTGTTTCTTAAGTCAAAAGGTGATGGAAGTGAAACCAATGGTGTGTTGACTCGACTCGAAACCACTACAAAATGCACCTAGAATGATTTATCCACTACTTTACTTTTTCGATGAATTGCTTAACTAAAAAGTTGAGAGAATGCAATCTTTATAAAAGCAACTTCTTAATTGAAGACAATCAAAGAAACAATTCGTTTTTCTTTTCCAAGCATAAAAACATAACCTCTCTTTACATGCACGAAAAAACTCTTTTCTTCTTTCAAAAACAAAAAGCTACTTGAAACAAGACTTTTAAAGAAGATGTTTTTGTATTTTTCTTTTAATAAAGCAAATAAATCTAATATAACCAAAAATCAATCTTAACAACTATTAAAATCTATGAAAATCCACTCATAAGCAAACTAAAAGCAAATTTATTCTAAGCAAGTTTAACGAGGCCAAAACTAACAATGATTATTCTAAGGTGTTTTACTTGATCACAATCAAATCAAGGACTAGCTTCTTACAGAACCAAAAACTAGTCAAAACAAAACTCTAATCTTTTTGTTCTTTTTGTAAAATGGAAATCAATACTTTATAAACAAGCAAATCGAAATTTGACCCAAAACAACTCAAATGGCAAGCTGCTCACACAAGGAGACTTTACGACAGGCCCGACTTCTAAGAAAGTTGACTAACCAGAGAGATCTAAGGCTGGACAACTTTCTACTATCAAAGTCACTACAAAACCTATCCAAAAATCAAACCCTAGGTCTAAACTTCGTTGAAAACCACTAAAACACTCAAAGCTCACAAAACAAGTTCAGGTGAAAATTCTTGACAGGGTACTAAAGGATCTGGGCAGAAAATACTAAGGAAAATCAAAATCTAAAAGCAATTTAAAGCAAAAATGGAATTTTCTTAAATTTTACAGGAAGACGCAGGCCACCCGTTATCACAGGTGCGGGCCCGCTCTGTGCAAACGGCAACAGCGCGTCCAAAGACGCACTGTGCAGTACTCAGAGGATGCGTCCTTCTGGAAAAATGAAGAAAAACCAAATCTAACTAAATCTAAAGCTAAGCCACCCAAATACTAATTCTCACAGTCAAAAACCAGAAAATAAAAATGATTTTCTCAAAGCAAAGTTCATATAAAGGAAAAGACTCTCTCATTAATGGAGTCCCCAGTGGAGTCGCCAATTTGTCACACGGAATTGGTCAAGGGTGCGGACACAGCTGACCTTCCTAGAAGTCTAAGACATTCTAATGACAAACAAGACAAAATGGAGTGATCTTTCTCTAAATACACCTTTTACAACATGAAAACTACAAGTGTTTAGGCTTACCTTATTCCAAAACGCTGTTGTTGAAGTCCGTTCTTGACGATCCGGATGAGCTCCTCCTTCAAGTCAATTCCTGCAACCACAAACAATCAAACAATTACCAAGCACTTGCATTTCATATAATAAAACATATATTCAACATGCAGACCAAGGAACACATGAAATAACTCATTAACACAAGCTATTGAGAAAAATAAACCAGTTTGTATTAATAACGAAACAAAGAAACTCTTACAACCTGGCCTTGGTGTTGTGCAAGTTCCTCCCAGGGTCCATCAAGGGTTTTCCTCTACTTTGACAAAGCTCACCCTCTTCCAAGTAGAATCAAGTAAAGACAATCTCTCTTTACAAAGGCTCTAATGGAAGACCTAAATCCTGCAGCATTTACCCAAAGAAAATGTATAGCTCCAACCTCCTCTCCCTCTGGCTCAATGTCTTTATTTATAGTGCTGTAAAGAGGTTATTCAGGTCCACTATCAATGGGATCATCCCCCTCTTTGGGTGGGATAGCTCCCTTATTGATGGGATAAGTTCCCCCTTAATAGAGATACATGAACCAACTGGAGGCGCATCCATTTCATCAAACCGACCTCTAGAATGTTCTAGAAGTAACCACAAGTAACTTTTTCAAGATAAAACTCGCGCATTTTGCCTTTTACAGAGGGACGCACCTGTCCCTTAACATACAGAGCGTCCATGGACGCAGATTTTGTGAACATGGTCAGCGTCCCCGCAGGTAAGGCTAGAGAGAACCTGCGACCCCAGAGATAAACATAGTTTTTACAAGACTTTCTCTCTTCTTTGAGTTTGAGATGGATAACAGAGGCATGAGACTTGCCCAAGAGGGTAGCATGACTGTTGATTTGAGCCATACTAACTGTAAGTAGTCAAGGTGACATTTTTTAGTGTAACAAAACTCACTTTAAAAATCTAGCCCAAAAAAATTTCTTTCAAAATCCAACCAAAAATTTTTTCATGTCCAAAAATTAGATTCAAAGAAGTTTGGTATTCGAAGAATGCACATAAAGAATGTGAGTGCAAAAATGACATTTCGATTGAGCTTATTTATTGCATTAGGCCAAAACAATTATATCAAAGGGTAGCATCATTTCAATTTCATGGCTTATGGAAAAGATGGATAGAGTTTTCGGCTAAACCTTTTAGATTTTTGGCCAAAAAAAAATTCCATTAATTTTCAGGTTCGTTCCCAAACACAAAAAAAAAAAATAAAAAAAAATTGGGCTAATTTTTTTCTTAACACCCATTCGAATGACATTTTTATTCCACTTCCTACATTCATGTTCCTAGATACTCTAACACATTGGTTGATTCCTTAGCTAACTATTTCTTGGATGGAATTCATCTCAATAAGTTTACAAACCATGCACATAAAACAACCATTCCTAGTCATAAGTAAGAGTAGTACAACATATATACCAACAATCGAAAAAACATATATATCTAGAAAATTATAAATTATATGGTATCATTTTTACTTGATCCGTGTTTTATTACTTTCATTGTGAATTCAACCATGGGTGTAGCTCCTTTGTATTGTTTTATAGGATAGGGTGGAATTTTTATTGCAACATCCACTCAACCTTAGGTGCATTTTTCTTGAACCTCGAATGTACGGATAAGTCTATCTGTACCATTTCTATTTCTTCATTAACTCTCAATGCCATCTCCATTCCACCTTAGGTCTGATTCATTCAGGTTGTGGGATTAACCACTCTATATTTTCACATTGCAACTTGTTGTGGAGTACCAAAAAGGTATGCTTTTGATGATCATTTTAGTCTCTTTTCAGTAGAATTTGTAAACCTTTTTGTATCCTGAATTTGGAAACCAATAAAGAATTATAACAAAACATGTGAGAATTAATCACTGATAATTGTTATTCTTCTCTGCAGGAAAAGGTGAAAACGAAGAGTTGCCGTTCCGAAGGGAAAGACAAAGACGAGATAACCATTGTCCCTTTGAAGGGAAACCGAATGCAAACAAGGCTAAGCAGATCAAAGCAAATCAGCCCGGAAAAGGAGGAGAAGACACCACCTCGGCGGAGAAGAAAAGAAAAGATTAAGGATCGATAGTTTGGCGAATCCCTCAAGATCTTTGATCCTGAGGGATTGTTGCTTTATTTATCTTGTTACTTGGACATCTCCGCCGTCACCTTTATATAAAGGGACAGCACTGTTAGCTTTGGGGGCTAATTCTTTTATGTAATTTTCTGTTAAAGATCAACTTTGATCATCGAGTCTCGTTGAGAACTGGTTCATTGTACTTTTGTCTTATGCATTAATATAAACTTGGCGATTATCTTATCTCTGCATCTGGAATAACTCAAAGCGGTGTACCCTTGAGGCTAAGGGCTCGGCCCCGGAGGACACTTGCTTCTGTATCACTACGATTTGATTTCTGCGTGGTTTGTTTATCATTATTATTTGGTAATCTGATATGCTTTATAAGTTACATCATATGCTCTGTTAAGATTCGTTCATTAAGGTTCTTTATATTGACTCTGTGTTATATCATCAATACTTTCAGAGTTGATTTGATATTAGTAGACTTAATTGAACATTGTTCTCATTTTGTTACGGAGCCTTTATGCTGTGTATTTGTGTTAAGGAAATTATCTGAAAGATGTGTTCTTTATGATTCACGATTCATGTTGTTCCATCGCTGAAACACAATTGTAATTCCTGTTGATGATTGGTGTTAAATCAGATTACTTTTCTAGTGTGTTGTGTGTGTATGACCTATTGGTGTTGTTCCATAATTTATTAATAGTTAATGCTGTTCCATTAGTGAGTTCTGCTTGATTTGCCTTAAGAGTGAAAGATTGTTATCTGATTGCGAAGAGTGCATTTGGGTTAATAGATTAAGTTTAGTTACGACTCGCGAGACTTAGTCGTTCGATTGTTGTTCCATTTTATCATTGTCGTTCCATTCCAGATTTGTTGTTCAATTCCTTATTTGTTGTTCCATTTTGCTATCTGTCGTTCCATTTGCTTGCATTTGTTATTTTGGTGTGAGAGACGATCTAAGGCTGTAGCGAGCCTCGACATTTACTGCCTCGCTCCCAGACCCGTGATCCATGCTCTAATTTCCTTTCCATCAGTTTCCAAAGGGATGGGCTATTGCTGCCGAACCCTTGACTGGTAAGTTGCCCAGTTTTCTGAATGTGTGATTTTCCATGCTCTAATTTCCTTTCCATCAGTTTCCAGAGGGATGGGTTATTGTCACCGAACCCTTGACTAATCAGTTGTCTAGTTTTAAGAGTGTGTGCTCTAGTCATTTGAAGTAACTTAGTTATAGACAAGCATCCATTTACTCTTGTATTTTTGTAGAACGTTGTACTACTAGCATTACTCTGACAAATAGCCTCGGATTGAGTCACTCTTTGTAATAACCAAGCACTCCCGGATTGAGATATTAATGTGAGGTAATTAGAGGTGAAAGAGACCCTTTTTATAGCTCTACATTTTTGCGTCGTTGCCGGGGAAAGAGTGTAGCCATTTGCCTTTTTAGAGTAGTGTACGAACTTGCTAGGGAAGAGTTGGATCTTAAAAACGGAACGTAAGAACCTGCGTTCGGAGCATGTAAAAGCCCTGCTCCACTGTCCGCTTTCCTAATAGATTTGTTTTTGCTTTGTTTGAATAGAATTTAGTAGTTCATTTGAGTGCATGAATAAGTAGAAAAAACCAGAAAGGAATATCAAACCTCCATCCAAACCTGAAAAAGCTAAGGGGCCAGTGACCCTTGGCCGAACGACCTTCATAGACGAAATCTATAAGAAAACAGAATCTCAGCCATCAGTAGGCCCTAGGAAAATAATTTCTAAACAACCTACTAGTTCCCTTCAGGCCACAGGATCACCATCTGTAGCCTTTGCTGAGGTGCATAGTCAAACTGAAGAGCAGGACTTTCAAGAAATTGAAAATTCTACTACAGAACTATTGCAGGAAGTAAATTTCAGTAACTTTTGTGAAGGAGAAGGAGAAACAGGGGAAATCGAGGAACCAAAATCTCCTATTGAAACAAATCAGCCATTAAATAGCCCAGATAAGGGGAGTGCTACAAAAATCATTGTTGAAGGAATCCAATCTCCTCAAACATCAGGTATTCTCATTATTCCAGATAAAGGAAGTGCTATTAAAACTACCCCTGTCAAAACCGTTCCCTCTCAACCTAGGAATACCCTCCTAGATATCCCAGAAGGTTATTGGCATATATTCGATCCCATGGCTTAGAACCAGCCAAATGCTCAAACCTCTACATTACAATATCCCATAGTGGATTCTGCAGCAAATGTGCCCATGAAAGCTATCCCTCTTCAGCATATCGCTACATTTCATGGTCTCACATCAGAAGATCCGGATGCATTTTTATTCGAATTCGATGTGTTATGCAGGGGATATGATTACACCACCAATCCCCAGAAATTGAAACTATTTCCCTCCACATTAAAAGGGGCTGCTTTAAGATGGTTTATGGGACTATGTGGTGGGGTTATCAACAATTGGGATCAAATGAAAGAATTGTTCTTAAAAAAATATCAGGATTACTGTAGGTCTAGAGAATTGAAAGACGAAATATTCCAAATGACAGCCAGACCAAATGAAACATTAGAGGAGTATGTGGAACATTTTCAGTACAATCTACAAAGGTCTCCTTATGCATCACTACCTTTACCTAATAATGTGTTAAAAACTGCATTGATAAGGGGCATGAAGGAACAATGGATAGAAACATTAAACATCATGGGAAAAGGGGATATTTATCAAGAGAATTTTGCTGACATCATTGATTTATGTATCAGGAGTTCGAGAGGCAGTAAAAGAATAAAACTGGCAGAATATGATCGGTTTGCAAGAGATAACAAAGTATCAACAGAAGGAGTAACATGTGTAGAGATTGGAAATTTATTAGAAAATTTTAAAACTGATATTCTAGGGACACTAACTACACAACTTAATATTGTGCAGGCTAAACAGAAGCAGATGGAGGTAGAACAGAATTTGGCGATCTTCTGCCCCCAATGCAGGAAAAAACATAGCCACAGGGAATGTCCACTGGATACAATCCAAACATGCACCATCTGTACAAAAGATCACCTTACTGAGAGCTGCCCCTCACTTCCTGGATTGAAAGCGGTATATAAGAAAGCGGAAGAAGAACCAGAATAAGTGTACGTGATCAACCAGCGTCGCCAGTGGTAGCCAAGACCATCTGGTATGTTTCTAGACCCAACCTCTTCTTTTCAGCCTCCACAGTATAATGCTCAACAATATAGTATGTGGCAAAATCAATCTCAACCCCCATTTT
The DNA here is from genome assembly GCA_031772625.1 of Pinus tabuliformis. Taxonomy (NCBI): domain Eukaryota; kingdom Viridiplantae; phylum Streptophyta; class Pinopsida; order Pinales; family Pinaceae; genus Pinus; species Pinus tabuliformis. The sequence continues at coordinate 1,597,153,037 of CM062818.1, forward strand.
CAAACTGGTCACCACAATCGTTTCCTTCTTCAAATCCATGGCTGAATCAGACAAGCCAATCTGGTTGGCCAAATTTCCCTTACGCTCCACTATATTGGCAAAACAGCCCATATCCTCCACAGTGGACTCCCCCTACTTCACAAAATTCACCCTGGCAGACAAACTGGCAAAGACCGATGCACTAGCCAGCTGGAACTATTCCGCTCCCTCAACCTACTCTGCCATCCTTACAACAAAATCCCCAGTCTAATATGAGACCGCAACTCCCAGCCCAACCCAATCCCAATCCAAATAACAGACCGGTCCAATCTCTCCAAATCATAGAATCACCAGAAATAGGACCCGACCTGAGGGAGTGCAATGATCTTCAGTTAAGATCTGGGCGTATAATTGAAACTGAGGGAGATAAAACAGTTCATATTGAAGATCAGTTACCAAGAGAACATCAGTTGCAACAAGAGGATGTAAATAAGCAGCAGACTCATACTCAAGCAACCACATCCTCTCCTCCATTCCCAGAACGATTAGTGTTGTTGGGAAAAGTATCCAATACGGAATGACCCTATCCCACTCTAAGGGTGATAGTACCTCAGCAACAACCGAATGCAAAGCTATTCAAGATTACTTCTTTATGAGATGTAAGAGAGGGGAGAAAGAGATCCACTAACCGTTGTCTTCCGCTAATGTTTGATCCAATCTTCTCTCCTTGCTGCTTGCTCCCAGCTCCTTGCTCTTTCACTGGCCCAGCTACACAAAGATCCTGCAAAAGCACAAGAAAGGGAAACTACAAGAAGCATACATCCATAATTGATTCAAGGATTAGAATAAATCAAATATACAAGCATCAATACGCCACAGAGACACATGCATATAGAAGAACCTCAAATGCTTTATTAATGGAAGAAGTAAAGTTCTGAGAGTGTTACAACCATAAAAGACCCAACCCAGCAACACCTCCCAGCAGAAAGAAATCTCCTCTTCACCTCCTTCAAAGCAATCACCCAATAGTTCTATACTCAAACCAACAGCACTTCCTTACATTTACAAGATTCCAGCCTCCTTAGACCTCATGAGAGAGCTCTATATATAGGAGATTTGGAGAAAGGATGAGTCAGCTTGAGGCTGGCATGAAGCTGACTAGTGTCCTCTCCCACTTCAGTTATACTTCAGTTCTTGAGTCCACTTGGAGTTTCTTGCTTCCACTTGGAGATCTAGATCCTCTTACTCATCACAAGGCGAATTCCCTGATCCAAGTGTCATTTTGGAAGCTTCCTGGGCATTTGACACCTTGCAGAATGACTGTGCCACTTGGCCAATCTCACCCAGCGCAGGTAGCCTTCATTGCTTTTGACATTCAGCACAGGTACATAGTGGAGTAGTTGACATTCAGCGCAGATGCTCAGTGGAGCAGCTGATATGATCCAGAAATAGCTTGTTTTTGAGTGTTTTTAGGTGGAGAACTGATTTTCAGTGCTGTGGTTTGCTGACCTTGTTCCTCTAGGGGTAGGAACAACATGTTTAGGGACTTTGGATCCCTTAGATTATTGACATTTCATGCTTCATGCTGTTAGGCACAAAAATGTCTATAACAGTTGCCCCCTAAAGTATGAGGTCGTTTATCGGGTGAAATGCTTTATCAAGAGGATCCAAAGTTCATTCAATCGCTGAGAGGTGCCCTGTAATAAAATACAATACAATACATTATTTTTCATTCTGCTTTCATGATCTAGCTGAGGTGGGCATTCCCATGCTCAGCTTTATAAATTCATTTTGGTACATAGAACAGACGATCGTCTGGTGGTAGACTGATAATTCTCTGCTGAAATTATCATCCTTTGAGTAGGATGATCATCTGCTGTAATGATGTACATAACAAATGTCTTTATATCCTGAATATATATATCACAGCCCGGATGGATGAAACTAGATCCGGGGTCTTCAAACTCGTTCGATCTTCACTCTAAGTACAAGTCGATCCATGTGAGAATTGCGCTGAAGTCGAACATGGAAAGACATCGCTTGATTACCGGTCAATAATGTAAACCGTTAACAAGCACGAGAGGAATCACCGATAATGATAATGACCCTCAAGGTACTGCAGTACAATTCACGTGGTGTGAATAAAGGACTTGGCGTCGAACACCACGCAAAATCTTCTGGTCGAAGGTCATTGATGTATACCTGTCGCCGGAAGTGAGAAACTTGCCATTGAGGCATGCAAGCTTCAAAGTACTGGGGGGGTTGTTCCTAGATCAACTTCTTGGATAATGAGCTGAAGTCGACAAGAAGCGATCCGTCAAAGGAGGGCCTTAATGAATCCCACATCAGTGACATGGAACGGAGCTAATGATTTTAGTGGAGGTGAAAACAATCTGTGAAATATGATTGAGGGTGGCGATCATGGGTGGATGAAGGATAATGTATGGCAGTGGATGGGACACGGTTGACTCTTTCTGAACACATCTCTTGAACATATAACGACACTGATGTGATGGATCGGTAGCATTACCCCAAATGTGGATGGTTTGGCGAGGACCATGGTGATGAGACCGGTGAATGAAACAACCCAACCCGATGTGATACGGAGGACAAATTGTCATGTTCAAGAGCGACTTGCTACCATTAAAGCTTTGAGGTTCTCCCAATTTTTCCCCAGTCATTTCTGACCAGTACCTCTTTATTTTTGTCAAGCTTGAGGAGGATAACATATGCTTGTTCTATAACCTGCCCTTCGGGCAAGCCCATCGCTATGTTTTAACGAGCTTAGCGATAGGGAAACTCGTTCTCGTCTAAAGACAAGTTTGTCGCTATTTAATCATTTTAACGAGTCTAACGACAAGGAAAACTCGGTCCTTTTCATTTTTAGAGAGTCTGAAAAGGTACAGAAAGTTAACTCCAAAATTCCTTTTTCGTCATCTAATCCCTTAAGTCCGAAAAAGTATAAAACAATACAGAAGGGATGAGTTTTCGATAACTTTAACGAGTCAAATAAAACAAGCGCTCGACCTTTTTGTGCAATAATCCCTCAGGTCCAAAAAGATTAAAATCTAGAGGAGGGATAGCTCTTCCGGTCACTTTAACGAGCTAGAAGGCCAAAACTCGGCAAACTTTTCATATTTTACGAGTCAGGAGAAAAGAGCTCAAAGAAGACTCGTCTTTTGAGGAACGAGTGATAAACAGGGATAGCAGCGGATTCCAGGTACAGGTTGGAATTTTCCAATCACGGCAGTGTCACAAGGACGGCTAAGTGAAATCACTCTTCGCAGCTGTTCCTCAAAATGGGTAAACAATCATATGGAGGTGAACGATTGGCCAAATGAAATGGAGGTGGCGGGTGCAAACACGACCAAGGCTTTTATGGCTAATAAATTTACGATCACAATGGTTATTTACCGGTACTGGGTTCATTTTTTAAAGAGCTTGAATGCGCCAAAACACTGCTCAAAAGCTTATGTTTATTTTTTAACGAGCATGAACTATGACGCTAAAACTGCTCGGATCTCGCTTTTCTATTTTTTAACGAGCATAAATTCCGCGGTAAAACTGCTCGATATACCAGTCATAGGATAAGAAATGTCTTCCTGCAAGATTCCAATTTTTATAGAGCTTGCACCTCACATAAGCTATGCTCCATCTCATCCTTTCTTTATGCAAGTTCGGAAACGGTTAATCCCAAAAACAGATAAATAACCGCCCCTAGCTTGCACTCCAAAAGGTTTGCATGCCCCCAGGTATAAAGTATAATTTCAAGGCTGCCCCTACTTATCCGATAAAACATTTGTTTTAAAGGGTGAGGCTTGCCTCTTCCTGGTTACCCAAAGATTGTTTTGTTAACACCATCAAACGAAAACATTTCCTCGGCACTGTCTACCGAAGTAGACAATGGTGAATGACCTTTGTCAGACAAGTAACCTTATCAAAAGAATCTTGTTCTAGAACAACCCCTCTTCCTTCCACGGACGGGGTACGGACTAGTCATATTCCTTCGCAGAAATTCTACTTTATGCCCAAGGTTTCCTCTGCCCGAAGCAGACCAGGATGCATGCCCCTTGGGTTCCAGTCCAATCTTTCCGAATCACTCGCACTCATCGGGAAGGAGGACTGGGGGTGGAGACATTTCTTGGGTGAATAGACCATTGAGGGTTGGTATTTGACTATTTGTGATGCGTGATCCCAGAAATGAAAGTTGGTCTACGAGCTTGACCATTCTTCCTTCGTGTGGAAAACACATTACTCTAAAGAGTGAGGAGACTATAGCTCCCATGCAATATATATAGTCTCGTCCAAGGAGTAGGTTATAATCCAAGGGTCCTTGAACGACCATCACATTCATTTCAATGGTCTTCCCTTTCAATGTAACAGGCACATTGGGGAGGATCCCTAATGGTCGACTGGTTCCTTTATCAAAACCCGAGAGATTTCTTATCTCAGGCAAAAGCTCTGGGGAACCCAGTGCTTTCCAAGCAATAGAGGAAAGGATACTCACAGATGCCCCTTCATCAATGATAGTTTCATCCATTACCATTCTATAAATTTGGACTATGATTCTGAATGGTATACTGGCTGGTAACCGGGGTCTGCCTAGTTGGTTCCAATCAAAGGACACAACCAGGTTGCTTGGTGGTGGGACCGAATACACGGCCGGATACAATCCTGACGATGTTCCTTCCTGCGATAAAGGAATGGGCACATTGCCCTGATCCTCATCAGAATCTGTGTTGATGAAAAGAATCTGGATGGTGTCATCCTTGTTCTCTTCAGTGAGGGTGTCATTTGAAGATGAATCTTCAGTGACGGTGTCATTTGAGGATGAAACCTCTGAAGGAAGAACCGGGTCAACTGCCGTATCGACCTTTAGACTTTCGTCTGGTCTGGATTCAGTAGGTTCATTTTCAATGACTGACGCTTCAGCTGACCACTTGAGCAGGCCAGCTGTATTTTCAACCAACGAAGGACTCGGCACGAGTTTTTTGTATCCAGGAGGAAGTCTCATCGGTGAAACCGGGCGATCTTCCAAAACTCTCTTCGCCTCGTCTAAGAAGGGACAACGGTGGATGGCATGATTGCCTTCACACAGTCTGCAGGGGGATCTTGCTCCCCCTCTTTGTCTTGATCCTTCACTTTCGCTGGTTGACGGTAAGCAATCAACATGGCTATCAGAGGTTGATGCTCCCGAATTGTGCAGACGAGGGGACCAGTCCCTTAGTATCCGGGGAATACAGGGACAATCTCTATGGAAGTGGTCTCCTCTACATATGACACATGGCTATTTAGGCCCGGTCTGTGTTGTGTGTGGATTTTTGTCAGATGTCTTTTGCTTGCCCCCAGTCACCTTAGGCTCTTTCTTCTTCTTCTCTTTCTTCTTCTTCTCCTTCTTCTCCATGGGAGCTTGGCTTTTGCCGGCTCTACCCTCCGAAGATGAAGGATTGGAGGAAGAGTTATAAGAAGTAGAAGGCTGGTAGGCAGCTCTAGACTGATCTAACTGTTGACTCGACTGCTCAGTAACCATGGTGGTCTGAACTACATTAGTTGAGAATAGCCAAATAGGCAGGCCAATTGTCAGTCCTGAAAGCGACAATGTGGCCATGTGGGGCGCTCCAACTTCTCCCCAAGAGGAGAATGGACTAGGATTTCCATCATGTGGAATTCCTTGGTTGGGGCGTTCCATGTTCTCAACCTAAGATCAACGCGGGAATAGGAGGTGATTATGTTCCGTTTAAAATAAATTTTATAACGACGCTTAGACACAACTTTCTTTTTCACTTTTTAAGAGTCGAGAAAAAGCTAAAGATGACTCTAGTCTCCTTCGATGTTTTAACGAGCCCGAAGTGACAAATGCTCGGATGGACTTTTTTAGTTATAGAGTTTGAAAAAGGCCAAAAGAAACTGCTTTGGAGTTCTAGGCAGAGGGTGTGCCAAACTTTTCGCAAAACCACAGAATACGTTTTACGGTACGAGTGGTCGATCTTCGTGAATGCTGTGTTCACTGCATTGCGATCACTAGGGCGGCCGACACGGTTTCCTATTGGATAAAGGCTTTATTCCTATACGGGTCTCCCAATATATACGCGACGGTACATGGGAGCACAAGTCCGTATTGATACTTATCGCTTCACCGTGGAGGAATCACCCAACCACTCAATGCTAAGATATCACGTTTAACGACGCCGGAACACGTCTCTAGCTTAGACCTTTATGTGTTTGCGTTATGTTTCAATGCGTTGTTATGTAAATTCAATTTATTTTAAGGTTGATCTTGTTTAGCAGTTTGCCTTTATGGATCACCACGAGATGTTTGATAACACTCCTAAATGCATTCTAAGATGATAAGCAAGCTTTTCAATCTTTCAACTTTGAAAATCTTAACTACTGAGGGAAAAGAAAGATAACATCTTTTCACACAGATCATAGAGCACACACTAATGCACTTTTTCCTTAAATCAACATGCAGACTGTCATAATGTATATGCACAATGCAAGTATTTCTTTTCTCTTTCTTAATGTTGGTGCAATACAAAAAAGAAAGCTGTTGTATAATTTTGAATTCAATTTCAAGTGAAAGCAAACAAGCTTGTCCAAAATCAAAAGACACCTTAAGATTTACTTGTTTCGACACTAGAAATATATAAGTTCAAACCAAATGATGAAAGAAAAAGCTCAATCAGCTATGAACAGTAAACAAACTAACTCTTAAGATCAAAACGACACTCTATCACAGGTCTAGATCTAAGAGGCCACAGCAAGACTAGTTCACTTTCATTATGGGAAACTGTAAATGTACAAGAAATACACAAAGAACAAACACAGTTTCTTTATACAACCGAGGCGGAATAGTGACAAGGAAAGTTGGTTTCAGATAGGCACACTGACTGGTAACAAACAACAAAAACAAGAGTGAAAACAGGGCAAGAAACAGCAGGAAACCCCAGCAGCACAAGGCAGGACTGGTCCAGCGCAGGTGGAACACTGCCTGTTTGACCTTCAGCGCAGGTAGCCCCTTCGGGAACTACGCTGAAATGCAAACAGCCTTTGTACAGCCTGCACTGAAGAACGAAACTTTCGTTTCTGGTGGTTTCCGGGTCACAGATTGCTCAAAAATTCACAGTTTTTGCTCAAATCAGAAGCTATCAGTCAAGGACACACTAAGGGATGACAAGGAGGATGAAAAGCTATCACTAAGAGCTTATTAGAGTCCTTGTGGATCAGCTCTTCAAATCATAAACTTGCCCAGAAACTGAGCTAGAGTAGCTGCCCTCTACTTTGCATTTGAAAGATTCAAACACAGTTCGATTCGGTACTCCCTTTGTTTATGAAATGAATAGCAAAAACACAAACAACCAACAAGATACGATCCCCAGCGGAGTCGCCAATTTGTTGTTGGGAAAAGTATCCAATACGGAATGACCCTATCCCACTCTATGGGTGATAGTACCTCAGCAACAACTGAATGTAAAGCTATTCAAGATTACTTCTTTATGAGATGAGAGAGAGAAGAGAAAAGGGATCCACTAACCGTTATCTTCCGCTAATGGTTGATCCAATCTTCCCTCTTTTCTGCTTGCTCCTAGCTCCTTGTTCTTTCACCGACCCAGCTACACAAAGATCCTGTAAAAGCACAAGGAAAGGAAACTACAAGAAGCATACATCCATAACTGATTCAAGGATTAGAATAAATCAAATATACAAGCATCAATTCACCATAGAGATACATGCATATAGAAGAACCTCAAATGCTTTATTAATGGAAGAAGTAATGTTCTGAGAGTGTTACAACCATAAGAGGCCCAACCCAGCAACACCTCCCAGCAGAAAGAAATCTCCTCTTCACCTCCTTCAAAGCAATCACCCAATAGTTCTATAATCAAACCAACAACACTTCCTTACATTCACAAGATTCCAGCCTCCTTAGACCTTATGAGAGAGCTCTAGATATAGGAGATTTGGAGAAAGGATGAGTCAGCTTGAGGCTGGCATGAAGCTGACTAGTGTCCTCTCCCACTTCAGTTATACTTCAGTTCTTGAGTCCACTTGGAGTTTGTTGCTTCCACTTGGAGATCTAGATCCTCTTACTCATCACAAGGCGAATTCCCTGATCCAAGTGTCATTTTGGAAGCTTCCTAGGCATTTGACACCTTGCAGAATGACTGTGCCACTTGGCCAATCTTGCCTAGCGCAGGTAGCCTTCATTGCTTTTGACATTCAGCGCAGGTACAGAGTGGAGCAGTTGACATTCAGCGCAGATGCTCAGTGGAGCAGCTGACATGATCCACAAATAGCTTGTTTTTGAGTGTTTTCAGGTGGAGAATTGATTTTCAGTGCTGTGGTTTGCTGACCTTGTTCCTCTAGGGGTAGGAACAACATGTTTAGGGACTTTGGATCCCTTAGATTATTGACATTTCATGCTTCATGCTGTTAGGCACAAAAATGTCTATAACAATTAGTCATACCCCGACCCATACAATATCCTGACTTTGACATTCTGGGAGAGTTACAAAATCTGTACATAAAAATCCCATTCCTCCAAGCTATTGAAGACATTCCTATATACGCAAAAACTATCAAAGAATTATGCATCAAGAAACCAAGGAGGAATATAACAAATCCAAGAGTCCAAGTAGTCGGTACCTTATCTGATTTACTATCCGGAAAAGAAACACCCATTAAATATGAAGACCCAGGAAACCCAATTGTAACCGTTCAAATTTATGGTGAGACCCTGTCTAATGCCTTAGTTGATCTAGGAGCTGCAATTAATATTTTAACAACCACTACTTGCCAAAACCTCGGCATTACATCTGTAGAACCCACCTCTACTTTGTTAGTATTGGCAGACCGATCTGTGGTTAGACCAGAGGGTACTCTACATGATGTCATGGTCTCTGTAGACTCCTGGGAATATCCAACCGATTTCCTGATAATTAATCCAAAAAACCAACTTGATGGACACCCGCTAATTCTAGGTAGACCTTGGCTTGCCACTGCCGATGCTTACATTGGCTGCCGACAGGGAAATATGACTATAACCAGAGGACCGAATATTAAAAATTTAGTTTTATACCCTCCAGCGCAGCCAAGTGTCACAATAATCAAAACCAATAAATACCCTGTATCATACCTTACTGATAACATTAGATCTCCATTGACTATACAAGAGGCACTTGATTTTAAAGATCAAACAAAAGATGATGCCATTAATAATTTCATTAGTCAAACTAAATCTAGATCCCACGCACAGTGTCACATGATAGAAGCAGCATTCGATAATGAATTATAAGAAGATCCTCTGAGAGATACACATGACCAAACGATACCTGTTACTTCTGTTACAAATAGTAAAATTGTGGAAATTGAACCAGGAAAAACTTTAAACATCAATGCCAATATCACGCCTGAACAAGAAACGAAGCTCATCCATCTGTTAACAAAATATCAAGAAGCATTTGCATGGGATTACCCTAATATGAAAGGAATCAATCCCCAATTATGTACACACCACATTTATATAGAAAAAGACGCCAGACCTGTTCGTCAGCCACAAAGAAGACTTAATCCTCATCTCAAGGATGTGGTAAAAGGTGAACTTCAGACACTGTTAGATGTCAATTTTATCTATCCAATTTCTGATAGTAAATGGGTCTCTCCGCTTGTGGTGGTACCAAAAAAGAATGGGAAATGGAGAATTTGTGTGGATTACAGGGAACTAAATAAAGCAACACAAAAAGATCATTTTCCTCTCCCATTCATAGACCAAGTACTAGATACTTTAGCAGGAAATAAATTCTTTTCTTTCCTGGATGGCTTCAGTGGATACAATCAGATTCAAATTGCCCCTGAAGACCAGGACAAAACTACTTTTACTTGTCCTTGGGGAACATTTTCCTATTGAGTTCTACCTCTTGGCCTATGTAATGCTCCTGCCACATTCCAAAGGGCTATCCTTAGCATTTTTGCAGATTTAATAAATGATGGACTCGAAGTATACATGGATGACTTTACACCATATGGAGATGATTTTGATCCTGGACTAGACACCCTAGAGAAAGTCCTACAACGCTGCATTGCTACCAGGCTTTGCTTAAGCCACCGAAAATGCTACATGATGATGACCAAAGGACTTATCCTAGGGCACTATGTTTCACCAGCCGGCATTCAGGTAGACCCAACCAAAATCCAAATACTTTTGCTTATTCCCACTCCTACTACTCAAACAGAGGTATGCAACTTTCTTGGATTTTCTGGTTATTATAGGCGATTTATAGAACATTATTCGCACATTGCTGCACCTTTATATGCACTAAATAGTAATGTTGATTTTCTTTGGATAGAAAAATGTGACCGTGCTTTCGAAGATTTAAAGAAGCTCGTATCCACAGCCCCAGTCCTTCGAGGACCAAACTGGGATTTACCATTCCAGATATCATCTGATGCCTCAGATACATCCATCGACACAGTCCTTGGGCAGGAAGAGGATAAAAAACCATATGCTATCTATTACATCAGCAAAAATTTATCCCCTGCTGAATTAAATTACACTGTTACTGAAAAAGAATTCCTAGCTATGACACATGCTGTCAATAAGTTCAGACATTATATTACAGGCTATCATGTTATTTTATATACAAATCATTCTGCCATCAAATATTTAGCAAATAAGCCTGTCACAAATGCCAGAGTAACTAGATGGTTGATTTTATTGCAAGAATTCGATATCACAATCAAGGATCGGCCTGGCAAAGAAAACCCTGTAGCTGATTTTCTTTCAAGAATACCAAAGCCAATCGATGCAGCAACAGTTGAAGATCAATTTCCAGATGAGCACCTGTTTTCTGTTGCTATTCAAACACCCTGGTGTGCTGATGTTGCCAATTACCTTGCAGTAGGTAAGCTACCAAAACACTTAACCCCTAATGAGTGCAAGCAGACTGTTTAGAAGAGTGCTCGATTTTCGTGGATTGGGGGCTATTTGTTTCACACAGGGGCAGACATGCATATCAGGAGATGTGTTCGAGAAGATGAAATCTTTGACATCCTAAAAGCCTGTCATGATGGACCATGTGGTGGACACTTCCCTGAGTGTAGAACTAGACATAAAGTATTGCAGACAGGATACTACTGGCCCGCGATTTTCAAGGATGCAAAGAAATTTGTCCAAGCCTGTGACAACTGCCAGTGAGCAGGATGACCTGGTTAAGCGGACGAGATGCCTCTGAAGCCACAATTAGTCATTGAACCATTCGAGCGATGGGCTCTTGATTTCGTTGGCCCCATCAACCCATCATCAAATCAGAAAACATATATCTTGGTGGCAACAGAATATGTCACCAAATGGGTTGAGGCAGAAGCATTGCCAAGAGCCACAGAGGACTCTGTAATACAGTTCCTTTTCCATCTATTTGTATGTTATGGCCTTCCAAGGGAAATAATTACAGATGGAGGACCACAATTTGCTGGGAATAAATTAGCTGCAACACTCAACAATTGTCACGTCCAGCATAAAATCATTACTCCATATCACCCACAGGCGAATGGGCAGGTAGAAAGCAGCAATAAGATAATAGAATGAATCCTAACAAAAACCATTGCATCACATAGGCGTGATTGGGCTGCTAGACTACCTGAAGCACTGTGGGCTTACAGAACAACATGGAGAAGCACCACAGGTTACTCACCTTATCAATTAGTGTTTGGAAAACAGCCTATTTTTCCTATAGAATTTGAAATCCAAACCTTACGAACCGCACCAGAAGTTGGCCTAGATCTAAGCGAGGCACAAATCAATCGACTACAGCAGATCAATGAATTGGATGAAATTAGGCTCTCTGCACTACAAAATACAGCACTGATTCAACAGAAGCGAGGTAAATGGCATGACGCACTCATCAAAAACAAAGTCTTCCACGAGCGAGACTGGTTTCTGTTATACGACTCTCGATTTCAGGACTTCCCTGGGAAACTCCAGACTCGTTGGTTGGGACCATATGAAATCCAGAAGGTGCATGACAATGGGACCATCACGTTAATCACCATTGACGGTTCTGGATACGCCTTCAAAGTGAATGGCCACCGAGTTCGTCTCTATCGTAAACCACTTACTCGGGAGTCCTTCTGCCAGCAGCTAAGTCGAGACACTGATATGGAGATTTTAGGAGAGGAAGAGAAATCTTCCTCACCTGTAATTCATTAAGGAATTCATTTCTTTTTACAGTCTGTACATAAGTTCTTTTTTTTCAAGTTGTTCTTGTACATATGTTTGAACTCAATGTTTTTTTTTTCTCTCTCAAAATTTTGATTTTTGTCGTTTCGTTTCTAAAAGAATGGCATTTGCATTCTGGATTTTCTGTTGTTCCTTTTCAAAAGGAACAGCATTCTTGATTTTCTGATTTCTGTTGTTCCTTTTCAAAAGGAACAACATTTTGGATTTTTGTTGTTCCTTTTCCAAAGAAACAGCATCTTTGATTTTCTGCTGTTCCTTTTTCAAAAGGAACAACTTTTCTTGTTCTGTTGTTCCTTTTCTAAAGAAACATCATTTTGGATTTTTGTTGTTCCTTTTTCAAAAGGAACGACACTGCGGTGTGTTTGCTGTCCCTTTTCCAAAGGCACAACATATTTTGATTTCTTCTGTTCCTTTTCCAAACGAATGGCATTTTTGCCTCTTTTGCTGTTCCTTTTTCAAAGGAACAACACTTTTGATTGTTGTTGTTCCTTTTCCGAAGGAACAACACTTGTGATTGCTGCTGTTCCTTTTTCAAAGGAACAACATTTTTGGTTGTTGTTGTTCCTTTTTCAAGGGAAAGGCATTTTGAGTGTTTTTTTCATAGCATTTTTTTATTATTTTTGTTGTTCCTTTTTCAAAAGGAACGGCATTCGCATTCTTTGTCTTTTTCCAAAAGGAACACCACTAGTATACTTTTGCTCTCCTTGTGAAACACCTTACTCCTTTTGCTGATCTAAATAGAGGATGCTTCTTGCCCATATTCTTTCAAGTCTTTAAGATACAGCTATGCACTTATGCAATGTATATAAACTCACAACATACTGAAATCCGCAAATCATCAATCGCTATATTTATAAGGCTATGCATTGGTAAGAGGACAAAAGGAAGGATATACTTATTTCTTATCTTTTGTTGTTATTGTTTTACTAACTTTGCTCTGATTGGTTATCGTTATCATGCTAATCCCTTTAACCCTCTTTGATTATTATTTAGGAATAAGAGCAAAGGGCTTATATCTTCCTATTGAGATGATAAGACTTCTTCCACCATTCCTACTCTTAAGGAGTGTTGAACCACCCTTTGTGTATAAATAAGGAAAAGTACTCTATGAAAAAGAAAAAATGTGTGAACATGATTGATGAGATGTCAATTGCAGGATAGGGGGTCTCATCAAGAGCCAGCCTACCATGATCATGAGGATGGAAGTGAAGTGGCATTCCCACTATGGCCACGACACCAGGGATATGGTCCAAAAGGTATATCGAATAATCGAACCTTAGAACAGTAGGTCTCATCATGAGCCGGCCTGCCCACGTTTCGCTCCTTCCTCGTGAATGGCATTATGGTTAACTGGTCATCAAGCCAGCATAATGGCCTACACTTTGACATAACAACATTCCTAAGTATACACAAAGGATCATGGTTCCAGGGGTGAAAAAACAACTCTGCCAAGGTTATGGACACATGTCAGCAGCAGAGCACTGTTAATGGTATTGAAGTCACATTGGTTACACCAATGGGTAAGATACTAATACTCTTTTGTTTCTTATATCCTAAGGAACTAATCATATATTATTTCTCGATTTATACATCGCATGAACATTTATTACCACCAATCATGGCAAAGGAAGTGACAATGACCACTTGAGATTTGGTAAGTACGACAGACGTCCTATCCCCCAGCCTCATATCATATCACAGTAGCCTCTTACGTAATACGCGAACAACTCTCCGCCTCGATTTCGATAGTTCGTTGTCTTTCTAAACATGGCATAATTTCATACGCTGTTCCTTTATGACTTGGTTGCAGATCGGGTGCTTCTCCTTTATTTGATGGCTGGGACAGCCTATCACATTGGGCGGGGGAGGTTAACCTCATTATTCCCTAAATTACGTGTCAGCTCACTATTCGGGAAAGATAGTGTACGACTGTATGGCATGGCTTAAGGGCATGACATTTCTATTTTTATGCAAGTTTCTGTTCATAATCCATTTCTGTTGCATACTCTGTGTTTTTTTCCGAAGCTTGCGATTAGCACCCTCTCTGTGTTTCAAACAACACAAGGAGTTGTTGTTCCATTGAGGATCCACAGTGAAACCATGGGAGGAAGGGCAATTCAAATCGAACCTCAGAAGTTGACAGTCTCCGCTGCTGCCCGGGAGATCCTAGAAAGAGCAGGGTGGCTGAATTATCTCAGTCGCCTGCAGGAATCTAATGAAACAGTAGCGATGGAATTTTTGTAGAACCTATAGGAGGACCACTCCACAGTAAGGGGGAAGCGGATAGCGGTCACTGACGATATAATTGCAGAAGTCTCGGGACTACCAGCCACCGGACCAGTATGGACACTAAAGAAGGAAATATTACAGAAGATCATGGAAATTTTCCAGGACGAAGACCAGAGCTTGACAATTAAGGGGAAGGGAGTTCTACCAGCAACCCTTGGAGAACCCTGGATCGAATTAGCAAGAATAATTAACAGTTACATTACCTGCGAGGGGAGGAAAGACGTGGTAAGGCCATGACATCTTAAACTCTTAGCTGTTTTAAAGCAAAAATGCTCTGTAAATCTACCTACACTTCTGAATTCATTACTGCATGATGTTGCACAAAGCCTAAAAAAGGCACAAAATGTAGAGTCAGTCGTCAGTCACCATGGATTAATTCGATTAGTAGTTAGTCATAGTCTTACCTAGCAGCCAAGCAGCTGGTATGAACTGATTGCAATGATTAAGGGGGGAGTGACAGCACCATCCCCAAAACGTAAACATTCTACAAGCACACCAGAACGTCCGAAAAAACGCAGAGAATTGGTAAAACAAAAACATGTTGCTAGTGCATCTAAACGACCAGAAATACACCAGGAATCGGCAAAGCGTAAGCATGCCACCAATACACTCGAACAGCCAGAGAGGCCCAGAAAATCAGCCCGGTTAGCTCGAATAAGAGGAAGGCTAGAAAAGCTCCAGGAAAGCACAAGCCAGCCAATGGTAATCGAGGACGAGCAACCCTCACGACTAGAAGTAGAGATAGAAAAATCTGAAAAGGAGGCCGAGCAATCTTAAGAGAGGGCCGAGCAATCCGAAGAGGAAAATGAAGAAGCAGCTGAGCATTCAGAAACAGAAACAGAAGCTGAGCATTCCAAGGCAGAAACTGAGTGATCCAAGCAGGAGGAGGAAATAGGACAACAGGAAGGTAGCCTACCACAAGACCCAGTGGGAGAAGACGAATTGGCCGCAGTCTTGGCCAATATGGGTGAGTATGGCCAACCTTCTAGTCCAGTAGACCTCCACGACAAACCCCAAGAAGAAAACACATCTGAAAAATCACATGCAGTAGAGGTAGAAGAAGGAAATCTGCCTGTTCATGATGAAGAGGAGATAAGAGATACTGAACGGGAACAATCTGTTCCCAAGTCACCAGAGGAAATTTCGGAGGGAGTAGGAGTAGAACAAGCAGTTGTCCAGGAAGAGACGGAACCAGCTAAGGTTCCTACCCCAGAACAGCCAGAGCAGAACAGCGAGGAAGCACCCCAGGAGAAAGACCCAGAGACTAGTCATGGTCCAGACCACAGTGGACAGCCTGCTGTCCCTTCTAATGAAACGCTGGAAATTAAGAAATTGCGAAAGGAACGACAGAAATTATTGAATACAATAGCCCAGCTCCGACAACAAATTAGAATTCTGAAAGCAAACCAGAAGATAGGAAAGACCGCAGGGAAGAAAAAGAGGGCCACTGCAGTAAAATCCCGCAAGGCAAAAAGGCGAAGGACCAACAATCGCCCTGCTGTTCAAAACCCTGCTGAAAATCCAGCTGTCGTTCCAAATGATGCTGAAGAACAGACTGTTGTTCCAAATGATGTTGAGGAACAGACTGCTGTTCCATTTGAAAAAGAACAGCAGCAAGCTGATATTCGTGTTAAAAAAGAAAAGGAGAACAAGGAAATCCAGACAGAGGCACCACCCTCAGGGGTAATAAGGGTTCTGAACTCCAAACATCGTAACAAGAAAGTTCAGGTAAAACTCCCAGCCTCCACTAACCTATGGAAAAAAGATCCGAAGACAAGAACCCTGCATAAGATGATGAAGCAAGCCCAGCAAGAAGCTGAACAACTTAGAGAGAAAACGGTCCCCCGGGGGAAGTATGAAGAGTTACAGCAGCAACTAAGGAACGTCAATCAATCCTAAAGCTAGGCCTTTGAAGGGTGGCGAAAGGAACAAGAGAAAACTGCAAAGGTAACCCATAGGCTAGATACTGTTATCAAGCAGATGGATACCTTGTGTTCTTTATACAATGACATTTTAGCATGTAGGGCCCCTGCCAAAAACTATGCTTTGTTTTTACTAGAACGATATTTACAATTAAAAATAAAAGTTGTTAAATCTGGCGCCCCTATACAAATCAACACTGTCAATGAATTTATAGACTGTTGTAAACATTATGGGGTGAAGGTCCAGAGATTGCTGTGTGAATTTTATTTGCATATCCTCGTGCTAGATCAAGAGACTGAGTTGAACCCTAGTCCTTTTGTTGGGGACATTCAATTGCAAGCATTCATCTCATTCAGGGTTAATCAGATTAAATGGCTCAAAGCCTATAACACTTTCCAGAGGCAGGAAAATGGCCTAGACTTGTGGGTAAGGGCTGAGCTTAGGGACCCAGTGCAGTTATGGAAAGCACATAGAAACCTTATGAGAACTCCAGGTGTCATTGAAACGTTAGGACCTATGCATGAGGCACTCATTCGACAAAGTTTAGAGTATTTTCTTTCCATCAAAGACCTCGCCATTGATGCAGCCAAATTTCGGTACCGAATCTCTAATCCAAACATCCAGCTCAGGGAACTGTTTAAGTATGAGAATTTTGAATTAGCTGCCAACCATTTGAACCTCTATGGCGAGAGCATTTTGAAAGCAGGGCCATCCTGGTTAGGATACAGATTTCACAGTCCAATCATTTGGCACCCTGCACCCGGATATCAAGCCCTGTATGAGATGCCTGAGGGACAAACAGGTCAGTTCTTTGACTATCTAATCACTCATCATGGCTGTAGGCCTCCACATGAGATTCCCTCTCCAGCCTATTCTCTCACTGCTTTGCATGTCAACTACAATGTTTTCATGAGGGCATGAAAGAGGGTAAGCAGGGGGTGTGTGGAGTACCAAAAAGGTATGCTTTTGATGATCATTTCAGTGGCTTTTCAGTAGAATTTGTAAACCTTTTTGTATCCTGAATTTGGAAAACAATAAAGAATTATAACAAAACATGTGAGAATTAATCACTGATAATTGTTATTATTCTCTGCAGGAAAAGGTGAAAATGAAGAGTTGCCGTTCCGAAGGGAAAGACAAAGACGAGATAACTACTGTCCCTTTGAAGGGAAACCAAATGCAAATAAGGCTAAGCAGATCAAAGCAAATTGGCCCAGAAAAGGAGGAGAAGATACCACCTCGGCGGAGAAGAAAAGAAAAGATTAAGGATTGATAGTTTGGTGAATCCCTCAAGATCTTTGATCCTGAGGGATCGCTGCTTTATTTATCTTGTTACTTGGACATCTTCGCCGCCACCTTTATATAAAGGGACAGCACTGTTAGCTTTGGGAGATAATTCTTTTATGTAATTTTTTGTTAAAGATCAACTTTGATCATCGAGTCTCGTTGAGAACTGGTTCATTGTACTTTTGTCTTATCCATTAATATAAACTTGGCGATTATCTTATCTCTACATATGGATTAACTCAAAGCGATGTACCCTTGAGGCTAAGGGCCCGCCCCCGAAGGACACTTGCTTCTGTATCACTACGATTTGATTTCTGCGTGGTTTGCTTATCATTATTATTCGGTAATATGATATGCTTTATAAGTTACATCATATGCTCTGTTAAGATTCCTTCATTAAGGTTCTTTATATTGACTCTGCATTATATCATCAATACTTTCAGAGTTGATTTGATAATAGTAGACTTAACTGAACATTGTTCTCATTTTGTTACGGAGCCTTTATGTTGTGTTTTTGTGTTAAGGAAATTATCTGAAATATGTGTTCTTTATGATTCAGGATTCATGCTGTTCCATCCCTGAAACACAATTGTAATTCCTGACGATGATTGGTGTTAAATCAGATTACCTTTCCAGTGTGTTGCGTATGTATGACCTATTGGTGTTGTTCCATAATTTATTAATAGTTAATGTTGTTCCATTAGTGAGTTCTACTTGATTTTCCTTAAGAGTGAAAGATTGTTATCTGATTGCGAAGAGTGCATTTGGGTTAATAGATTAAGTTTGGTTACGACTCGCAAGACATAGTCATTCGATTGCTGTTCCATTTTATCATTGTTGTTCCATTTTGCTATCTACCGTTCCATTTGCTTGCATTTGTTATTTTGGTGTGAGAGACGATCTAAGGCTGTAGCGAGCCTCGGCATTTACTGCCTCGCTCCCAGACCCGTGATCCATGCTCTAATTTCCTTTCCATCAGTTTCCAAAGGGATGGGCTATTGCTGCCGAACCCTTGACTGGTAAGTTGCCCAGTTTTCTCAATGTGTGATTTTCCATGCTCTAATTTCCTTTCCATCAGTTTCCAGAGGGATGAGTTATTGTCACCAAACCCCTGACTGATCAGTTGTCTAGTTTTAAGAGTGTGTGCTCTAGTCATTTGAAGTAACTTGGTTATAGACAAGCATCCGTTTACTCTTGTATTTTTGTAGAATGTTGTACTACTACCATTACTCTGACAAATAGCCTCGGATTGAGTCACTCTTTGTAATAACCAAGCGCTCCCGGATTGACATATTAATGTGAGGTAATTAGAGGTGAAAGAGACCCTTTTTATAGCTCTACACTTGTGAGATAGAGAATTCCTTCACATGGATACTCTATTTTAGCACCCCTATTCTGTGTTTTATACCCTACATCCTTCCTTCACATTCATGTGTGTTAGATATTTCTTTCACATCCATGTGCGATAGATGTTTCTTTCACATGGATCCCCCATCAATCGGCATAGAACATACGAAGAGATGATGTGAATGGATGTGGTATATGCACATGGAATGTCGACAACCAAATAAGGTAAAGCATGCGTCCATTTACTATTAACAATGATACACATTTATTAATACATGGGAGTAACCATTTGATTCCATATTTCAAGGTCTCTTGGACTCTGGTGGCTATTCACATTCCACGCCAACCAATATAGGATAAAGTGTCCAACATTCCCCCCTTAACCTGAAGGGGTTTGTATCAGTCCAAGAAGAGAGTTGTAGTAAAAAATGTGCAAAAAAGGCATGGAAAAGCTAGGTTGAATGTTCTCTCTGAAATGTTGGTATAAGGGGTTTGGTTTAAGGATGACCACCGACACTTGAACGCTTAGTGTAGTTCCTCAAACTTTTCCAAATCTAGCATGAAGTTGAGATCCTCTGCTAGAGGAAGTGCTCCTCATGTTTTGATGATGGAAACCTTAAACCTTGAAAGGGAGGTCTCACCCTGCATAAAAAGGGATAATCTCAACCAAAAAAGGGAGGTCTCAACCTCTGATGGTTTAAGGATGACCACCAACTCTGGAATGCTTAATGCAATTCTTGGAACTATACTAAAACTAGAAAGAAGCTGAAGTCTTCTTCTAGAAGAAGTGTCCCCAATTCTTTGAAGAGTTGTCTCAACCCCACATAGATGGTTTAAGCTTGATCATCAACTGAAGGCATGCTCAGGAGAATCTTTGTCTCTGGTTACAACTCTAAATCTGGTATGGCAGGTTGTGGCTCAGGCTTGCTTGATGTTGCTTTGAAACTTGTAGATGACCACCACTTCTCCCCCTGTTAGATACAAGGTCAGATTATGGAGAAAACTAAAATGCAACATTGTTTAATACTCCAACACAAGTTTTGACATATGACTAAATTATCTTCTTAGTTATTGAAGCTCATTGCCAAGAAGTGATCCATCCAAGATGAATCTTTGTTCTTGTAGGAGGCTTGTTTTTGAAGCATTTATTTGAAGAATGATTGGTTTTATGACAGTGTTCACATGGATGAAGATAAAATTAGTGATGTTTCAAATGGCCAACTCGGTCACATTGTTGGCATTTAACAACTTTTTGTTGTGAATGTAGAAGAGAAGAATCTAGAAGAGGTGAAGGTGAACTGCCATGAAGAAACCCAACAATTTGAAATTTGATGGGCTTCGAGTAATCTAGAATATGAAAGGAAACATCCTTATCATATCCAAGACCTATTTTGTGCTTGTTATGGACAAGCTCTTCCCAAGGTCTAATGATGGGCTCGTGATGTGTAGGTTGGACTTCTAAATCTACATGCACATCTGTTGTTGAATCAACCTGAGCATTATTGTATTCATTAGTTTCTACATGTTGATGGGAGTCAATTTCTGACTCAAAAAGGGAATTCTTTTAAACATAAAGAAGTTCAAAATGACAATTATGTTGTTGTATCTCATCTTGCTATAAGTGTGATTCAAGCTGCAAAAATTCAATGTTTTCTTGTGCATATTGTAGACATGATCTAATGTTAGCAAGAGTGTCCCTATTGATGTTTACCATCCCATCAACAGTGGAATGAATTAAGGTTTTTAACATCTCTAATGCATCATCAAGTCGATCCATTTCACAATAATTGAAGCAGAAAAATGGTGTTGGCTTGCACACATAAAAATAGTTCCCACTACTAAATAGATGTAACTATAGGATGAATATCAAGCTTTTGTTGGACTCTTGACCACGTCTAGTTCTATATATGAACATAAACAAATTCAAGCATTCTCAAAATAATAAGTTGTGAGCGAGCTTTACCATCACTTGTGGAAATGAGGCAAAGACATGGGTGCATAGACAAAGATTCATTTTATTATACATGGTTCAAAGAAAAACCACCAATTGTAACATATGTTCTCACAGATAAGTGGTGAATGATCGAATCAATATAGTTTTGCAGAGATTTGATCAAATATTGTATCCAAAATACTAATGTGTACATGCAAGGCAGTTCTACCTGGTGACTACTTCTTCTAATCTTCTGATTGAAAATTTTACGAATCCAAATCTTCATCCTTAAGTTTACTGGAGACAAACTCCAACAACAACTGCAATGCCTCATCATCATGAATCTCATCACAGTTAATCAAACTTATGCCCTACTCTCACAGAGCTTCAACACATATATACCATTTTTTATCGCATCATTCAATCCATAGACAATTTCAATGCAATGTTAATGCCTACCACAAGTAATTCCAATGAAAAAGGTAGCATGGCTACACTGTGGGCCTGTAATATGGATACTGGAGTTTTATGTGACCACGAAAAATGGTATACCTTCCTACCAAGGCACAATGATGAACCAATGACACCACCATTGTTAAAGAGTCAAAAAATCACCTTATACCTTCTTCAAAACTGTGTTACCATAAAATGCCAGGACTAATTCAACTATGTTCCCAAGTTGGCTTTACAAGTCAATGACGAACCATAGTTTAGTAAAGGTTCAACACTGTAGAAATTTCACAACATAGAACCAACAATTTGTATTCAATTATTCAACTCTGCATTTTCCATGCGAGAAGCATAGAATACATGTTGTTGTTGGGAAAAGTATCTATTCAGAACGCCCCTATCCCACTCTAAGGTGTGATAGTGCCTTAGCAACAAACAAAGAAAACTACTTGAGTATTCTTCTTTATGAAATGTAAATGAAGAGGAAGGATAAACTAACCTGTGTCTTGTGCTAGTTTGTTGATCCAATCACTCCTCTCTTCGATAGCTCCTAGCTCCCTGCTCCCTTATCGGCCCAGCTTCACCAAATTCCTGCAAGATCATAGAAGAGAGAAACTACACGAAGATATAGATTTACATTCATAAAAAGCTTAGGATCAGATTAAGCTAAACATGCAAATATAACAAAACATCATTGATACACAGCATGTAGGAGAAACTCAAATAGTTTTATTGATATGATAAGAAATTCCAAGAGGAGATACAACCAAGTGAGTCCCGATCCAGCATCTACCTCCCAGCAAAGGAATCCCTTCCTCACCTCCAACAAAGCATAAATCACCCAATGTACTAATCTCAATCTCAAACCAACAGCAATTCTCTGCAAAGTACAAAATTCCAGCCTCTGGATCTCTGGGATGAGGGATCCATATATAGATGTAAGCAGAGAGGATGATTCAGCTTATGTTTTGACTTGTGGCCTCTCTCTGTCAGTTCTTGCTTCCACTTGGAGACTGAGAGCCTCTTACTCATCACTGGTCGAATTCAGTGAGGCAAGTGTCATTAGAGAAGATTCTGGAAGCTTCCATTGTCTCTCCACCTCGTTGAATGACTCTGCCACTTGTCATTTCCCGCTCAACGCACCTGGGTAGTGCATTCAAGTGCGTTGCAACGCACCTAGCCAGTGCATTTGGGTGCTTTGCAAAGAAGGCAGCTAGTGGAGCTTCTAAATTGATCCTGATTTGACTGGTTTTGAGCAGTTTCTGGTGGAGAAATTCTGGGAGAAGCTATCATTGGTTGACCTTGTTCCTTTTGGGGCAGGAACAACACTTTTAGGGACTTTGGATCCCTTATATTATGGACATTTCATGCTTAGAGCTGTAAGGCACAAAAATGTCTATAACACATGTCGATGGGTGAAAAAGACCTTGGGGACCATGAAAATCACCTTGACTGATCCATGGGGGTCTCACAGTTCAAACAACAATGGCTGGTCTCAAATCCATGGCTTGTGGACAAGATATGTAATGGCATGAGGTGAATGGGCTGAAACATAAGGCCACACACAAGTCTGTTAGAAGGCAGAGGTAGAGTGGCTTGAAGCAAATTGCTTAGCCAAATGTAGGGACTTTTTGGTATTCCTTTGTCGATTCGACTGCTGATCACAAACAATTGTTGTATCTTAGGGATATGAAACTAGAGAAATATTATGACCTAACACATATGTTGAATGGCTAGCATGAGCTTGAATATTTTTAGTCATCTTTGCACCAGCCAAAGCTACTAACCACAACAACAATCAATAAAATTTAATGCAGCAACAACTACGTCACAAAGCAAGAGCAACTGAGGTTTCAAAATCTTCCCTTTTGACGAAGGAAAATGAGTCACCGACCTCCATTTTTGAAGAAGTTACATTGACATTCGTTAATTCCTCCATCCCTCCATCACGGATCCTCAAATTTACCACCATTTTATCCATTAGTCTCCTTCAATTTCTGACAAAAATCAATTAAAATGAATGCAGGACTGTTTGGATTTCATAATGCTCCTGTGAAAAAGGCATTGGTACTTATTTGTGTCACAACCTCAATTATAGGTTCCACGACCAGAGATTTAATGTTTTTCATGAATGAATTTCAGAGGAACTATTGCAATGCATTGTTAGCTGAATAATGATTCTATAATGCAGAATAAACAATTAAAAAAAATCAAAAACTTAAATACCCAAGGAATCGTATCTCTGGCCATTGGTACTTGTTCACACTTTGTCACTATTTCTTTCTCTTGTTTTAAAACTTGGCAGCTCAACGCAGAATGTGCCAAGATATCAATTCTTTCGCTGCATGTGTGTGCCTTGGTTCTCAAGTATAAGTATTAGTGATCAATAGCCCACGGGTCCAAAGTTACTTTTCAGAAAACTAGGTTACGATCCTGGAACCTATGGCTTATATACCCACCACGATTCCCCTGCACCACTCTGAGTTCTCCCATTTGGCACTTCGAAACTCTACTTACTCTCATTTGATGGTGTAAGACTGAAGGGAATTGAGCGGTGTGTTTGGGGACCAAAGAGAAGTATTTATAGCCAAGCTTCCATCAAGCTTTTGGTGGATACATGTCAAGTGTTCCATATAATGTGGTAGAGAACTGCAGAAGAAGTAATGGACCACTCCGGGAGCTCCCAACAAGAAAAGGAATCTCGCCAGACAGTTTCTGTGAAAACCGGCCATAGAAGGAGCTAACATTCTCCGACTTGGTCCATACTTCTAATCTAATGTCTCATCTTAAAACCCATCGATAATCCGTATTAAGTAATAAATACATGAATCATGGCGATAAGTCCTCTAATGACGAGTATTATATTCCATGTATTACTATGTATTTATTTCTATTATAATTTATGTGGCAACAATTTCTTAATGAACAAACCCTATTTTTATTCGTGGTCCTACACAGATGAATTTGCTAAAATCAAATTAAGGTGCACATAAATATGAGAAAAACATCACAATAATTAAGAATTTCATTAAAATAACATTGTCCATACAATGAGAAACTACATAATGGAACCAAGTCCCATATTCACTACATGATCCTTGAATTTCAACGGTGGCATGCCCTTAGTTAAAGGATCTACAATCATAAACTCAGTGCTGACGTGCTCAATGACCACTTTATTTTCTTTAACATGTTCCCTTATAGCTAAGTACTTAATGTCGATGTGTTTACTTCGACTCCCACTTTTGTTTTTTTTAGCCATAAAAACAGCAACTGAATTGTCGTAATACATTCTCAATGGCTTAGAGATAGAATCCATAATTCTAAGCCTAGAAATGAAACTCTTAAGCCATACAACATGTAAAGTAGCCTCAAAATAGGAGACAAACTCAGCTTCCATAGTGGAAGTGGTAGTCAAGGTCTTCTTGGTACTCCTCCATGATACAGCTCCACCGGCCATCATAAAAATGTATCCTCATGATGATTTGCGTGAATGAGCACATCTAGCAAAGTCAAAATCTGAGTAGCCAATTGCTTCCAAGTTGTCTATCTGTCTATACATAAGCATGTATTCTTTGGTTCCTTGAAGATACCTCATTACTTTCTTTGCAGCTCTCCAGTGGTCAAAAACCTGGATCACTCTGATATTGTCCCAACATTCCCACAACAAATGCAATGTCAGGTCTTGTGCATATGTGAGCATACATTAGGCTTCTGACATCAGAAGCATATGGAATGTTCTTTATTTGATCCATTTCAAAGTCTTTCTTCGAGCATTGGTTCAAATTTAACCTATCACCCTTCACAATGGGAGCTACAGTTGGTGAACAATCCTTCATCCGAAATCTCTCTAAAATTTTATTAATATAGGTATCCTGAGACAGACCCAAGATACCTCAAAATCTGTCTCTATGGATCTTAATGCCAATGACATAAGACACCTCACCCATATCCTTCATATCGAAATTTTTAGAGAGGAATTGTTTCACCTCATGCAGCAAACCCTTATGATTGGTTGCTAGCAAAATGTCATCCACATATAAAACAAGAAAATAGATTTTACTCCCACTGACTTTCTAGTATATACATTGATCCATAATGTTTTCTACAAAACAAAATGAAGAAATTACATTATGGAATTTCAAATACCATTGGTGGGATGCTTGTTTTAAACCGTATAAGGATTTCTTAAGCTTGCAAACGAATTGCTCACCATCACTAGAGGGGAATCCTTCAGGTTGTTTCATGTAAACCTCCTCCTCTAGATCTCCATTGAGAAATGTCGTTTTCACATCCATTTGTTGCAACTCCAAGTAAAAATGGGCTACTAATGCCAAAATAACGCGCAAGGAAATTTTCTTAGATACAGGAGAGAAGGTCTCCGTGTAATCGATTCCTTCTTTTTTAGTGAATCCCTTAGCAACAAGTCTTGCCTTGTATCTTTCAATGTTGCCCAATGATTCTTTCTTTGTCTTCAAGACCCATTTATGTCCAATGGCTTTTGCACCATTAGGAAAATCAAAAAGATACGAAACTCCATTACTCTTTATGGAATTCATCCCTTCCTTCATCTCATCGTACCATAATTCTAATTCTTTGCAACTCATGGCTTGTGTAAAGGACATGGGATCATTTTCAGCTCCAATGTTGTAGTCATATTCTTGCAGATACACAACATAATCATCAGGAATTGTTGATCTCTTTGGTCTAATAGATCTTCTTAATGTTGTACCATCATCTTCCTGAGAAGTATGTGGTTCAACTCATTGTTTAAAAGTTCTTGGAAACTTTTGAACTACCTGATCTATTGGAATGTCATCAGCAGGTTGTGGAACTTCAACAATTGGTTTTTCAACACCTGTTTGTACTTGACGGGTGCTATGAATAATAACCAATCTATCACTTGAGGTGGAAGGTTGAGATCTTGAATGATCCTTCTCAGAAACTATGTTCTTGGTTTGATCGCTCCCACTGATCAAGCCACTTTCAAGAAACTTTGCATTTCTTGATTCCACAATCCTAGTGCTGTGAGATGGACAATAAAATCTGTAACCTTTAGACTTTTTAGCATATCAAATGAAATACCCAATAATGGTCCTTGGGTCCAGCTTATTCTCTTGTGTATTATAAATTCTTACTTCAGACGGGCATCCCCAAACGTGCATATGTTGCAAACTTGGTTTCCAACCTTTCCATAATTCAAATGGTGTTTTAGGAATAGCCTTGGTTGGAACTCGGTTTAATATATACACTGTTGTCTTAAGTGCTTCAGTCCACAAGCATTTAGAAGGATTGGAGCTGCTAAGCATACTCTGCACCATGTCCAATAATGTTTGGTTTCCTCTTTATGCTACACCATTCTAGTCGGGTGAACCAGGCATGGTGTATTGGGCAACAATCCCATGCTCTCGAAGAATTTTTGTGAATGGCCTGGGTGCTTGTCCATCCTCTGTGTATCTACCATAATATTCTCCACCTCTATCTGAGCTCATGATCTTAATTTGCTTGCCGCATTGTTTCTCTACTTTAGCCTTAAAGATCTTAAAGGCATCTAATGCTTCATTCTTTTTATGAAGCATGTAGAGATACATATATCATGAGTAATCATCTCTAAAAGAGATGAAGTATCTCTGACCATGTGAGTCCATGTCTGGACTACATATATAAATATGTGTGATCTCTAATATGTCCGAACTCCTATTTGCGCCTTTCTTTGACTTGTTGGTCTGCTTTCCCTTTATGCAATCCACACAAGTCTCAAAATCAGTAAAATCCAGAGTATTAAGTACCCCTTCATTTACTAATCTTTTATTTCTCTCTATGGAGGACCTAATCTCCGGTGCCATAATTTAGAGGAATCCTCATTAATAAGACATCTTTTAGTGCCATTGTGAACATGCTTTGAATCATAAGTGACATTGTTTTGTAAATTGATGTAGTAAAGACCATCAGACAAAGTACCATTCCCAAAAAATCAGATTTATAAAATAAACTGAAAGATGTTTCTGAAAAGTTAAAGGAATATCCAAAAGGTAAAAGCCTTGAAACTTAAATCAAGTTCCTAGAAAAACTTGGAACATAAAAGGTCTTTTCTAATTCTAAAACAAAACCACTAGTCAAAGTTAAATAGCATGTTCTTATAGCTTCCACATGTGAGCCCATATTGTTTCCTGATAAGATGCTTTGCTCACTTCCCAATGTCTTCCTTAGGTTTTGCAAACCCTGCAAGGAATTCGAAATGTGAATTGTTGATCTAGAATCAATCCACCAGGTGGTAATAGTGACATTAACCATATCAGATTCATAACAAACAAACGAGATTGGATTACCTTTATCGGCAAGCCATTTCTGAAATTTTTCGCATTCCTTCTTCATGTGTCCCTTCTTTTTACGGAAGAAACACTTGGAATCCTTCTTGATATCGGCTTTGGGAGGT
The DNA here is from genome assembly GCA_031772625.1 of Pinus tabuliformis. NCBI lineage: Eukaryota > Viridiplantae > Streptophyta > Pinopsida > Pinales > Pinaceae > Pinus > Pinus tabuliformis. The sequence goes on from CM062818.1 coordinate 1,597,180,916, forward strand.
ACTTTACCTTTCCCTTTCTGATTGGATTGAGATTTTCCCTTTCCATGCATTGCCACCATTGCACTTTCTCCCAGTTCCATCACCAGTCTCCCTTCCTCTTGAACACACATGGTCATGAGTTCATTAATTGACCATTTATCCTTATGTGTGTTTTATGAGATTTTGAAGGGTATGTATTGGTGTGGAAGGGTGTTCAGGATGTAGTGCACCAGCAAGGACTCCAATATTTCAACCTCGAGTTTCTTCAATTGAGCCATAGTGTCCCTCATTTGCATGATGTGCTCATGCACACCTTTCACACTGGTGAGCCTTAGGGATGAAAACTTTATGATTAGGGTGCTTGCTAGTGCCTTGTCTAAAGTGACGAATTGATCATCAATGGCTTTTAGCAAGTCTCAGACCTTTTCTTGCTAATCAACGGAACCATGAATACCAGCAGAAAATTTAGTCTTAATGAACATCATGCTTAGGCGATTAGATTGCTACCATTGTTCATAAAGTGTGATGTCTGCTGCAGTGCTGGTATTCGTGAGTGTCGGTGGTTCATATTTCCTAATAGCATAGTCTATGTCCATCCACCCTAAATGAAGAAGAACTCTCTCCTTCCAAACCTTATAGTTATCTCCCTTAAGTTCATGGATATCACAATGAATATCAGAGAAATTTGCAGGTTTTACAACTGCATAAAATTAATGATTACATGCTTATGTTAAAATTGAGGCCTAAATAAAACTTCATGCTTTACCAATGTAAAACATGCTTAAAATTGAATCTAATGACATAAAAATTGTCTGTGGGTTAAATTTTCAATTCAAGCATATTCAATTATTCTTTATGATAGAATTTATCAAATTATTCACTTAATTCATAATTCTAAAGGGTATATTATGATTATAATTTGATATAAATTCTATCTTAGATTTGAACTTTATGATAAAACTATTAATTCATAATTCCTGTGGGATAAAATTTATTATATTAAGTATAATTAATTACAATTAATGTCTAAATATTCTTTATGTGATCCTAATCAATAATTATATATAATATTATTTAATTAGAGATGTTGTGGCTATTCTCTAATCAACTAAAAATTATATGGAACACTGGACATTATTTCTTTTATGCATCAAAATTAACTTGATATGAGAATAATGCATAAATAAAACTATAATATTCATGCATAACATTTAATGATGGGTCTCGTATACTCATCCAAAATAGCATGTATTAATTAGACCAGAAATAATCAATTCATGCAAATTAAATATGAGCATAGTTAGTAAATTTGCACAACAATTATCCAAATTGCATGTAACTAAACCAAGTAAATGGTATAGGCATAAAATTGAGAAAAAATTAGACATGTCTTCAAATAAACGCCTCAATTCAGAAAATTCTCAAAATATGGCATTGAGCCAAACCGATGGCTCAATGGCTCAATGCGTGCCTTCATAACCTGATCTAGAGGGCTGGTTCGATTCCTTATGAAATACCTCTTCAATTTTTATATAAGGAAAGGAATAGGGTTGGGCCATCTGGACCGTACGCATAATACCCATTATTATTTATTTGCAGAAATAGAAATTTCATCATTTTCATTAAGTAAAAAAAAAAATAAGGTTCAGTTGGAGGCTGGAGCTCTGCATGTCAAGGACTGTAACCGAAACTCCAATATATGTTGTAAATGTCCAAAATACTGATAAAGCCAAAAGATATCAATCTAATATAAAACTAAAATATTGATCACTGTGATAATAACAATAAATGGTTGAGCTTATCAGGAGAAGGAAAAATAGAGATTAAAAGGTCAAGGCTTAATCTCATTTTTGTCACCGCATAATGTTTCAAAAGGACTGCCAATGATAAAGCAACAATAACATGGAGACAAATAGTTAAACAATTAAACATACCAAACAAAGCATGTCTATAAACACTAAGGCATAGATAAAACTGATCTGATACCAAATGTTAGCTGAATAACTATTCTATAATGTGGAATAAACACTTTAAAAAATCAAAAACTTAAATACCCAAGGAATTGTACCTCTGCCATTGGTACTTGTTCACACTCTATCATTATTTCTTTCTCCCGTTTTAAAACTTGGCATCTCAATGCAGAATGTGCCAAGATATCAACATTTTCACTGCGTGCATGCACCTTGCTTCTCAGGTACAGGTATTGGTGATCAATAGCCCACGGGTCCAAAATTAAATATCAGAAAACCAGGTTACGATCCTGGAACCTGTGGCTTATATGCCCACCACGATTCCCCTGTGCCACTCTGAGTTCTCCTGTTTGACACTTCCAAACTCTACTCACTCTCTTTTGATGGTGTAAGACTGAAGGGAATTGAGCGGTGAGCTTGGCGACGAAAGAGAAGTATTTATAGCCAAGCTTCCATCAAGATTTTGGTGGCTATGTGTCAAGTGTTCCACAGAACGTGGTAGAGAACTGTAGAAGAAGTAATGGACCACTCCGGGAGCTCCCAACAAGAAAAGGAATCTCGCAAGATATTTTCTGTGAAAACCGGCCATAAAGGGAGCTAACATGCATTTCCTAGGACTTGAAACACCATGATCATAGATTTGGAACTAAGGCACAGAGCTAACATTCATTTCCTAGGACTTGAAACACCATGATCATAGATTTGGAACTATGGCACAACTAAAATGTAGAGGTAACATTTGAATGTGGAATGGAAAAAGAGTGCACAACCAACATTGGTTTGCAGGAGAAGAGAAAATGGCAGCAGATAGGAGTTACTGGGCAGTGATCATAGCTAGAATTTAGCTGAGAAAAAATTCATTAAATGCAGAACTGACATGCATAAAGAGGCCACAAAACATGTGGCTCAAATTTCAGCAAGGTAGGAATACATGTGTAGCTTTGATACCATGTTAGATGCACATGGGATGTGGACAGCCAAATAAGCTAAAGCGTGAATCCATTTACTATTAACAATGATACACATTTATAATACATGAGAGTCACCATTAGATTTGATATTCTAAGGTCTCTTGGACTCCAGTGGTTGTTCACATTCCACACCCACCCATAGAGGATTAGGTGTCCAAAAGGATGAAATCATAAAGTAAAACTAACAAAAGTATGGTTGAATTTTTTTTTTTAAGAAGGACTAAAGATGGTTGATCAAGGTTTAAACTTCACTTGAATATGTAACAAACTGACACAAATGTCACTTGGAAATATAAACTAAAGAGCATCATGTGATATCATACAACAATGCAAGAGACATTGAAGAACACTCCATAATGATTGGAAGGGAAACCAACCAAAGGAGTATAGTGACTCATATGTATGGTACAATGTATATGAAAGCGAAAATCCAAATCTATGGTGATGATGCAAATAGGTGCCAGGTCCAATGATAATTTGATTGATGGCACCATTTTGATATATATAACAAGCAAAATGATTTCTCTCATTTTCACCTTTTATTTAATAGGATTACCTTCATAGTTTAGAAGTACATAAGAGAAGACAAGCAAGCTTGAGAGGATCTCTCTTTTCATAATTTTTAGGGACCCAAACAAAATTAAAAAAAAAATACTCAATAAGGTGTCTTCTTCATAGTTTAGTGAGATCAAAGAAGATGTACTAGTATGTTCAATATAGGGAATTTTTTTGTGAGCTTTTAATCAAGCTAAAAAAGAGATGAGATGATGCTCAATACCCTTCAATGTTTAACGATCATAAAAAGAACACAAAGGAAGCTTGTCCTAAAGGAACTAGTGGTATAAATGGTAGAAATTTGTTCCATGTTGATGGAAACACCCTAAGGAAAATGAAGCAAATAGGTTGGTAGGGTTTGATCTAGGAACTAGTTGTATCATTTTGACATGGAATTTTAAGTAATTAACGGCTGAAACTAAAGAGTGATTAAATTAAATGGAAATCATTATGATATTGAGTATATTAATAATATAGATTAACAAAACTGATAAGACATTAAATATATATATATATATATAATATCTTGTAGAATTAATGAAAAAATATTTTAGCATTAAATATATGAAATATTAAAAAATAAATTATTATTAAAGTACATGTTTTAAGATATAATTTATATATATTAAGATTTTGATCCTTTTTTTCATATTTATTTCATTTAAAATTTTAATTAAATTTCTATTATTTTTTTTAAATAAATTTGTAAATATTTATTATTGAAATTTTAAAATTAGATTTTTAACTAAAATTTATTTATTGTATATTTACATATATATAAACATCTTTTGTAACTCACGACTAACATTAATATTATTAATTTTTAATTATTATCAATGTAGATTCATCTTGATTCTATATCTACCAAGCACAGAGGGATCAAATCTCTTTTCACTCTAAGAGAGGTTTGTACCTTAGATGAATATAAGTTTATTTAATTATTAATTATAATTATAGTTATTAACTTTTTTAAATTTTATTTTTATGTAATTTGACATAGAGAAAGAAATTAATTAATATTAATTATTGTTTATTTTATTTTATTCTTATTTCTAATTTTATGTAACTAGATCTAGCTAAACTAACACGACAAGACAAGAAAGGACATTACAACATCTCTTCCATATTCGTCTAGGCCTATTGGCACAATATAATAATTACAATTATAATTTATAATATATATATATATATATATATATATATATATATATATATATATATATATATATAGAGAGAGAGAGAGAGAGAGAGAGAGAGAGAGAGAGAGAGAGATTAACTTTGAAATATGTATGTCTATTTTTCAATTGAGTTTTAAGAATTTTAATTTACTTATTAAAAAATGAATGTTTGGGATTTAACCTCCACAAAATATTTTAGAATATTCTCCATAATATTCACAAATCAAAAGTTGAGATTTATCCCAAAAATAGCTATGTTTTTACGTCCTTTTAATTAAATTGATTAATTAAAAAAAATGTCAAATGAGCAAGTGCCATATGAAATCAATTTTGGATTTATAAATATATTATACTGATAAACGATGGTATTGGACATTATTATTGTAACAAGTCCTATTTATATTTAAAGAATGTATGTTTAACTCATATATTGATTCATTTGATAAATAATAATAATAAAGTTATATTTTAGCTAATTTAATAATTTTTTCAATCTTTCGCAATGTGAGATGAAGTAATTTTTTTGGTGATTATCATACATTCATGCATATAGACATTTATTAACCATTTAATTTACATGAATCTCATACTCTATATTTATAAGAGGTTTATGGGGTGATCAACAATCCTTGTGAAAATATGTATTGTTAAGACACTCATTGTTTAATGATAATCGTTGTAGTGGTGGTAATCTACCTTATATTATATGACTACAAAAATCCAACATAGTTCTCAATTATTTTAGTAAAAATAGTAAATATAAGAAAATATATTTTTAATAGAAACATTATATTTATTTATACAAAATAAAAATATTTATTATTTAAAAGAAACATATTTTATAAGATAATAAAAATAATATTTATAATAAATTATTATATATAATGTTCTAGGGCGTAGCTTAGTTGGTTAATTCGAGAAATGTGAAATTGTTGAAACTCGAAAGACCCAAGCTCAAATTCCCCCTATTGTGACCTGGGCTATGGGGAGGAGGACATATCGTGGTCACCAAGAGGTTTATTGGTAGTTACATATCAGGGAAGCTAACAAGTTCCTATGGGTAAAAAAACAATATTACATATAAAATTAAATTAAATTAGTGATATATAAAAATATTATGAATTCGTTAAGCCTTTTTTTTTCTTTTTTGTAGACTAGTGCAAATAGATTTTCATTAGTGAAAGAGAGTGTACATTGTGATCAAATGTCCAGTCTTTGCAAAGGATAAAGACAAGGTAGTGTATGTCTCCTCATTAGTACAACATACATGAATAAAATAATGTATCATATCGACGAAAAAATGCATAAAAAAGTGACCAAATTTATGCCCTTTATAACCAAGAAATGGGGTTATGCCCAACAGAAACCAAATATTTGTCTAGTGTCAGGAATACAATAGGAGATGTAGCCAAGAGCCATTATTTTTGCAGGGCTAGAGTCATCTGAAGAACTATATAGCTGAAGGTGAAGACACCAAGAAGAGAAAAATCCATGAACCAACGGACCAACCTTACTATGATCATCTAAGACACAAGAGAGAGTAGCTTCATGTAGCAGATAGTTGTGAACCAAATTACCAGATAGAGAAATGTGGTTATGATCCTTTCTCTGAAGTTGTATCAACCTCAAAAGAATTGTGTTTATTTTCACCTATCCCAAATATGTTATCCAACATATTATAAGGTGCACCACATTACCTAGTTGTTTTGAGAAAACCATTATAAACATCTAGCAATAAAATAAATAGAGAGAAAACCATGTGCAAGTCCAAAAAAATACCACCAATTCAACCCATTAACTCCATATATCCCAGAATATGAGAACACGAAAATAATCAGTAACCTCAAAAATTACATGACAAAAGAAAGCCAAAGCTTCAAAGCCATATAGTAGTCTTAATCAAATGAGATAACCATAAAGTCTACTGTAGTATCAATAGGTGCATACATTGGTTCTCTATGAGGGTCAATAAGATCCACTAAAGCTGATTTGGACACCACATAGCTCTCCACATGACTCAACTTGGTTTTGCTTCAATACTAAACATAAGAGTGTGTCTTTTTGTTGGTGTAAAGAGAGAGAATGCAGAAAATGTAATCTTATCTTCTGAAATTTACCTAGGTATGGAGCTCACTTAACACCATCTCCTCCAAATTTCGAATAAGAAAAGTAAGTGTGATCTCGAAACTCTTTTGATTGTAGAAATAGAATTTCCCTTCGCACTTCAAAAAGGATTGAATCAAACTAATATGGAACTGAGTCCAACAAAAACATATGATGAATTTTAACATCATTGTTACCACCTTCCCCTCTTCTACTTGTCATCCTTTGACAAGGAGGCATGGTATCCAATACAAGAGAAAAATGTTGACAACATGTGAGAGTACCATGAAAAATAAGACAAGTAAAAGGGAGAACCACCAGCTCTACATAACTAGACTGAAACACAATGAGATCATCCCCAAAATTGTACTGCATGGGCATAAATTTGAGGGAGACTTGAAATTCATGACACCCTAAAGGGATAAAGCGCAAATAATCCCACCAATAACGAACCACTCGAAAACTGAGAACACCCAAGAAACCCATAATACAACTGCCAAATCTAAACGCCATTGATGACATAGACATAGTGGTTCCAATCTTAAATATACAGTGGATGTCAAAAATTGAGTAAAAGGAGTCTCATTTCACTATAGAAGGAGTCGACAAAGGCTTTGTAATAACCCCTGGTTGATTTCCTATGTAAATAAAAATAAGACCAAGATCATGGGACATGTATTCCAAGTTGAATATTGGGTAAAACATAGTGATGGGTATCACTGGTGATTAATAAATGGCTATGGAAATTGGCAAACGAAATGTAGCATTAATTGGAATTTATTTCTCAAAATAAACGAAATATTAGAAAAGGAATTTGAAGGTTCACAAATTTGCATGAAAGGGAAATTAAAGGGAATCTAGAGGAAAATGAAAAAAATAGAGGCCTCAATGATAAACAATATTATGAGGATAAGTTCACAGCTTTTGGGAGTTGAGATTTTGTTGGTTTTAATTTTTTTACTTCACCTTTTGTTGGTTTTATCTTTTTGTATCTTAGTATGTGGCTCTCTCATTCATTCTCTCATTCTCTCATACTCTTGCATACTTAGAGTATTCTTAGGGAAATCTTGGAGCCCTTTGGCATATAATGGATTTTGATAAACAAGGAAAGGGAAAGAAAGAAAGTATAATGGAACAACTCGATTAGCAGCTTGAAATGGATTGCTTTGCAGGTAACATGTTGCATGTGTGATTTCCTTGCTGATTTAAGGAAGCATGGTATATGCACATGATTTTCTAGTTATACCCTATTATTGGCATGGATCTTTTTATGGATTGACAATGGTTCTAGGCTTTCCTTACCATTTCCTGGAGAGAAATGGTGTTCAGGGTTTTTCCTCTTAATTGATATTTCATTCGTGTTGACATAGTTTAAGCATTCATTAGGGAAATAATGAGGTTAGATTGTAGTCCTGAGAATATCATGTCAAACAAAGATGTCAAGTCCACCTCCAAATTTTGTAAAAAAAATTTATTTAGGTTTGGGAATAAAGTTAGTACTTAGTACAAGTTATCATCCACAAACAAAAGGACTGATAGAGAGCGTTGATGGGATTCTTGAGTACATGTTAAGAATGCATGTCATGCACCAATAGTGGAAGTGGGAAGAGTATCTTCCAGTGATTGCATTTTCTTATAACAATGGATATCAAGAATCTTTGAAGATGAGTCCATTTGAGTCACTTTATGGGTAGATCTATAATAATCCCATTAGTTCGAGTGATCCAGTTGACACGGTACGAATTGGACCACATATGTTAGATGGAACATGAAATGAAGTTTATCAAGAGGAATTTGGAGGCAACACAGAATAGACATAAGAGTTATGCAAATCAACATAGGGTATTTAAGGAGTTTCAGGTCGGGTAACATGTGTACTTGTGCATCAATCCTAAGAGGAGCTCCTTGAGGGTTGGATCATCTGCCAAGCTGGAACCTCGGTATTTTGGGAATTTGAAGATCCTTGAGAGGATTGGGCCAGTTTCCTATCGACTTTCACTACCTCCGATATTGAAAGTCCAATATCTTTTGAATGTTTTATTACTTAAGTTGTATGTCTAGGATGATGCTCATGTGATTGACTAGTTTGTATTGTAGGTGGAATGAGAAGGAGAATTCTATCTAGAACATCAGTGCATTTTGTAACAAAATATGCTCATGCTCCGGAATCGAGAAATCGAATAGGTTAAAGTGCAGTGGGAGCACTTTGGGCCAAATGAAGCTATATGGGATATGGCTGATCAGATGTGGGCTATGTAGCCTTCTCTATTTGTTGATATTATGTTTGGTCATGTATATATATATGTGTGTGTGTGTGTGTGTGTGTTTGTAAATACTGCATTTAGTTGTGTTATAAAGCTATAATAAGAGATATTGCGTTCAGGATATGGTGGTCATGATCTCAAAAATATGATATGATGTAAATGATAAATCGAGCTATGTTGTAAATATCCATGGGTAGAATGTGTTTTGTTGGTTTATAAGTTTCATTGAACATCGATAATGACATTCCCCTAAGGGGGAAGGGTTTATTACAACCCCTCGTTGATTTCCTATGTAAAAAAAAAATAATACCAAGGTCATGGGACATGTATTCCAAGCTAAATGTTGAGTAAATAATAGTGATGGTTATCACTTGTGATTAATAAATGGTTTTGGAATTGGAAAAGGCATTGGCAAATGCAAAGTCACATTTGAAACACCCACCATGAAAATTCCATGTAATAAAAGTTAAGAAAGGAAAAATAATAACCACAGTTGAGGGGACACTTATTTTGATTTGAATGTTGGCTAAAACATCCTAGTGGGTGTCCATTCAATTTATTATGGCTAAGGAAATTGGAAACAATAATGGCTAAGGCTTTGGAAAGGCAAAATGGCATTTTTGGCACATATATTTATGAAAATAATCAAAATTTGAAGAAAAGGAAGGTGAAAGGCCACAGGCTGCATGTGAGGAGGAAATTGAAGGAAAATAATGGAAAATGAAGAAAATAGAGGCCAAATTGATAAAAAATCTTCTGAGGATCACTTTGTAACCTTTTGTCAGTTCACTTTTGGAATCTCTCATTATTATCTCTCTCTCTCTCTCATGCTTGGACACTTAGAGTTCTCTTGGAGCATTTTGGCATTGGATCAAGAGATGAAAGGAAGGAAAGAGGAAGAAGAGATCAAGCAACTATAGCAATAATCTTTGCACGTATCGATTTACATGTGTATTTTCATTACTAGATTAGGGGTACATGGTATTGCATGTGGTTCTTTTGTTGTTATGGAATGGATTTTTCCAGGTATGATAGTTTTTTCAGCCTAGCCTTTCCATTTATGGATTGCCATGGTGTGATGGGATTCTCATGTTTTGGTTGAGCTAGATTGTCGGATGTATTTGAGCTTGAGTGAGGTGGATCTCTGAATGATAGAACACATGGCCTAGTAACCCTTGAACTGGACTATGGGTTGTGGTAAAGATAGATTTTGTGTTGCCCCAGTGGGCGTAGGAACTCTTATTGGTGAATGGTAGGATATACGGTAAATACAAGAGGTGATTTTCTCTTTGTTGGGCCTAGTAATCCCAGCTTGGGATATGTGGTAAATCCTAGAGAGTGGGTCCCGTTTTAGGGCCTAGTGATCCAGTGTGGATTGCGGTAAATCCCAAGAGACTAGGAGACAAGGAATTTTGTCACTGTGTAGGTGGAGAAATCTTGTGGCATCCATGCTCATTTGGCCGAGTGTTCTGGTGGAGATCATGATAAATGTCGTTAATAGAGGTTCATTATGTTGGCCTAGTGATCTGGTATGGATAACGGTAAGGGTTGGTTTCTATTAATGAGGGTGAGGTGGTTTAGGCTCGGGATGCCTTCATTGGTTCTTTTGTTTTTATTCCCACATTCATGCTTGGAATGTGACATGGGGGTGAATGGCCGAAGAGAGATTTGTCTCAACCATTATATGGTTGGGTGGAACATGGTAGTCCCATCTAGGGTGTTTATTTTGCATCATTAATATGAGGCTATTTCTCCTTGTATTTATATGATTATTATATTATCTTATATGTGCATCATATGGCTATGATTTCATTGGTATTTGTGTTTCTATTATGTGCGTTATGTATGTTTTTCATGGCAGCAACTATGTATGGCTCTCATCATGTTTTTAGTTGTAAATGAATGGGAAATGTATCAATGACCTAACAGATGATAATGCACCAAATGATATTAGGGAACAATGATTCTTAGAGATTCTCAAATAAGTATTAGATCCCTATGCTTAAATATGTCGTTTACACCTGCAGATTACATATTTGTGATATCTTACTATTATCTTACTATTCTAAAGGTGTCATTCAATTATTGGTAGTGACCTAGGCTCTCGGCCTGAAAATGTGGCTCAAATCCCAAGGATGTTGGCACAACACTATGAAATATAGTCCCTCGATGGTGGCATGCCTTGGCATGAGAGCATCTAGAGCCTCATGGACATTTTCAAGTCCATATTGTGGGAGCATTCGAGGTTCAAGCGGTCTAAAACCTCATTGGCACTGAGGGGCTAGCTACCTCAGTGTTTGGGATAGTTCGTAGGAGTCTTGCGGCTAATGTGGAAGGTTTGTATGTTTTGTTTTTGTCGATTCCACTTCCTTAACATCACATAGGAGGTTGAATCTAATCATAGTAGCCTCTTATCACATATTTTCACCAATTGGATGGTTAATCATGTATATGTTGGAGGAGGGTGTTACACAGTGGTGCCAGAGCATCGCTCACCACTCAGATTGGATGGGCAGTGTGTTGGACATGCATTCATGTCATTTTCATTTGTGTTAATCATGCTTCTGGTCTATGATCTTGTTACATATGCATGGTGTCAGTAATGGTTGTCATGATGTTGCCATGTGGAAGAGGATGTTGTTTTTTTGAAGTATGTCGCCATGAGTGTATGATTGGTTACATGTTTTTATGCTTGTGTATTGTAAGTGTATGTTGGTATGGTTGTTGTTGTCATGCATGAGGCCATGGAATGTGTAGTTGATATGGTCATGCATTGATGACTGCACTCTAGTTATACTAATGGTTACAAGGTTATGTTATTATGTATTATATGTCTATATGTTGTTATGATTATGTTTATACATGTATCACATTGATTTTATGATCTCGCAGATGAGATATCCCCCCCGAATTTTGCTAAGGTACATTGGTTTCTTGTGATTTGGTTTGGCTGACATGCTATGCCTTGCAGGAAAGAAATCAAAATGACTAGAAAGATGGTAGACTAAAAAGACTCTTCCTATGAATAAGATGAGCATTGTGGTGTTGGGCACTCTTTTTATTTGGCAAACACATTGAGAACCTTGAACGAAGAAATAAGGAGTTATAAGGCACTCAATGATGGGATCATACATGCACAAGAGAAACAAGCAGAAGTTAATGCAATACTTCTTCAAAGTTTATAAGAACTGTAGTGACAAGGGCCACTTTGAATAAGCCATCGAGAGGAGGAAAAAACTAATGGGTCATATGGAAGCATGTCTCATGGTGGTTACCGGTCTGATACAAGTGACATTGTTAGAGATGGTAGGTTGTTGGATACCCCGAATAGGAGAGGTGATGGATACATGTATCATTCTAGTTCTAGTTCTGAGAGGAATCATGATCATCATCGTTATCATCCTTATAGGAGGAGTGATAGGGGATAATTCAAGATGATTTTAGGAAAGCAAAGCTACGTACTTTTGATGGATATGTGAAGAATATAGAAGATGCAGAGGCTTGGATACTTTAGATGAATAAGTTATTTAGTTTGGATAATTACATATATAATATGAAGGTGAGAGTAGCTATCTTCAACCTGAGAGCTAAAGCAGACATCTGGTGGAAGGATGTGAAGTGAGTTAGATACATCAGGACTAATGACTTAAGTTTGCATGTGTTCAACAAGCTTTAAGGAAGAAGTACTTGTCAGAAATGTACTACAAAACTAAGGCAGAAGAGTTTTATGAGTTAATGATGAGATCAATGACAGATGAAGGGTACACGACTAAGTTTCTAGATGTATTGAGGTATGTACCATATCTTAAAGGTGAGAAGGCTAAATTTCAATGATTTGTAAGTGGATTTCCATTACCATTTAAATATTAGATTGAGTATGATGATTGTTCTTCACTTGAGGAAGTTATTTTGAAATTGAAGGATTGTTATGAACAATCAAAGTGTAAGAATGAATCTAGAAAATGATGGAAAGGAAAATAAAAAGGTAAAGGTAAATGGAATTTGAAAAGAACAATACCTCAGAATGAATATGAGAAATAAATGTGGCACCACAAAATAGGTTCATTGTAGCTAGACAGGGACATGGGTCAAAGAAACATCATAAACATGAGGGTACTGGTTGGTTGGAGTGTTGGAAATGCGAAAAGGAGCACCTTTAGGGAGATCGTCAATAGACTCAGGGTGGTAGGCCTCAAATATATAGTGCACAGGAGGCACAGACTATTGGGGATGTTTGTCAAAGTGTTCCTCGTATTTGTGCAGCATTGCATAATAAATAGATATACCATCAGGCATCTATCATTAAGATGAATGGTAAGCTTTACGATCAAGTTATTTCTATTTTGATTGACCCTGGATCTAATTAGAGCTATGTTAGTCTTAACTTGGTGGATATGTGTGGTTTGAGTAAGGAATTGCATGCAGAATCATGGTTAGTTCAATTGGCTACAGGTACAAAGAAGCGATTTCATCATTGGGTAAGATATTTTTGCATTTGATTTTAATGTTATTTCTACCACAACACATTTGAATGTGTTACCAATGGTATCATACAATATTTTGTTGGGCATGGATTGGTTGTACCTTCATAGAACCGAGGTAGATTATTATGACAAATCCGTTGAGTGTATTGATGACAATGGGGAACAAAGAGTCTTACGGGGAAAGCAGAAAGCCAGATTAGTTAGGATGGTGATAGTTACTCAAGGAAAGCTCAGTCATAGAAAAGTTTGTGTGTTATTCGTAATACACATTTCTAGTGACAAATGTATGGATGTTGAGCATGCATATTTTCTGAGCAGGTACCTAGTTCTACAACAGTTTTAGGATGTATTTCCTAAGGACATTTCATAGTTTCCACCTCACCGGGAGGTAGACTTTTCTTTTGAGTTAGTTCCATGGCAATCTCTAGCATGAAAAGCACCTTACAAGATGAGTACACTTGAATTGGTAGAGTTGAATTTGAAGTAGAAGGAAATGTTGGACAAAAGACACATTAGGCCAACTGTATGACCGTGGTGCACACCAGTACTGTTTATGAAGAAAAAGGATGGTACTCTTAGATTATGCATTGACTATAGGCAGTTGAACAAAGTGACTATTAAGAAAAATTATTTGTTATAGAGGATTGATGAGTTGTTCAATCATTTGAAGGGACGAGTAGTGTTCTCGAAGATTTATTTGAGATCCAAATATCCCCAGGTACACATCAAAGAGGAGGACATTTACAATAAAACATTTTAAACTAGGTATGGGCATTATGAGTTTGTTGTAGTTCCATTCAGTTTGACTAATGCTCTAGCTAAATTTACGTTCTTGATGAATAGTGTGTTTCATCTATATTTGGATAAGTTTGTTATTGTGTTCATTGATGACATATTGGTATATTCTAGAAATGAGGAAGAGCATAACAACCATTTAGAAGTAGTATTGAGGTTATTGAGAGAGAATTAGTTGTATGTTAATCTCAGCAAGCCCAGTTTTTTCAGATGGAGGTACATTACTTGGGACATGTTAGAACAAAGAGTATGTGTTGAGATGACAATAGGGCTATCAGGTTTTCACCAAAATAACTCATGATCTCGACTAGGAAAATACTAGTGAACCCAGAAAGAGGATACAAGCCCATAATAAATTACATCTTCTTCGATACCTTGTTATAGGTATTATCTAGAGCCAGTTGGATTGATGATTCATAAAAATTTGTATTCAATTCCATCCTATGGAAGTTTAGGGAATTGCATTAGATCTAGAAAAGATAAGAGTCATCATGGGGTGGGTAGCTCCTAGAAATATTGAAGGTGAGATCCTTGATGGGATTGGTAGGCTATTACTTGAGGTTCATTAGGAACTTCTCACATATTGGTTATCCTATTACATGATTGCAGAGAAAGGTTAAAAGTTTGAGTGGACAAAGGAGTGTGAGGCTAGTTTAGATTAGCTTAAGCAGTTGTTGACACATGCTCGAGTGCTAAATATTGTAGATCAAGGCAAGGAGTTTGTATTGTTTAGCGATGCTTTCAAGAGGGGACTTGGTGGAGTTCTCATCCACGATGGAAAGGTGGTATGATATGACTCACGAAAACTAAATTAGCATGAGAATAAATACCTAACGCATGATCTTGAGTTAGCAGTGATCATACATGCATTGAAAATGTGGAGGCATTATCTTCTTGGAAATAGGTTTGTACTAATGAGTGATCAGATTGGGTTCAGATATTTGTTTGACTCGATGGATCTAAATGATAGGAAGGCTAGGTGGTTGGTCACAATCAATAAGTTTGACTTCAAGATTAGCTACCTCAAAGAAAAGGATAATAGGGTAGCAGATGCTCTTAGAAGGTCGGTGTAGGTAAATCACTTAGCAGCTTTGAGGGCCTATGGGATAGACTTACAGGATAAGATATTGTAGGAAAGTTAGGAGGATGTCAGGTATATGGAGATTATGCACATGTTGCATCAGAGTATAGGTACAAGTACAGGTAGTAGTATAGGTATAGGTACAGGTACAGGTAGCGTTATAGGTACAAGTACATGTGCACATGATATGGACTATTGTCTTAGAGTGGGTGGATTTTTCAGATTTAGAGATAAGATATATGTACCGGACAACAGTGAGCTAAAAAATGTGATCTTGAGGGAGTTTCATGAAAAACCTTATTAAGGTCACCCAGGCTATTAGAATACATTGACCGAAGTAAAAAAAAAATATTACAGTAAAGTAGAGTTTGTGGCTAGGTGTTTCGATTGTCAGCATGCGAATGCAATGTGTAAGCATCCATGTGGAATGCTATATTCAATTTTGATTCCAAAGTGGAAATAGGAGGTCACGTCCATGGAATTTGTCACCGACTTTCCGAGGATAATGAGACAACATGATTCCATCATGGTTGTTGTGGACATATTGACAAATTTTGCACACTTGATTCCAGTGAAGTCTACATTCTGAGCTAGCAATGTAGCATAGGTATTCATTAGAGATGTGGTCAGATTACATGGTGTTCCAAAGAAGATTGTGTCAGACAGGGATGTAAAGTTCACTTCCATGTTTTGGAAGGAGTTGTTTGTAGGTTTGGGCACAAAGTTGGCCTTCAATACAAGTTATAATTGGCAGATAGATAGACAGACTGAGAGGGTCAATAGGATATTGGGGAACATGTTGAGGATATATGTGATGCATCAATAGTGAAAGTGGGAAGAGTATCTTCCACTGGTAGAGTTTTCTTACAACAATGGGTATCATGAATATTTGAAGGTGAGTCTATTTGAGGCATTGTATGGGTGGAGTTGTAATGCTCCCATCAGTTGGAGTGATCCAGTTAACAGGGTGTTGATTAGACAGGACATGTTGGCATACATGGAATAGGAAATGTAGGTAATCGATAAGAATTTGAAGGTAACACGTGACATGAATAAGAGCTATGTAGATCAGAATAGGTTATTCAAGGAGTTCTAGGTTGGGGAATAGGTGTACTTGCAGATCAAACCAAGGAAGAGCTCCTTATGAGGTAGATCATGTCCCAAGCTAACACTGTGGTTTTGTGGACCCTTTAGTATTATTGAGAGAATATGGCCAACAACCTATCAACTTCGACTGCCTCCAAATGTGAAATTTCGTGACGTTTTCCATGTGTCATTACTTAAGAGGTAAGTTAAAGATGTTGATAATCTAATTGACTAATATGTATTGCAGGTGTAAGCAAATGAATAATTCCAGCTGAAGCCTCATTGTATACTACAGAAAAAGGTGTTCATTCTTCAAAACTAAGTAACCAAGGAGGTTAAAGTGTATTGGAAGCACTTTGGGCCTGATGAAGCTACATGGGAGATGGTGGATCAGATGTTGGGTATTTATCCTTCATTGTTTTCCAGTTGAGGAAAGGAAGTTTTGGTATGGTGTTTGGTATATGTCTATGGTATATGATGTGGTACATGTCATGTCATTATGTTGTCATGTTGGTTTTCTTTTTAGCAGGGTGATCATTGTAAATACTACATCGAGCTATGTTATTAAGCTCCATGGGAAGTGTGTTTTATTTTCAGCAGTTTTGTCAAGGTATAAGTGTGGTTGAACACTGAGGATGGTGTCCCCCAAGGGGGAGTGTTCTATAACATCCCTAGTCAAAATTTCATGTATTAAACTTAACAAAGGAAAAATAATAACAACGGTTGATGGGACATTTATTCCGAACTGAACATTGGTCAGAACATTCTAGTGGGTTTTCATTTGGTTTATTATGACTAAGGAAATTTTCAAAGGAAATGGGTAAGGCTTTGGAAAAGAAAAACAGAATTTTTGGCACATTTATTTATGAAAAAAATGGAAATTGGGAGAAAAGGAAGGTGAAAGGTCACAGGTTGCATGTGAGGAGGAAATTGAAGGAAAATAAAGAAAAATGAAGAAAATAGAGGCCTAATTCATAAAAAGGTTTCTGACGATTAGTTTCTAACCTTTTGTTAGTTCAATTTTGGAGCTCTCTCATTATATTCTCTCTCTCACTCACTCTTGGACACTTCATGTTTTTTGGAGCATTTTGGTGGTGGATCAAGAAAGGCAAAGAAGGGAAGAGGAAGAAAATATCAAGAAAGGAAGAGTAGGATCATGTATCTACAACATTAATCTTTGCAGGTATTGATTTTCATGTGTATTTTCCTTGTTACATTTGGCATGCATGTATTGCATGTGGTTATTTTTCTGTTATGGCATGCATTTTACAAGTACGATAGTGTTTTCTAGATAGCCTTGCCATTTCTGGATAGTAATGGTGTGATGGGGTTCTCATGTTTTGGTTGAGCTAGATTGCCAGATGGATTCCAAGCTAAATGAGGTGGATCTATGAATGATAGAACACATGGCCTCATAACCGTTGAACCATACTATGAGTTGTGGTAAATTTGGATTTTATGTTACGTCGGTGGGGCCTAGGAATCCTTGTCGGTGAATGGTAGGATATACAGTAAAGCCAAGAGGTGGTTTTCTCTGTTTTGGGCCTAGTAATGCCAAGTTGGGATATACAGTAAATTCTGGAGAGTGGGTCTCAATTTAGTGCCTATTGATCTGGTGTGGATTGCGTTAAATCCTGAGAGACTAGAAGACAAGCAAATTCCTCTTGGTGTAGGTGGATAAATCTGGTGGTATCCCTACTTGTTTGGCCTAGTGATCAGGTGGAGATCATGGTAAAGCCTATTAATACATGTTCATTGTGTTGGCATAGTGATCTAGGATGGATTACAATAAATCCTAGTTTCTATTGATGAGGGTGAGGTGGTTTACCCTCATGATGCCCTCTCTTTTGGTTTGAGTTCCTTGTTCAATCTTGGAATCTGCTACAGAGGTGAATGGATGATGAGGGATTTGGCTCAACCATTCTATGGTTCGATGGAACATGTTAGACCCATCCCAATTTTGGATTTTGCATCATTAATATGAGGTTACTTCTCCTTGTATTTCTATGAGTGTTATGTTGGTTTATATGTGGATCATATGGATATGATTTGGTCGGTATTTTTGTTGCTATTATGCTAGTTATGTATGTGTTTTATGGTAGTGGCTATGTATGGCTCTCATCATGTTTTTACTTGTAAATGAATGGGCAATGTATCTATGACCTAATAGATGATGATGCAGCAAATGATATGAGGGAAGAATGGTTCTTAGAGATTCTCAGATAAGTATGAGATCCCTATGATTAAATATGTTGTTTACAGCTCTAGATTACATATTTTGGATATTTTTGATGAAATGCCTATCATGGCTAGTGGAGGTCTGATTAAGGTCTTGTTTAAGTATTGAATTTTGCATCATTGTTTCCATATTATCTTACTATTCTGAAGGTGTCATTCAATTCTGGGCACTGACCTAGGCTCTAGGCCTCAAAAGGTGGCTCAAATCCTAGGGATGCTAGCACATAGGTGGGAGAAATAGTCCTTCGACGCTGGCATGAGAGCATCCAAATCTTCATGGATGCTATCAGGTCCATATCGTGGGACTGTATTAGGTTCAGGTTGTTTAAACCCTCAATGGGAGTGAGGGCTATCTACCTTAGTGGTTGGGATGGTTCCTAGGAGTCTTGCAGATGATGTGGAAGGTCTTTATGTTTTGTTTCCATCGATTCCACTTCCATAGGGTCACATAGGAGGTCGAATCTAATCATAGTAGCCTCTTGTCACATATTTACCCAGGTTGGATAGTTACTTGGGTAGATGTGGGAGGAGGGTGTTACAACATTAACTAACATTTATTTATGAAAATAAAGGAAATAGGAGAAACAAAAGATGAAGGGTGAATTACTTGCATGAGAGGGAATTTGAAAGAAAAATGAAGGAAAATGAAGAAAATAAAGGCCTCAATGATAAAAATGCATTTGAGCACTAGTACACAACTTTTGTGAGTTGAGATTTTGTTGGTTTTATCTTCTTCTTTTTTTCAGTTTGGTCTTTGGCTTTCTCATTCGTTCTCTCATTGTCTCATGCTCTTACACACAGAGTATTTTTGGGGCATTCTTGGAGCACTTTGGCATACATTGGATTTGAAGAAAGAGGGCAAATAAATGTAGGAAAGTGCAACGAAATAGGTGATAAAATACTATAGCTAGATTGATTTACAAGTAACAAGTTGCATGTGTGATTTCCTTGTTGATCTATATGCATGTGCTTTTCTAATTATGTGTTGACATTGTCATGGATATTTTCATGGATTGATAGTGGTTTTAGCCTTTCATTTCCATTTCTTGGAGAGCCATGGTGTTGAGGGTTTTTCCACTTCATTGTTTTTTGTTTGGTGCTCATATTTCCTTATGGTTGTAGCCTATGGGTTGGAGCAAACTCTCTAGAAGGCTTGGAACAAATTGGGTTGAGTTACTAGTTCTAGATCCTAGGTTGGGAAAAAATCTCTGGAGCCCTTGGCGGATTGAGTTACAAGTCCCTAGAGATAGGTTGGACAAATGCTTTGAACCCTGAAAGGTTGTGGGTTGAATTACTAGTTCCTAGAGCACTAGAAAACTTGGGTAGAGATCGATCTGGTTTATGTTAGTGATGTCTGACCATGGAGGTGCAATCACTGTGGTTGGGTATCGAGGTGGTTTGGCCTCTGGAAGAGTTGGCTTAGTTTTTTTTGGTTTATTCCATGAGATACCATATTCATGTTTGGAATATGGTACTTGGGTGATTGGCTGAAATAAAGATTAGGTTTGGCCCAATCTAACGTCAGGTGGTACATGGAAGTCCCTAACTTGGTTGTTATTTTCGTATGTTAATATGACACATTCCCTTATTGTGATCTATGAACATTTGTAGTGATTATGTTTGTTATATTATGGTTGAGTTTCCATGGGTTTTAAGATGGGTTTTTTGTTGGCTATATGTTGGTTAATGATGTATATTACTTATGGCTTTTGACATGTTTTGATGAATGCATCGACTAAAATTTTTTATTGTAGCTATTATGAGAGGAAATTATATCTTCTTGGTTATTCTTAGATATGTTTCAGACTCCTATGATCAGATATGCATTCGTGACTCGTACATTACGTGTTCCCCATATGTTTGACGAAATGATTTCCATGGTTAGGCATGGTTAGGTCAAGTTCTTGTTGAATTTTGGTGTGTTTACCATCATCCTTATGTCATTTATAATTCTGAGAAGTCTCAGGTTGTTTTGGGAAGGCGGCTAGAGGCTATCATGGAATTGTGTCTCAGATTTTAGGACCGTGGGCACTGAAATGAGAAATTTAGGTCACAACTGCATGAGGAAAGGCATGTGAGTGTAGTTGGAGGACTTCAACCATATGAAGGTAGTGTTAAGCGTATGACTCAAAGTCTAGGTAATTAAAAAAAAGTTCCCTCTCATGGTTTAATCACCTAGGGTATTTCCTTTGCTCCTAGGTGATCTGTAGTCCTAGTAGGATATATATTTGTAGTTAGTAAGTCTCATTTGTATGCCCCGCATCCTTAGCTAGAGCTAAGAGGTTGGGTCATGTCATAGTAACCCTTCATCTCATGTTTACCAAGGCAGGTCAATGAAATTGGGTAAATTTGGGAGGGGTGGTTACAATATTACACAAGATAAATCTGAGCAGATCCTAAATTACATATCACACCACAACTAGGAAATAAGAGAAAACCCTCGTTCTAAAGCCACATTGAAAAATGACTAGTATACCAACAACCACAAGCCAGAACTAAATGGGATTATGTAATACCTATGAAATTTCTATCTAGGAGGGGAGAATTTGAATAGAAACCACCAATTTGAATACATTGTTGGGTGTGGAGCCTGATTATCTTCTGTATTCGAAGGTATCACCGCATTAGACCCCAGTTCATAATGGGGTGACAACATAACCCGTAAAATATTCGCTGTAGGGGGCGTGCAGGGCGGGGGTGACTACAACCTTTCGGGAGCTGCCCCTTGGCGGGGGGATCGGGGGCAACATCCTCGAAGCTAAGAATAGATGTAAAATTTGCTTGTAAAATGTTGTAATTTCGTAGCCAATCTGGGCTGTTCACTAGGCAGAGATTTGACAGTAGAAGTTATGTTTAAGTTAGGGATTTTTTCCTTAGAAGGCAACCCCTCACTATATATGAGGTAATTGTATTACATCTATGTAGATCTGTATCCTGAGTGAGGAAAATAGAGGAGATTGAGAGTGAAGAGGGAGTTACAGCAGATCTGCTATAGGTTGTATCTCCTCAGTTTGCTAGATAATATAATAAAATAAGGACTAGTTGTTTCTCCATGGACATAGCCCAAATTGGGTGAACCACATATATCTGTGTATCTCTTGTTTTATGTGTTTTTTTTGTTTATATTTCTGAAATATTTTATGTGTTCCATTGCTCTGTAATATATAATTTTCTAACAACTGGTATCAGAGCCAAAGGATCGTTTGGCTGATAAACTCGTAGGAGAGAAGGGTTCCTGGTTCGAGTGGGAGCGATGGCGGAAGACGATAGGTTTAGGGTAAAAAAATTCAGCCCCCAAAACTACCAGCTGTGGAAGATGCAAATGGAAGATTATCTATATCAGAGAGATTTCTACCTACCATTGAGTCGAAAGACAAAGAAGACGACGAGTATGACAGACACAGAATGGAATATTCTTGACAGAAAGGCATTTGGAACAATACTACTCTGCCTAGCGGCATTGGTAGCATTTAATATTTCAAAGGAAATGACAACAGAGGGTTTAATGTCGACATTGGCCAAACTATATGAAAAACCCTCGGCCTCAAATAAGGTATTTCTTATGAAGCGTTTATTTAATATGAATATGTCAAAGGGTGGATCTATTGCTAATCATTTAAATGATTTTATTATAGTTACAAGTGAGTTAAGTTCTGTAGGGGTAACTTTTGATGATGAAGTTAGGGCTCTATTATTTCTATGCTCATTGCCAGAAGGTTGGAATGGTTTAGTTATGGCCATTAGTAACTCTGTCTCTGGATCTAGTACTTTAAAGCTTGATGATGTTGTTGGTGCAATCCTTAGCGAGGAAATGCCATTAAAAAGCTCCGGTGAGACATCAGGAAATGCTTTGACTGCAGAGACTAAGGGAAGAAAAATGGAAAGAGGAAAGAGCTCAGGATATCGTAGTAAGTCAAGAAAAGGCAGATCCAAGTCTAGATCGGGGATAGTGTGCTGGAAATGTGGGAAGAAAGGACACCTGAAGAAAGACTACAAGTCTCGGAAGGTAAAAGAAGGAGACACGCAACAAGAAACTAATCATGAAGCGAATGTAACAGGTGATGTGTTGCAAGATGCTTTGATTATTTCATTAGAAAATACTATTGATGCCTGGGTGGTAGATTCAGGGGCCTCATTCCATGCCACACCTGATAGGAAACATTTCCATAATTATGTTCAATGAGATTTTGGACAGGTTTGATTGGGTGATGATAAACCCTACAAAATCATTGGAATGGGTAAAGTTTTCATAAAATAGCAAAATGGAAATCAGTGGCTATTGAAGGAGGTAAGGCATGTTCCAGATCTGAAGAAAAATCTGATTTCAACAGGGAATTTCGGGGCTCAAGGTTACATAACCACTTTCACAGATAAAACCTTGAAGGTCACTAAAGGATCCCTAATAATAGCGAAAGGAGGAAAGGTTGGTACATTGTATTTATGCAATGGTATTTCTAATTCTATTAATGCTTTAACCTCTACAAGAGAAGATACGGCATTGTGGCATCATAGGCCCGGGCACATGAGTGAGAAGGGGATGCAGATTCTTCACTCAAGAAATTTGTTGCCAGGTTTGAAGGATGTTGTTTTAAAATTCTGTGAGAATTGTGTTTATGGAAAATAGAAGAGAGTTAGATTCCTTAGAGCTGGGAAAGAAAAGAAGAGTGAAAAATTAGAGCTTGTACATACAGATGGATGGGGACCTGCTTAGGTATCATCTCTTGGTGGCTCTCATTATTATGTTACTTTTATTGATGATGAAACCTGAAAAACTTGGATTTATTGTATTTGAAATAAATTTGATGTATTTGATACTTTCAAGAAATGGAAAGCTTTGGTTGAAAATGAGACAGGGAAAAGGTTGAAGTGTCTTAGATCAGATAATGGAGGTGAATATTGTAGCAAAGAGTTTGATAGGTACTATTCAGAGAATGGAATTCATAGAGAGAAAACAGTTCCAAGAACACCACAAGAAAATGGTGTGTCAGAAAGGATGAACAGGACAATCATGGAGCGTACAAGGTGCATGAGATTGCATGCAAGATTGCCTTTACAATTTTGGGCGGATGCTGTAGATACTGTTGTTTATCTAATAAATAGAGGGCCTTCAAGTTCCTTTGATGGTGGTATTCTAGAGGAGGCATGGACATGTAAAATGGTAAACTACTCATTCTTAAATATTTTTGGTTGTGAAGCCTTTGTCCACATTAATAAAGAAAATAGAAAAAAGATTGAGGCAAAATAAAAGAAATGTACCTCTATTGGATATGGTGTTAATGATTTTGGTTATCGTTTATATGATTATGAAAATCATAAAATCATTAGGAGTAGAGATGTAATATTCAATGAAAAGTTCTTGTATAAGAATCAGTTACAGGAAGACAAACAGGAAAAAGAAAATAGAGAATACACAGTGCTTGACGATATCACAGGAAAAGTGATGGTGCTTAAAAATCATAATGATCAACAGGTAGAACAACAACCACAATAGCAACAATCACTTCAAACACCTGAAAGTGGTGTTAGAAGATCTACCAGGATAAGTAGACCCCCTGAACGATACTCTCATTCATTATATTATGTATTGTTGACTGATTCTGGTGAACCAGAATGTTATGAAGAAGCAGTGTAGGTAGAAACCAGGAAGAAGTGGGAGAAAGCCATGAAAGAAGAGATGGAATCCTTAGCACATAACCAGACTTGGGACTTAGTTAGGTTGCCTGCAGGTAAAACATTATTGCAGAATAAATGGGTTTACAATTTGAAGGAAGAAGATGGAGGTAGGAAAAGGTATAAAGCTAGACTTATGGTGAAAGGGTTTGCACAGAAAAATGCTATAGACTTTGATGAAATATTTTCTCCTATTGCTAAAATGACTTCAATCAGAACTATTTTTAGTCTAGTAGCAGTTGAAGATTTGCATCTTGAGCAGTTAGATGTAAGGATAGCCTTTCTCCATGGGGATTTGGAGGAAGAGATATATATGCAGCAACCACAAGGATATGAGGTAAAAGGGAAGGAGAAACTAGTGTGCAGGTGGAAGAAGAGCTTGCATGGCTTAAAATAGGTCCAAGGTAGTGGTATCTAAAATTTGACAGGTTTATGTCTGAACAAGGTTATACTAGATGTCACTCTAATCATTGTGTTTATCTTAAAAGGCAAAATGATGGCAGCTATATTATATTGTTATTGTATGTAGATGACATGCTTATTGCAAGTTCTAACATGCAGGAAATAAATGTGCTCAAAAGAAAATTGGCAAACTCATTTGCAATGAAGGATTTGGGTGCTGCAAATCAAATCCTTGGTATGAGATTAACTAGAGACAAGAAGAATCGCAAATTAACATTGTCTTAAAGTGAGTACATAGAAAAGGTGTTGAAAAGGTTTAATATGCAGAATGCAAAACCAATTAGTATACCTTTTGCTAGCCATTTCAAACTTAGTAAGGAGATGTGACCAAAGACCCAAGAAGACATGGATTATATGTCTAGAGTTCCATATTCATCAGCAGTTGGAAGCTTAATGTATGCAATGGTTTGCACAAGGCCTGATATTGCACATGCAGTGGGAGTTGTAAGCAGGTATATGAATAATCTAGGAAAAGAACATTGGATGGTGATGAAATGGATTCTCAGGTATTTGAGAGGTACCACAAATCAAGCATTATGCTTTGGTGGTTCAAACATTGCTCTACAGGGATATGTTGATGCATATATGGCAGGTGACAGAGATTACAGGAGGAGCACAACAGAGTATGTGTTTACTGTAGGTGGAAAAACTGTCAGTTGGGTCTCAAAACTACAAAGTATTGTTGCACTCTCAGCAACAGAAGCAGAGTATGTTGCTACTACAAAGGCAAGTTAAGAAATGATTTGATATTAGAAATGTTTCTAGATGAATTGGGTAAGAAGCAGGAGTTGGGCAGAGTGCCAAACATCTTGCAAAGAACTCTGCATTTAATTCCAAGACTAAGCATATATATCTCAAGTACCATTTCATATGGTCAGTGTTGGAAGATGGATAGTTGAAGTTGGAAAGGACACACACTAGCCAGAATCCTGTAGATATGTTAACAAAAGTTATAACTAGGGAAAGACTGAGAATTTGCTCAGTTTCAATTGGTCTTCAAGTATGATGAAGAAGATGAGAAATAGCCAGGTCCAAATTGGAGTCATTGTCCAGCAAATGAAGGAATGGTGGAGTTGCTATAATCAGTCTCCAAGTGGGAGATTGTTGGATGTGGAGCTTTATTATCTTTTGTATTCAAAGCTATCGCTGCATTGGACCCCAGTTCGTAATGGGGCGGCAACACCGCTGGTAAAATATTCACTGTAGAGGGGGTCCAGGGGGTCAGCTGCAACCTTTCGGGAGCCCCCCACTGGCAGGGGGGTTGGGGGCAGTGCCCGTGAAGCTAAGAATAGATGTGAAATTGCCTTGTAAAATGTTGTAATTTCATAGTCAATCTGGGCTATTCATTAGGCAAAGATCTGGCAGTAGAAGTTGTGTTTAATTTAGGTTTTTTTGCCCTAGAAGGCAACCCCTCACTATATATGAGGGAATTGTAATGTGTCTATGTAGATCTGTATTCTGAGTGAGGAAAAGAGACGACATTGATAGTGAAGAGGGAGTTATAGTGTATTTGCTATAGGTTGTATCTCTTTAGTTTGCCGGATAATATAATAAAAGAAGGACTAGTTATTTCTCTGTGGACGTAGCCCAAATTGGGTGAACCACGTATATTTGTGTCTCTCTTGTTTTATGCATTTTCTGTGTTTATATTTCTGTAATTTTTTTATGTTTTCCACTGCTCTGTAATATATAATTTTCCAACATACATGCTCGAGCTTTCTCACATGTAAAAATAGAATTAAAAACATTAACCCAACATTCTCATAAAATTAAATAAAACAACAAAGAAGGATGCCTCTTTACCACCAGAGATGACAAGAAATCTCAAGCTTAAAGAACTCGCTGGATCAAAATACCAGAAGTAGGAAGGTTAGGATTTCACCTCACATCCACTATGTTGCACAAAGTACCTCTCCCACCCTAATACTACACTCATGCATTTATATTGACATGATGTCAGGTTGCAAACCCAATATCACTTACCTACTCCATGCCATGACATAAAAAAACACTTAAAAGTGTGAGCTTGTTGCTCCTTTCAAGATTAAAATGTTCCGTCCATGGTTCACAGCCCCATTGGGGATGAATTTGTTAAGCTTACTTAGTGATTTGTTTTCTTTATATATTTAAATGGAAAGAATTTAGGCTGTTTAAAGTTAAATTTCATATGAATTAATGTTTACTTCCTTCTTGGTAATATGTGAGGTTAAGGCTCTCGTTTATGAAAACTTTAAAATGGTTGAAATTTGCAATAAATTTTATATATAAATTTTTTTGTGAGGTAAATTCTATTTCTTTTAAAATTGGGGATTACAAAATGGTATTGAAAATTCTTAAGTTAGTATTTCACTTGGGAGACCAAATTACTCTACCTAGAGAGGTACAAGATAGATGAGTATTTGGATAATCAAAATT
This sequence comes from Pinus tabuliformis, assembly GCA_031772625.1. NCBI lineage: Eukaryota > Viridiplantae > Streptophyta > Pinopsida > Pinales > Pinaceae > Pinus > Pinus tabuliformis. The sequence continues at coordinate 1,597,208,167 of CM062818.1, forward strand.
TAATAGGAGAAAATTGAACAGGTTGCATTATTAGCCATGGAAATAAACAATAGGAGAAAAATAACAAATTATATAAGAGGATCATGACATAAACTTAAGGAGAAGGATTAGAGTCTGTGGTAGTAACCTAGAAGGGATATTTGTTGTCTCTAGTACTGCCTCCCATTGAGGGAGGTACTCTAAGATGTTTCTCTATGTGCTCCATTAGTCAACCCAGGACCTTCATTTGATGGTGAAGATGTTAAAGGGAATCAATGATGTCTTTGTGATTCTCTTTCTAGTATAATGGAGGTCTTCCCAAAATAAATTCATGTGAAAGTAAATATCAACCATCTGCATATACTCATTAAATCAGTCACAAGTGTGCCTAGGTCTTCTTCCCAATCTACTAGCTCAATAATAACCTCCATGTCTAATAGGTAATGTTTATGGGAGGAGACTTCTCCTGTAGCGCATGTTAGCTCTTCCTAGATGGGCGACAACATGAGGTCACATAAATAGGAGGGGGCTTCCTCTAGGTGGTGATGCATATGTGTCTTTCCCCTTTAGGGCCATTATTGATAATAGGTGCAACATCCCTCATAACAAAGATTGTTTATAAGCACATTTAGATTCCACTGATTTTTTTTTAATAACAATGTGGATAGATTCTCAATACAAACTATTTCCACTTTAATAAGAGTACTTAATACCAATTATAACCATACCACTATGTTTCTTTTAAATTTATAAAACCCATGAGGTTACCTTGCACTCAGTAGATAGCCACTATTCATTTCTTATTAAGAGGATTCAACTTAATTTAATGAACTTATGAAAATAATTATATCATCTTTCTTATGTAGCTTCCTTGTATAATTTAATACTATAACCATATAATAGACAAGTTTTTAATGGAGACTATTTTTTCTTCTTAGCAACATATGTTAAGATATTTGGACCGTGGATTTCTATCCATTATAATCTATTCATAAACAACAAGACTATGTCATAGAAGAAAGGCTTTAGTTGTTTTTATCTATAGATCCTCCATTCATATTACGCATGTGTATTTATACCATGGACTACATTATTGTGACTTTGTGGTATATTTTTTAACATTCTGATAGTGCCCAACATATAATAATGTGGTGTATGACTTAATAATGTTGTTATCATTGCCTTGGAAATATCGTAACCAAGATAATTTTAATATTTAAGGATATGGATTCATGCAAGTTGTAACCCACATAGAATATACATGACGACCTATGGAAATTCATACGGGGTACATGGGACATCTGTCGTGTCTGCATATCAATGTAAAATGCTCTCTATGGTTCATATCAATGACTGGAAAGAGCTAGGGTGGTTTTGGAGGTAACTACCCATCCCCATTCTATTTTTTTGGTCTCGTTTATCTCTCCATCTGTTGGGAAGTGTGCTATAAACCCATAGGACCTATTCTAACCCATGTCTCCTTTTTTTTTACTTCTATGGCTCTAGTTCTCTCTTTCATCAAAGTACCAGACTGGCAATTTTTCATGGTGGGTTGTGGTAGGCGATTTAGAGTAATGGTCATCAATTCCAAGTTCTATTTATGTTTCCCTTCTTTACCACGATTTTGAGTCGTGACTCGTTTACCATTGAGATTCATTTTATTTTTGATGATTAATTTATTTCTGAATGGTGGTATTTATACTTGTGTGGATTTTCTTATAGAGATAGTCACAAGTTTTTCTGAGGGTTCATACTAAATCAAGGTTCAGTCAACTAACGATTTTTTTTTAATGGATGTCAAATCTTGGATTTTTCCAACCCTTTTCAGGTAATCCAATTATCAAACCCTAGGCCAAAATTCACCTCTAATATCAACACTTAATTTATTATTCTTAGTATACTGTTCTTCTTTGTGATAACAAAGTAGGATAGTGTGCCTTGGACTCCCATTTTTCCTGAAGTTTATTTTGTTCCTTCCACTAAACACACTCAAGTTATTTATGATGGTCATATTCAATATTATTTTGAATAATGACATTGTTTATTCGATTTCGTCTCATTTAGCATATTTTTTTCATTATAGGTTCGAACCTCTCCCTATAAAGAAACCATTTCTATCTACACTACATTAGATAAAATAATTTCTTACAAGGACATTGTTCGATGTGCTACCCTCCAGGTTCTTACAACTTGTTTTCTTATGTCTATGGTTATCGACTATAATTCTAAGAGCCTTATGTAGGGTTTTCATGCATCATTAGGGTTTGAATGTTTGTGATTCTTTTAACTGGTTTAGACTAGCCTACCTCTCCAGAGGCTTCCAAACCAGCTTTTTGAACCTTCTCTCTATTGCAATGCATAAGCATTTTTATTATTAATGACTAGAACTAGTCGGTTGAATAACTCTTCGTCTATGAGTATTCTTAAGTTTGACACACTTTTGATTTAAGGTTTATTCTTACACTAGACAAATTTTGCAATTGCTATCTTTATAAACTTACTCAATAAGAAGGGATTTTTAATTTTGCGTTGCTTTTGGAAATTATGATCACATAAATGCTCTTTTGTAAAGAAATATTGACACCACTATCATGTACTTTGTTTATTCAAATTATTACAATAATTTTTCCTTCTTTCAGTGGGATTCTTTCTATTTTATAACTATACATTAGATTGAATACCATGTATATATTTCACGCAAGGTAAAAGAACATTTGTGTATTGCTTCTTACAATACTTGAGTTTATGCATGGCTGAATTATTATTACTTAGCTCTTTTCTTTTGAAATTATCAACCCATTATCATTGTTTATTTTTATTGGTAGTAATAAATATGCGTAATATGTGGCAATGCATATCCTCAGAGAATTTATACTCTTTCCTTTTCTTGTTCTATTATCTAGATTGTCATTCATTAAATGGTGTTACTCTAGAATACTTATTTATCTAAAGATATATTTTACACTTGTTTAGAACATGCATTTATTTGTAACTATTAATTTATAGTCTAGGTAAGTCGTCGAAACTTGTAATGGTACTTTCCCTTTCCTCTTGTGACCTAATAAACAAGAACCTAGGAAAATTATCAGTTAAAGAAAGAGTGTTTACTCTATTCACTCAGTTATGTGGTAACCAGCATGGTTCCTCTTCCAAGATTAAATCATGTACGTGTAAATAAACATTTACATAATCATATGTTTTATTTGCAATGTTTCCTCAAGCCATAGCATTTCTTTTTAACTTAATTATAAGAACTAGGTAACCGTGACTATTACTTTAACTAAGAGAAAAAATTATTTATGATTCTTCATAATATGAACATTTATATTTATAGGTATACAATTCCAGGGCTCTCTGCAATCATTTACCTTGATCATGCTATAGTATCCTGTTTCTTTGATACAACTTTACATGTTATAGGTTAACACTAAACAACCTATAGTTTATCAAAGAAGAGTTTACACGTCATGGCTTACATAGATATTCAATCATTATTCATTCTACTTTTTCTATCCCATTTGTTCTATATTGACTTAAACATAATAAGGCAGTTATATGTTCCCCTCCATAGAATGTATTAAGATCTCTGATGGTCCTCCAGTTTGTAAGTTATTTTATTCCTCTACTAGACACCCCTCAGCTTTTCCCCTTTCAGTTAGAGAAATAGATTCAATAACCTTTGTTTTTAGAAAATGAGTTCTCATGAACCGTTAAAGAAATGTACTTCTTTCTTTCTTAGGTTCCAACCAATATTTCTCTCCCACTAGTTATAATTATGAAACCACCATATTTATCTCTATTTCAGAGAATTTGGTATCTACGGATAAATACTAATTCCCTAGATAAGTAGCCATATCTAGAACAATAGTTTAAAGCACTTTAGCCTTTTCCTATAAGAAATACATAAGACAAAGAAGATGAGAAGACCTACTTATAGTTATGCTTTCCTCTTGTCTCCTTTGTATCAATCCTGTTGCTCCTTCCCATACTTAACATGCTTGAGAAGTACTTGTAAACATCAACAGAAGAAAAAGAACCGATAAAAGAAAAAGATCTATTGAATACAAGTAAATGGAATCATATACATTCACACAAATAAGCATCATATAGAAAGATAAACATATGGGAAAATGTTTCAAATACTTTATTGAATAGAAGAAGGAATTACAACCATCAAGTTTGATTCGAAGTCACTCCTCCAGCTTGGATCCCATCCACATCACATCAAAAGCATGACAAACTTGTAGCTTAACAATACTTGTCTCAAAATCAATTCTCATAGCAACATTATCTCCGTACAATTCAACATAGTCCAACCCTTGATCACTTAAATGAGTGTTCAATTTATAGGAAGATGAAGGAGGTTATGTCATAAATGGGGGTATTGAATGGCCTTCCATACTTAGAACTAATTCCATGGAGGAAGGGATGAGAGGATAGGATGCATCTTAACTCATTCCTCATCCATTTTCGAGATCATAGGAGTTGATAAGTGAGGGAAACTTCTAGATGACTCCAAGAGAAAAGAATATTCCCCAAACCCTATGTGAATTTCACTCAATCTTGCTTAGCACAGGTCAAAGAGGGCCTAAGTTCTCTGCAAATCACTCTAGCATGGAATTAACTGCTCTACAGTGCACCCTTACATGGGCCTATATGTGTTGGTCCCTTTCCAGGTGATTTCAAGATGTCTTCAAGTCATGAAACTGTCTAGGAAGGAGCCATTCAAAAGGGTGACTTGTTTAGGGCATGTAGCAACTAAAATTAGGGTTTGATGAGCCCTAAAACATTCATATGGATTATGGGAGTGATGTGCCCAAATGGATCTATAATAGCTGCCCCCTAAAGCATGAAGTTGAAAAAATGTTAATGTCGAATGAAATGCTTTACTATGTGATGAGGAGATTCCGAAGTTGAAGGTGACCTGCATCAATTACAATACATATATCATGATTTTGTATTCTTTCATGAATTACTAAGGGAAGGCATACCCATGCTCAACATATAGACTTTCATTACATGTACAAAAAAAATCATCTATAGACATAGACCCATGATCAGAATGGCAATCAATGTAAATCCATTGTACATATGATTTAGTACTCCTGAAGTTGCAGCCTGGTTGGATGAAACTAGATATGGGGTCTTCTATCTCATTCAATTGTTCACTCAAGTATGAGTCTATCCATGTGAATATGAATCTGAAGTCAAACATGGGAAGACACCATCAAATTACCAATCGATGATGTAAGCTATTAACAGACACGAGAGAAATCACTGATAATGATAATGATCCTCAAGGTACTGCAGTACATTCTGCATGGTGTGAATGGATGATTTGATGTTGAACACCATACAAAGTCTTTCAGTCGAAGGCCATTGATGTCAACCTATCGTCGGAAGTGAGAAACCTGCCATTGATGTATGCAAGCCTCAAGGTACTGGAAGGGTGTTTCTAAGTCAACTTCTTGGATAATGTGTTGATGTCGACAAGAAGCGACTCGTCGCAAGAGGGCCTTGATGTATCCCACATCAATGAAATGAAACGAGTTTAATGATTTTGGAGACAAAATTTGACTGACGACACAAGGTTGAGGAATGACGGTCATGAAAATGAAGGTTTATGGTATTGCAAACGAGGAATTTAAACTGGATGACTTCTCTTGAACATGTTGGTGATACTGAAATGAATTAGTGGAATTGACCCAAAACAAATTTATGGATGGTATGATAGACCAATGGTATGATAACCATTAATCTGATAACCCAACCAAAGTAGTCACAGTGATGAAGTGAAAGTGTCATGCTCAAGAGCGACCTGCTACCATAAAGTGCTTTTCCCATTTTTCCCATTTTCCCTAGTCATTGCTGACCAATACCTCTTTATTTTTTATCAAGCTTGAGGAGGATAACATATGCTTGTTTTATAATTCCACCCTTTGGGTGAATCCATCGCTATGTGATGTTTTAGCAAGTCTAGTGAAGGTGAAACTCATTCTTGTCTAGATGGACACGTTTGTCGCTATTTGATGTTTTAACGAGTTTAACGACAACGATAACTCAATCCTTTTCATGTTTAGAGAGTTTGAAAAGGGACAAAAAGAAAACCCCACAAGTTCTTTTTCATAGATTTGTCTCTCAAACCCAAAAAAGCATAAAAATATACGAGAGTGAACCTATTGACCATGTTCAGTAAACATATTCATTTTTCGTAGTTAATCTATCTCAGCCCAAAAAAGGGTTAAACTTATAATTAGTAGATGTCATTTCCAATCCGTTAATGAGGTGAAAAGGACAAGCGCTTGGCAATATTTTGACGTTTAAAGAGTCTAAAAAGAGCTTAAACAGGACTCTAAGGGGGTTCCTTTTTTGTTCTTTAACGAAGCATGAAAAAGAGATAAACATATGCTCTGTCATCAAAGGTACAATTTACAATCGAGCATGAAAAATTCTATAAGTTAGTTGAAAAACCTGCTTGAAACACCACTAAAGGGATTAAAAATACCTATTTCATAGGTAAAAATAGGAAAATAATAATTTTTACTCGATTAATGTACATGAAATAAACATAGGACAAGTTTTTACCATGAAATTTTTACCATTTGATACTTACCATTCAATTTTGTGCTATGCACTAGGATTTTACCTCAAAATTCATTAGCTGATTGTGAGAGATTTTGTGGACAATTTTTCATGTCATCTAGACCAGGTAGGAGATCTACCCCTCCTCTTTCTTTCCAGGTCATTCTCTTACTATTTCATGCAATTTTTAGGGCCTTTTGGGGCCACTGGGATTTGCTTTTTTCACCCTGGGATTAGCATAGGATTTCACATCAAAAACTGAGCTGAAGATCACCATGAGAGAAGGCTTCCTACTCTTCAACATACTGTCTCTATGCCTGGTCTTTGTTGGGTGAGTTTCCCAAACTAGATTTAGCTGTTTGCTCCAAAACTTGTCCTGTTTTTTTCATCGAAAGGATCCTAACTAAGCTTATGATTGGATTTCAGGATTCCATTGGATCAGAATGTCAATTACATGGTGAGAAAGAGAGCATGAGGAACAAGACATTGTTTTCCTAAACAATCCAGGTACAGTTGAGGCCCTCAAAAATTGTGGGTTACCGAAATACTTCAGGTTGTCCGAAATGAGGCAACAAATAGAACTATTGCAGTTCCTTGTTCATACATGGGATGCGGCAGATTAGAATTTTCACATAAGGGACAAAATGGTCCCCATTACCATTGATGATATTTAATTTCTTACCAGACGGTTAAGGCGAGGTACCCCCATCACACTTTCTAGATTTGCTCGTGGAGGTGAATCGATGAGGGATTACATTTGACAGTTTTGTCGGCCAGGTACACAGCCTACCAAGGATGGGAAAATAAACATTAGAGATGTAGGTGATTTGCCTTTGAGAACGATCCTCTTTGAAATTCAAAAGTTGGCTGGCAGTGTGACACCTCATCTGGCAAACATATCATATATGCAGTATGCACTTGAGCGTCTAGAGCCAAAACTATTCAAGTGGTGAGAGGTCCTGCTTTCTTCACTGAAAGAACAACTGACCAAGGTAAAAAGTGGTAAGATGAAGAATTTTTTCTATGGTTTGATCTTAATCACTTTTACCTTAGAGAGAATCCCATTCATGCAACCGTAGCATGTATCACTCGGTGTAGCTAGTCTTAGAGATCCACGTATGCAGAGGTGGGTTGAATTGATTGCTCAACATGCGGGCTAGTCAACAATCATCTTTTCCACTACATTCTTTAGTTCGCTTGATCACCAACACCTTGTCATGAAGGAGCATCCATACTCAAGGATGGATTTTTGTGGAGATCCATACTTGATTCTACTAGTTGGAGCACAATGGGGTGCTATAGGTAAATTGTTTGACCAAAGTGTTTTTGATTTTTCAAGTTTCTACATGTTTTTGTGTTTTTTAATGTTTCCAAGACTAAACTGAAATCATTCTCATGAATGCAGATGTGGGTACTATTTGACCTGTGGGACACCAACAGGGTGCAAGTGGGCCAGTGCAGAGAAACATTGGGAGAGAAGTTCTCCAGGACTTGGATTTGGCTGAGACCTTGGCAGAGTTGCAGGATCACATAGAGGGATTAACCCTTGGTATTCTAGATGTTTGGATTGAGGATTTACCTATGAGGTTGCAACGCCACACTATTGGTGTTCCTATCCATTGGGTGAGGCTTTTGCACATGACGGAATAGGCTATGACCTGTTATCATGAGCATCACTAGGTCTGCTTAGGATATTTTGCATGCATTTTGAGTTTTTGAGTCAAATGACCGGACTTGTTTTGGACATAAGTTTTGTAAAAAAATTTAAAACATCTATCTATTTTACTTTGAGATTCTTGTATGGTTATGTGCAATCCTATTAAACTAATTATGTGAATTGAAAATTTTACTTTTCCGTGTGTCGCAAATGTCTATTTAACACATAATTCACTAGAGAATTAGTTAATGTGTTAAAGTTTCTAGAAATATTTTGATATTGAATGTATTCAAAATGCCTTTCGAAAATATGAACTCTAAGGAACATACAAAGAATTGTTGGGTTTCGGACGGTATGCACACTTGTAAGTTGTAGTATGACGAGTTGTGAATCCATCCTAACAATGATTCAAAAAATGCCAAGTGAAATGGCATCAGAGAGAAGTTTGATCAACATGCTATACTCAGTGATATTGTTTGTTGAACAACCGATACAAATCCCTTGAAAGCTCACTAACTTGCCACTTGGAGTGAAAATAGTCCATGCTACAGAAGATAGGTTCTGTGTACTACGACTAGCACCATTGGCATAACCAACAAATGGTTTTGAAGATTCCAACATCTACAACAAATGCAAACCAGATTACTAACTAGATAAAAAACACTAAAATACACACACTGACACACACACATGCAATGAATGCATACATATAGTGAGTTTTACTACACTCAATTAAGCATAGTAACATTTTAGGTACAACTCGTTTCAGGGCTACGACAATGGAATCCCATCATAGTCTACTAACTCGTAGGCACCTTTTCCCAAAACAAACTTTAAAATATAAGGACCCATCCACATCGGTTCAAATTTCTCTACCCCAAATTTATCAGCTTCCTGATCGTAATGCAAGACTAGGTATCCTTCTGAGAAGACATGAGGCTTGACATTTCTATCATATTGCACCTTAATTCTTTTCTTATGTGCTTCGTTAGCCAATGCGGCATCATGATGGGTTTCATCGAGATGGATAAGTTCCAAGAAAGGTGCTTCTTATTCAGAAGTGTTGGGTAATAGGTCAATCACAAGTTTGAGAGATGAAATTTCACATTGTATCAGTAAGATTGCTTCCAAATTGTACACCAACTGAAAGGGTTTGAATCCAATTACATTTCTCACCGAGGTTTGGCATGCCCACAAGGTAGAGTACATGATTAAATGTCAGTTTCATTTATTAACCCCTATCATTATTTGCAACGTTCACTTAAGGACTTTATTGATGGCCTCAACTTGTCCATTTGCTTGTGGGTAATAAGGGGTAGAATTATCATGTGACAGTCCTAACTTAGCAGTCAACTCAGCCATCATGTGATTGCGAAAATGTGACCCATGATCTGTAACTATGGCCTGTGGTACACCAAACTAGGCAACCACGTGGTTGAAAAAGAAAAGAGCAGTCATTTTGCCACTGTTGCTTAATCTTGGCATCGCCTCGGCCCATTTGGTAAAATAGTCAATGATGACTATAATATACCCATGCCCCCCAACCGAGGTGGGGTTACATGTCATGAAGTCAATGCCCCATTTGGCGAATGGTCCAACAACAATGACAGGATGTAATGGTACAGGTGGTAATCTAACTTTACGATCGTAGATCTGGCATGCATGATAGCTTTTGATGACAATTATGTAATATTTGAATATACTAGGCTAGAAGTAACCGGCACGGAGAATTCTCTGCGTGGTAGCATAACCAGATAAGTGTGCACCACAAGCACCTGAATGGTAATCATTCAATGCTTTCTCGACTTCATCTTATGTGAGGCACCCCTGTAAAATTGTATCGATACCGTGACAATAAAGAGTGTCACCAATGATCAGATAATCTTTGGCTTGGTATCAGATACGTTGTTGTCGAAAGTGAGAGGTATTAGGCTGGAAAGATTGGGTTTGGAGACAAATCAGTATATCTCCATACCATGGGTCAGATGACGATATCAGGAACAAAGACTCATCCAAAATCAATGGTTCAAATGTTGAATCAATGGAGGTCGAGGGAAGGTCACAAAGTAGCTCTACAAAAATGAGAGATTTCTTTGATTTGGACTTGATGAATTCTAGATCAAACTCTTGCAAAATGACTATCCATTTTGAGTATTTCCCCCCCAGCAATTGACGTGACAAAATATATGTCACACGGTTGCAATCCGAAATGATAGTGGTCTTCCATAGAAGGATGTAGTGTTGAAATCTCTTAAAAGCTTGCACAACTTCGAAAGCTAGCTTTTTGACATAAGAATAATTACATTCTGTATCATTGATATTGCAGTTCAAATAATATATCGGATGTTCAATCCCATCTTCTTCTTGGACTAAAACCATGCCAATGCTTGTATCTGCAGAGGCGAGATAATGGTAATAGTCATTTTGATAATTCAAAGAATAAGCTAATGACACTTTAATAAAGGTATCTTTAAGAGCTTCAAAGGAAGCTTGGGCAACCTGATCCCAATGGAAGGGTATCCCCTTTTTCAAAAGACATATAAAGCCTTTAGCCATTTTAGCATAATTGGGAATGAACCTCCTCATAAAGTTAGCATTCCCTTGGAGTCTTTGTAATTGTAAAAGATTTGAAGTTGGAGGAAAATAATGAATTTCCTGAACCTTTAGTGGATCAAGTCGAATTCCATCTCTAGACACTATGAATCCAAACAATCGACCAGAACCAACACAAAACACAAATTTGTGTGGAGTGACTCATATCTTGTAGTGTTGGCACCGTAAAAATATTGCTCTCAAATGTTGGGGGCGATTAGTCCGCTTTCGTGAATGAGTAGGTAAATTGTCAAGGTAAGGTTGAACAATGTGCTTGATGTCATGGAAGGCATAGTTCATTGCCCTCTGGAATTTTACCCCTGTGTTTTTCAAACTGAATGGGAGTTTCCTATAAGTGAATGTGCCCCATGGACAAATAAAAGTTGTTTTAGATTGGTACTGTGGGCAGATATTGATTTGATTGTAACCGGAAAAGCCATCCATGAATGAGAAATTTTTTCATCTGGCACATTCATCAATTATCTGGTCAATAGAAGTAGAAGGATAATTGTCTTTTGCACAGGCTTGATTTACATCCCTATAATTGATGAACACTCGAATTGTCCCTTATTTTTGCATGACAGGACAATGCTGGAAACCCAGTCAGTAAGAGGTATAGGGTAAATGAAACCAGCATGCAAAAGATTTTAAACTTCTGCTTTAATGGAAGTGGCTTTCTTTTGATGAACAGGTCGAAGTCGTTGTCGTACTGGTTTGACATCAGGATACATTTTGATTTCATGTTCAACAATAATAGAGGCTATACCTAGCATCTCCTCATATGACCATGAAAATATATCTCGAAATTCACAAAAGAGAATATGGTATTTATCAAGTTCTGATGGAGAACAAGATTTGTCGACATGAATGTTTTCTACAACATTAGGTTTGGTCAAAATATTAATAGAAATCATTTCTTCAATATTTGACAAGTTTTGCTCGGAATCTACTGTATCTATGAAAACATAATTCGAAAGGAAATCAACAACTGAAGGGTGGTTAATTTCATTTGAATAGTCTTCAATGTCATATGGAAGATGGGATCGATGATTATATTATTCCCAAGGTTCTACTCCTACCTTCATTGATTGGACTATTCCTTGATCCATAGAAAATATACGTGAAAAGGGATCTAAAGAAGTACCATATTCTAACGAACGGTCTACCCATACAATTGGTGAAAGTGGATTTGGGTTTGCCGCACAAGGCAGAAAAATTGATTACTATGCAAGCTCAGTGGGGCTTAGCGGCATAACTTCAGTATTACTATCAACTTTAGAATTGTCGGTAATCCTCCTTAAATTAGATGAGGTGGAGGAAATCATGTTGCAAGTCTCTACTCTTGCCACTTCTACCAAATCAAATGGTGAATGTAGCATAAAAGTACCCATTAGAGAAGGATATTTAAAGAGACCTACACCAACATTTTGAAGTGATAGCAGGCGTCTGTATACCAATGAAATGCTTCCAGTAGCCTCAAAACTAGATGTAAAGACGGCAAGCTGATCAATAATTATGATTCCACATTTATGAGGGAATGAAATCGTATGAAAGTACGTCAAAACCACAACAGCCATAGCATATACCCATGGCCTTCCTAGTAAAATGTTGTAATTGAGGGGTCCGTCAACTACCTCAAGTTCAACAGTAATTGTTTTTCCCCCTAGCTCAAATTGCAGGTTACTCAAAATACCACAAGGCGTATATGTTCATCCATCAAAAGCTTTTAACGTTGTTGGTAATCATGACAACAATGGTGAACCAAGTGTTTTCCAGTAGCTCATTGAGATAATGTAAGTAAATGCCCTCTCGTCAATAATAGTTCGGTGAACATTTTAATTGAGATCCTTTACTTGAATTAGGAAAGCTAATTGTGCCGGTAACTGTGGTGTATATCCCGCACTGTTAAAAACCACAATATTGGAATCTATAGGGTCTATTCCTGACAGAAAAGCCTACTTCTCGGAGGGACAGTTTTGTAACACCTCTAGTGTCGACATAGAAAAAGGTGATTGAGCAAGGTCTTCTACTATGTTATAATTCTGAGTTGCTTGAGCTCGAGGGTTAAATGTTGATTTATGCACAACTCCCTTTGGTGGTTTTATTGTCAGATCTGGTGCAATAGGCAGTGGAATATTTTTAGATGAAGTCGAAGTCGCAGGATTAGGTTGATCAGTGGCCTGATTATTTGACGATGAAAGTGGATTTCCATAATATTTATTTCATGTTGACACCAACACTTCATTTTGAGGCTTTGTAATGGACATCATAAGTGCTTGGCATGTGGAAGCATGGTCTGTTGCAACCAAATGTGTCTTTGGGTTTGGAAACGGATCAACCAACACTGCAAATGTGTTAGAAGTCTTTAAAAGCTTAGAGACTTCTGAGTGATGTGGACAATCTCTTGTAAAATGCTTGTCATTACAGACTAGACATGGATAACAAGGTTTCCTTGCCGAAGGAGAGGAATCAGATGATTTCTCTTAAAGGGGATTATCTTGTTTCTTCTTGATTTTCCCCTTCTCCTTACTGCCTGGTTGCTTTTGATTCTTGCCTTTGTCAGATGACACGGCATTGACTTCGGAAGCAAGAGTGTTTTCTGATGCATTGAAAGTTTGATTGGAAAAGGAAAGTGCTTAACTAGATGGTCTCCCTACCGTTTGCATTCTCAAAGAACCAATCACACCTTTGTTGGCATGAGAGTCCTTACTCGATTATGGAGGAGGAGGAAGAGTGAAAGCTGGTTGGGGTGCATTCGGAATCTTGTCGTAGAGCATGCCAGATTGTGTATAAATGAAATAAAAATATTTGGCACAAGTAATTACTTTCTCTTCTGTGACAACTCCACCTTTTTCCACATCCTCGGTGATTGATGGTAGCAAGTATTTTATAAACCTCTCAGCCAAAAGCTGATGAGGAACATAAGCCTTAACCATTCGACAATGATGCCACCACTCATGAATATGATCTAATATATGAGTAGTAGTAGTCTATTTAAAGTTGGTTCAAAGTTCCATTCCAGTCTCGTATCTAATAGGTAACTGGAAGTGGGTCAAAAATATTGTGGCTAAAGTCGTAAAGTTGTCGAAAAAAGCTCGTGGTAACTCAATGTAACACTTCACAATTAGACCAGTAATTGTTCTTTGGAAAAGAGGGAGTCTAACTGAGTCATAACTTAATAATTTTGATGAACACCACAAATGAAAAGTCATGACATTATTTGATGGGTCTTCTCCTAGATTTCCATTGAATTTCAGAATGTCAGAAGGTAACTTATGCGAAATCACAGGCCGCCAAGGTGCATCTAAAATTGGATCATTAGTGAGCTGGTTCAAATCTTGTAATTCAAGAGTTGCTATAAACAGAAACTATTGATTCAAGTCAGGTTGAGCATACCCAAGATATGATGGAATTTTTAGAGCAATAGGTCTTTGCATACCAGCATAGGGCATCTGTATCTGGTAACCTTGATAAGGTGGTTGTTGAAAAATCCGGTATAAGGTGGATGTTGATAATTAGATTGAATTTTCCACTGTCCATAACTAGCAAAGCCTTGTTGACTAGGACCTTGGTAAGCTTGATATTGTCCAAACCCAGTTTGAGCTTGTTATGCAGGTCCAAACTGGGGTTAGAATTGTTGGAATTGAGGCTGTTGATATTGGGCCTGACACAGTTGTTGAATCAACTTTTGTTGTTGTTGGTACAACTATTTTTGATTCAACGGTTGTTGTTGCCCAACAGTGTAAGGTTGACTAGGATGTGAATAAACTATACTAGTGTAACCCTTAGTCACTCTAGATAAAGGTACACTAACCTGAGGTTGTTGGACCCTGGACACAAGCAGTTGTTGTACAAGCACCTGAGAAACTTGGACTTCCTAACCTGAAACTTGTGGTTACGGGGTAGAAGGACCAGTATGTATAGGTTGATATACAACTGTTTGAACTTATGACTGTGGTATAGTGGTAACAATAGGTGTAGTAGGAACAACTGACACAGTTTGCATTGGTTGTGTTGGATACACAAGAATTGGTTGAACTGCAATTGTTGGTTACCATTGACAGACTCGCATTCCAGACTGACCTGAATACAACGGGATACTACCATATGATGGTCCTCCGGAATATGGAGGATAAGGTGAATAAGCATATTGCTCTCCATATGGTATCAATTCAATATCTAATAGATACATAGATCGTCATTAACTAGATTGCCCAGTTTGATATTGATATGCAGGATTAAACTGTTGAGCTCCCATAAATGAAGAGCCGGGTAAAATTATGGCTGAGGACATGAGTGATGACCATGGCATAGAAGCAACCCTTGAGTGGGTTCCAGATAAATATTGGTAACCAACCGGGATGGCCAATTCACCATATAGATGTGACTTAGGAGTTGTAGAAAACATTGAAGAGGTTGCGACAGAAGATTCTACTATAGCTTCATTAGATGATACAGTCTAAGATGTTGACGATGTTTCAGCCATAGTTAACCGACCTAATAGATGTCCTAAAGAATCAATGGGTACTTAAAAAGAAGTGGGATCGAAAGGAGCAATAAAATGAGGAGTATGAGAGTAAAGATAAATCGCAGTTCCAAAATGGAATGGGGTTCCAGGTGTAGTATCTTCTTCATGTTCTTCCTCAACAACAATTAAACTAGGTGGAAGAACTTCACTATTAGGTCTGTAATAGACTTCTCTTGTTGTTAAAGTGAAAGTTTCAGTAGTTACTAATTTCTGAGGGTTAACCAGCTGATCGTCTTCTGCTAAAGTAACAACTTTTGAATGTTCAAATTTGAAGTCCAGATGTTCTCATAAAACAACACCAGTTTCAGGGAGAGGTTCTTGAACAACTTCAGGTTCAGAAGTAACTTCTATTTGAACTATGATAGGTTCTGGATTAACTTCTAGTTGAACTGATTCAAGTTCAGAAGTAATTTCTTGTTGAGCAACTTCAATTTGAGGATCAACTTGTTGTTGAACAACTTTGGTTACTGTTTCACTAGTATCAGTTATAGTGTCCTCAGGTAATTGTGAAACTTCTTCTTCAGTAACAGATGTACCAGAAATAGTTGGAGTAACTGGAGTCTCAATACTTACCAAAATGGATGATTCTGGTAATTCAGATGAAGAACCATGAGTTCTTGATGTACTTGACTCAGTTAAATGATATTTCTTTGACTGAATAGGTGTAACTTCAGGTGCAGAGGCAGTTTACTTGCTGCTCTTCACGAAAAATAGGGTAAGGGTTGATGTTCCTCCATATTCGCTGATTAATTTTATTCTAAAAAAAATGGGGTAAACTAGGAAAAAGGTTTACCAAGCAACTGTGAAATGCAGAATACCTCATGGCGAACAAAGAAGTACGGGTAGGCAATCTCCCAGAATGCTATGTTCAGTGTGTCACAGTGTACAAGGCGATCAAATTAGTTACCTAAGGATGGATAGCAACCAAGTTTTGTCCTCGCATATATACTTGAAAGTACTTGGAGGCCCAATCTATATAAGCATTGTCTAATGCAAAACCACATAGTGAGCGCATTTCCATATACTTTACGTACTGTAACACCAGCCTATATATCCAAAGGTACGTGGATGAGCTATGATATACTCACATATGTGGAATGTGGTATCACACTCGGGATGTATTGTAGACAAGTTAGTGACAACTACTTTGTTTTATGATGTCGAAACACGTCTCTAGCCTAGAACCACTAAGTGTTTTTCATTAGGTGACAATGCTCTATTAGGTAAATTGATGTTAATTTTAAGTTGATCTTGCTTAGGAATTTTCCATTCAGACTCACCATGTGATGTATTCTGAAATTCCTAGGAATGCAAATATTATGATAAGAATTCTTTCCATTCAATTTAACAATGAAAATCTTAGCTAATAGGGATAGAGCAATCAGATTTATTTTGATCAAAGAGCAAAGAGCACAATCTAATGGAATTTCCCTAAACTATTCCTATGAGCACACACAAACTTTTCAATGCAAAATGCATGTATTTCTTTTCGATTGCCTTAATGTGAATATTAACAAAAGGAAACTAATGCGCATACAATCAATCAATCTTTAACAATAACGAAGACTTTATGATAGTTCTGTTTCAAAGGAAAAGAAGACTTTTACGACAGTTTCTTTCAAAGAAATATTAATCGACTATAATATAACTTTGACTATGGATCGATAATGACAAGGAAAACATTTAAGAAAAATTAATCAACCAAGTCAAAGTAGGGCTAGCAAAGGAGATAAAAACTTATTTTCTAAGACATGACATTCATTGATCAATTAGCAAGCAATCAAACAGAGGAAATTTGGAAAAAACTGAATCCAACGGTGGGAAACTGACCCTAGGAGGATCAACGTAGCCCTGAATGGGAGATAATGGACTTCAGAGCACTATCCCTAAGCCAAGGGTGCCCTGTAGCACATTGTGTCCCTCACGGGCTTGTGCTGGTGATAGTGAGCAATTTCAAGGGGCAATTTGACACAGTTTTTGACCAAAATTCAATGCAAAAGAGTTGAAATACAATCAATGAACACAAGTAGGGTCTACAAGAGTGTCCTAGGAGGTGGAAAAGCTACTACGAAGGATGATTTATCCCCAATGGAGTCACCAATTTGTTTTGGAGAATTTGGTATCTACAGATAAATACTAATTCCCTAGATAAGTAGCCATATCTAGAACAATAGTTTAAACCACTTTAGCCTTTTCCTATAAGCAATAGATAAGACAAAGAATATGAGAGGATCTAATTGTAGTTTCACTTTCCTCTTCTCTCCTTTGTATCGATCATGTCACTCCCTCCCATACCTAACACACTTGAGAAGTACTTGTAAACATCATCGAAGGACAAAGAACTGATCAAAGCAAAAGATATATTGAATACAAGTAGACAGAATCATATACATTCACACATAAAGCATCATATAACAATATAAGCATATGGGAAAGAGCTTCAAATACTTTATTGAATAGAAGAAGGAATTACAAACATCAAGTCTAATTCAAAGTCACTCCTCCAACTTGGATCCCATCCACATCACATCAAAAGCATGAAAAACTTGTAGCATAACAATACTTGTCTCAAAATCAATTCTCATAGCAACATTATCTCCTTACAATTCAACATAGTCTAGCCCTTGATCACCTAGATGAGTGTTCAATTTATAGGAGGATGACGGAGGTTATGTCAGAAATGGGGGTATTGAATGGCCTTCCATAGTTAGAATTAGTTCCATGGAGGAAGGGATGAGAGGATAGGATGCATCTTAACTCATTCCTCATCCATTTTCAAGCTCATAGGAGTTGATAAGTGAGGGAAAATTCTAGATGACTCCAAGAGATAAGAATATTTCCCAAACGCTATGTGAATTTCGCTCAATCTCACCTAACACGGGTGAAAGAGGGCCTAAGTGCTCCGCAGAGCACCCTGGAATGGACTCAACTACTCTGTATCACACCCTTACATGGCCTACATGTGCTGGTCCCTTTAGAGGTGATTTCATGATGCCTTCAAGTCATGAAACTGTCTAGGAAGGGTGCATTCAAAAGGATGAGTTGTTTAGGGCATGTAGCAACAAAAATTAGGGTTTGATGAGCCCTAAAACACTGAACTAGATGATGGGATTGAACTTCCCAAATGGATCTGTAACACTCTCCCATGGGGTTTTCGTAAAAAGAGGAAACTTCATGCCATTTATTTCCATCCATGACCCTGTTTCTTTTCTCTGATCTCTCTAGCTTATTCATCAAAATAATTCAAAATGGATATAATTTTCCTCTTTTGTTTTTCCCCCCTTCTTTATTAAACAATTATTAGTTAATTTTCAACTAAAAACTCTTAACAGATTCTCAAGAGTGTTAACAATGCACATAAATTTTCTTTTATCGAAAACAAAATATATGCATATTTATATAAAAAGTATGAATATTTACAATCAAATGTCCTTCCTGTATTTTTAACTTTGCAATCATAACAAAAGGAGATAAAAGTTATGATTAATTAACCAAGTGTGTTACATCTCCCCTCCCCTAAAAAGGGACACTATACTTGATGTTTCCATATTCCATTGTTCTTTGGAATAACATAGGGAAACCTTTCCTCATATCTTTTTCTAATTCTCAGGTGGCCTCTTCAATCTTGATGTGCTTCCATTATACTTTGGCCTGAGAAATGGTTATATTTCAGAAAGTGGTTTCCCTTCGATTCAAAATTTGTACATGTTAAACCTAGAATTCTTGTTATGGTTCAACCTGTACAAGGTTTTGATTAATTACATGATTAGGATCATATATATATTCCTTTAGCAATGAAACATGAAATACATTGTGAGGTTTAATATGAGATGCCAAAGCTAATTGAAATGATACTGGTCAAACTGTATCCAATATCTCAAATGGCCTACAAAAACCTTAGAGTGAATTTAGAACAAATCCCTAACTTCAGGAGCCTCTTCCTTGGTCGCAATTTCAAATAGAAATTCTCCCCTACTTGAAAATATTTAGGGGTTATTTTCATATTGACATATTTTTTGATTTCCCTTTGCTTCTTTCAAATTCTATCTAATTTTCTGTACCATTTGCTCCATTCTTGTAATAGGTCTGGTCCCAACACCAACCTATCTTCTATCCTGCTCCAACATAAGGGTACTTGGAATTTTCTCCCACATATTATAGGTGATATTACCATTTAGTAGGTTTGTTCATGACATACATTCAAAATGTGTCCTGTAGAATTTTATTAAGTCTCTTAGTTTGTCCATCTATCTATAGGTGATGTATAACACTAAAATTTAGTTATGTGCCCAAACTCGTAAACATCGATTTCCAAAAGATTGAACGAAAATTTGGGTCTCCATTTCACATTACTAACTTAGGTATGCCATGCAAGTTAAAAATATCCCTCACTAAAATATCAACCACCTACACTGCATTATATGTGGACTGTACAGGGATTAAATGGGAAACCTTTATTAGGTTATCAACTACCACCATTATATAATCATGATGTTTATGCGCCCGGGGAAGTGTGGTAATGAAGTCTTGAGAAATCACTTCCCACTTCCATTCTGGTATGGGTAAGGTGTTTAGTAATCCATCTAGTTGTTGATAATCTATTTTCATTTGCTAACATTCTTTGCACGTAGCCAGGTATTCTACAACTTCTTTCTTCGTCTCAGGCCAAAAGAATTCCTTTTTAAGGGTTGTAATCATTTTATGGTATCCCAGATGGCCTACAAAAGGTTTCTTAGGGTGCTCATCTAGGATTAATTGTTTAATATTCTCCTGATATCATATATACAATTTGTTTTATTAAATTAACAACCCATTTTTCCTAATTTCATAATCATTCCATTTATCTAGATTAGTCTGAGTTTCTAGATTTTAAATATATGATTATATTTATGGTCTGTTAAGGCTATTTTTTTTGCCTATGTAAAGAAATATGTTTCACTTTAGTTGATTGAATTATCATTTACTTTGTTTAAACATCGAATTAAGACATCTACTACCTTATTCTCTCTACGTTTTATGTGTCTAATTTCAAAAATCATATATACACTTGGCTTGCCTAGCATTCAAATAAGGCTGAATAAAATAGTATTTTAGACTTGAATGGTTTTGGATTAGATTAAATTTCCTTCCAATAAAATAATGGCTCCACATTTTGAGGCCTTGTATTATGGTTTCCAACTCCAAATCATAAACTACATCATTTTTCTTTTATTATTTCAATTTTTGTGAGTCATAAGCTACAACATTCCCTCCCAGAATAAGCACACCCCCTAAGCCTTCAAGGAATTCAACCATTAACACTTCAAAGTCCATTTTCTAGATCTTCTATCTTGAGTACTAGAGCAATCATAAGCAAGTTTTCCAGCTCTTCAAAACTCTCTTGATGTTGTCGTATCCATAAGAATTGTACTCCTTTTTCTATAGGAAGGTTATAAGACGTACCAACTTTGTGATTCCCTCTATAAACATGCAGTATTACCTAGTTATCCCCGTAAAGGATCTTATATCAGTCACATTCTTTGGTATCGGTCATTGAAGAATGGCCATCCACTTCTCGAGATCCACTTCTATCCCTTCCTCAGAAATGACATGGCCCAAATATTGTATTTTATCTTATCACATTTACTAATGTTTACATATAATTGGATTTCCCACATGGTTTGTAACACTATCTCTAAATTTTTCTTATGTTCTTCCATGTTCTTAGACTATACTAGTATATCATTGGTGAAAGCTAATACAAATATGTCTAAAAATATGTTGAATATACCATTCATTATGCACATCAAAGTGGTTGGTGCACTCATGAGCCCGAAAGGAAACACAATGAACTCATAGTGTCCATATTGGGTCCTAAATTTTGTTTATAATATGTCTTCTTCTTTGATCCTTAGATGATGATACCTAAATCTAAGATATATTTTGGAGAACACATCTTCCTCCTTAACTTGATTAACCAGATCATCAATACAAGGTAAAGGGTATTTATTTATTTCTATCAAGTTATTCAATGGCCAATAATATATACACAACGTGAACGTTCCATCCTTATTCTTAACAAAATGGACTGGTTCACCCAATGGAGACACAATGGGACTAATATGTCCTTTTGATAACAATTCTTGTAGCTAAATTTTAAATTCCATGATTTCTGGAAATGTCATTTGATATGGAACTTTGGATATCAATGTAGCTCTAGGTATCGACTCTATGGGAAATTTTCTCTCTCTCTTGGGAGGCAGTCCCAAAATATCATCTACAAATACATCTTTAAAATCTCTCACTACCTCCAATTCTTCTAATTTTATTATCTTGTCTCAAGCTTGGTTTTCCATATTAATGGAAAAGAGTTTACACCCTTTTCTAACTTTTCTCAACTGTAACATGAATTTTTTTCATAAAAAAATAGGTCGGGAATACCCTTGATAGCTTGAGTTTCACCACTGTCAATTATATAGGTAATTATTCTCTTAAGACATTTAACAAGTGCTTTATGAGTTTCCATCCAATACATGCCTATCAAGACATCACAAGAGTCTAATGGTATTATATTTCAATTGATTTTATTTTTGTTTCCATCAAATATAATTGGGAAAGATTTAATATAGTTGATGACTCTCCTTTTTTCACTCATATCTAGTTCGACGAGCTACTGATTTTTATATTTTTTAGCCACAAATTTACAACTTTATGTGATTCTAGTGCTAATATAACCTAGGCTAAGAATATTGAAATACATTAGTCATACATAGTACTTTCAACTTCAACCATAGTGGGTTCATGCTCTGTCTGTCACTGCTCTAAGGTTGTGCTAATGCGAGAAACATTCCTAGCTATGTCATTGATGTTGGAGGCCTCTTGGACATTTTGAAGGTGTTGAACTATTGCTGCGTTGTATGGGTAGTTCCATGAGAGATAAGTTTCACCACAACCTTTACATTTTAGTGGTTGCCTCTCTTCCCCATCAAATCCTTCACTAGGTTAAGTCTACTTAAACCTAATTTGGGTTTTCACTTGTGATTTTTGTGTTTGTCCATTACTCTTATTGAAATGGTCATTCTTCCCTCCTTTTCCACCTTGCTTGAACTGTCCACTTTTCCCTCCTTTACTATTTTTCATTACTCATCCTTTCTTCTTACTAATCCGAGGTTTTGAATTATCATTGCTTTGTTTAGCTTGCTGGTAGAAAATCCTTTCCTTTTGAATCACCTCATCCATATTCCTGGGATTATCATGCTCAACACACTCTTTGAAAGAGAGTGGAAGTCAACTCATAAACCACTAAATATTTTTTTCTCCTCTTCAATAGAAGGTACATAACATAACAAATGCATGAATTTAGTTATTAATTCATCCATAGACATATGTCCTAGCTTCAAATCATGAAAATCCTTCATCCGATCATAAGAATATCGTTCCACGAGATATTTATCCCTAAATAATGGTTGGAAATCCTCCCAGATAATATCCTTCTCATCTAAATTACATATTTCTTAAACTTATTCCCACCATAGGGACACTTTTCTTTCCAACTGACAAATGGTAAACTTAGATTTTAACTCAGTAGTATAATCATAAACCTAGAAATATTGGTTTTTGTTCAACAACCTTGCTTTTGTTTCCTTCTCATATTCCCCAACATATGTTATGGGTCCAATTTTCTTGAATTCTCCATGCAACTCTACTTTAGGTTTATTTTATAGCCTATTTTGAACTTTGGAAGAGTTATGCTCCTCTTCTCTAGCTTGTCATCTTTTACTCTCATTTTTTTCTTCCATTGTTTTATGCTTAAAAGTTCCTTCCTTATCTTTGCCTCCCTTTGTAGTCTCCATAGTATTAGCATTGAGTTTACTTCATAGATTATTGATCATCTTCTTTTTCTCTACACTATTTTTTAATAACCTTTCATGGTCAGTGCAAAGTTTTGATATTTAAATTTGCAACTTCGTCATTATCTTCATGAGTTCCATGGTATTGACTTGGGCCTGTTGTCCTAAATGCACATGTATCTCATCTTCACCAATGTGCATACCTTTAGTAAGTTCTTCCATAATGTCTTTTTATATTACAATTTCCTCCTTTGTATTAATTTCCCAAAATTAAAACAAAAAAAAAGTTCGACAAAAATGGAATTCATGATTGGCCCAAGCCCTCAGTTTTTTGAACCTCACTCTGATACTACTTGTAACATCCTTCATAACAAATACTGTTTATAAGCACATTCATCTTCCATGAAAAATGTTTTTTTTCTTTAATGACAATTTAGATAGTTGTTGAATACAATTTATTTATACTTCAAGAAGGATAAATAATATCAATTGTAACCATAGCACTATGTTTGTTTCAACTTAATAAAAACCATGACCTTACTTTGCACTCATTAGATAGACATTGCTCATTTATTGTTAAGAGGATTTGACTTAACTTAATGAACTTATGAAAATAATTATATTGTCTTTCTTACGTACCTCCCTTGTATAATTCAGTACTATAACTATATAATGGATATCCTTGTTTTCAATGGAAATGGTATTTCTTCTTACCAACATATGTTATGATATTGTAACCTTGGATTTATACTCATTATAACCTACGCATCAATAGCATGATCATGTCACAGAGGAAACAAATTATTTGTTTCTATGTATAAATCCTTTATTCATATTACATATGTGAACTTATAGCATGGAATCCATTATTGTGACTTTTTGGAATAATTTTTAACATTCCCACAATGCTTAACATATAATAAGGTGGCACATGACTTAGTAATGTTGTTATCACTACATTGGAAATCTCACAACCATGATAGTTCTAATATTGGAATGCTTTGGATTCATGCAAGGTTTAACCCACATAGAATTTGTGTGGTAGCATATGCAAATTCTTACAGTGTGCATGGTACACTCGATATGTCCACATGTCCATGGCACATGGTTTCTATGGTTCGAGTCGAAAATAAAAAAGTGTTGGGGTCGATTATAACACACCATCCCACATTTACCCACTTTTACAAGCTCTCTAGGGTAAACATGAGCATAGAGTTATTATGCATGACCCAACAACCAAGTTCTAGTTAATGAACTGGGGCCTAATGTCTTGAAATTCTATTACAAGCTCCTAGGGACACCTAATCACCCAAAT
Source organism: Pinus tabuliformis (assembly GCA_031772625.1). Taxonomy (NCBI): domain Eukaryota; kingdom Viridiplantae; phylum Streptophyta; class Pinopsida; order Pinales; family Pinaceae; genus Pinus; species Pinus tabuliformis. The sequence goes on from CM062818.1 coordinate 1,597,232,649, forward strand.
GTTACAAAACATCCATTGGTGATCCTTCCGTGAGCTATAAATTTCTTTATACCTGAATTTACAGCCCGACCACATGCATGGCAAGCTATGCATGTAGCTAGAAAGCTCCAGTTGCATGCACAACGCACCTTCTATGTGACTACATATCAAATTCCACAATTCTAGGCATGTGCATGCATATTCAATGCCGCAATTCTAGGGCTAGCCTACAGGCCACTACCCAGAATTATCAAGAACCTTCCATAATCAAGTCTAAGATAATCAAAAGTTTGCGTAATTTATACTTAGACACATATATTACAAAACATGCCAAACACATGATAAACATTTATAAATAAATATGGTAAACATAATAACTAATGGTAATGAATGCATATATGTTCATTGTCTCACTAGTTTCACCAAAGAATCATCAAGAAGGCTCAGTACCCTCTCAAGCGAGATGCGTTAAACACTAGTTAGCTCATGCATTCATATAACCATTCCAGAACTTATTGTATCATGAACAAGATTCATAAGAAGAGAACTTCATTTGAAAATTACTATTATGTTCATTTAATGAGAATGAAGCCATGACAAGCCAATCATAAAATAAATACAATAACCAATACATGTGCTTATTGATATCAATAATAAATACCACATAATAACATATGCATAAAGCCAACCAATTTAGGGACTTCCACGTACCACCCGACTATATATTGGGTTGAACCAAATCTCTCTTTTAGCCAATGGCCCCTGTGCTATATTCTAATCCTGAATGTGGGATCTCATGGGATAAACCAAATATAACCAAACATGGACTCTAAAGGTCAAACCACCACAACCCTCAAGCCACAATTATCTCATCTAAATCGGTTGAGAGGTCAAAAAACCAATACAATATTGAATGCCTCAGAATTTCATCACCATTCCCCAAGGAATTTTTTTGATTCCCCCACCTATCAAGGGCTTCCCGGAAAAACCATCTCCACCCCCAACCCTTGGTATTTTCCTAAGACCACCTCACTAGGATCCAAAATCTTCCAACAATTCAAATCTCAACCAAGAATGTATCCAACACACCATGGTTATCGAGAAAATGGAAAGGAAAATATGAACACAGTGTCAAACCAGAGAATCCCATGCCAATGATACCAAAATAATCATGTAAACGAAATGCATGCACCATGCATTCAAATCCTGGTAAGGAAATCACACATGCAACTTGTTACTTGAAAATTCTCAATTTTTCCTTGACCAAAAATCTCTTCACATGGCTACAACTCCAATTCCTCCTTGTTTCTCCTTCCTAGATTGTGCTCCTTACTTTCTTGCTTTCTTTAATCTTCCTTTCCTCTCTCTCTCTCTCTCATGGAATTCAATTTCTTCCGTAGAAAAACTTAAGTTGTATAAAACTGAAAATTGATCAAAAGTTGTCAAATGTTTCTCACATTCATTTTTATCATTGATGTGTGATGTCTAGAGATTCCCATATTAATATTTTTCCCTCCATTCAGCTTCGAATACATGTCGCATGACCTTGGTCTTATTCTTCCTTTATAATGTCCTTCCATTTACATGGAAAATCAACTGAACATTGTTGCGTAAATACCCAACCCTCTTCCACCATTCTGGTCTCATTTTTCTCTTCATCCACTCGAAAGTAGGCTCTACAACCACAGGACCTATTCTATCTCTTGTCTCTTGGTTTTAGTTAAACATCTCTGATTCACTCTTTTCTCGAAGTAATATAATTGCAATTTTTTATAGTGGGTTTTGGTTGGTGATTTACAAATATGGTCATCAATTCCAAGTTAGACTTGTGTTTCCCTTCCTTATGAGGTTTTTGAGATGTGATTGTTTTACCATTGGAATTTGTTTTCTTTTCGATGAGAAATTTCTTTGGCAATGGTGGTATTCATACTTTTGTGTATTTTCTTGTAGAGATAGTCACAATTTTTTCTGAGGGTTTTCATTGAACCAAGGTTGGCTCATCTAACGATTTTGTTTTTTAATGGGCACCACAACTTGTCATTTTCCAACCCTTTTAAGGTAATCCAAATGTTAAACCGAAGGCTGGAATTCATTTCCAATACCAATACTTAATTTCTTATTCTTAATTTACTATTTTTCTTTGTGATTACATGGTAGGAAAATGTGTGTTGGACTCCCATTTGTCCTCGGGTATATTTGATTCCTACCACTAAACATACTTGAGTTGCTTGTGATGGTTCTATTTGATCTTCTTTTGCATAATGACTTTGTCTATCCAAAAGCCTCATTTAACTTATTATTGTCCTTGCACGTTCGACCTTTTCCGTATAGAAAAGCCATTTCTACTCATGCTAGATTGGATAAGATACTTTCTTATGAGGAAATTCTTTGACTCACTACCCTCCAGGTTCTTACGAGTTCTTTCTTTATTTCCAAGGTTCTTGACCATGAGGCCAATACCCTTCTCTAGGGTTTGCATGACTAATTATGATTTGAGTGCTTGTGGTTCTTTTAATTATTTTATTTGGGCCTCCTTCTCCAGAAGCTTCTAAACTAGTTTTACAAACAGGGTCTTTATTGCATTGCCTAAACATTTGTATTATTAGTGCTTATAGCCAGTCAGCTGAATAATCTAGTCTCTAAGAAAATTATTAAGTTTAACTCAGTTTTGACTCCGGGCTTATTATTACAATCAAATTTTTTGGCACTTACTGTCTTTATAAAATGACTCGATAAGAAAACTTTTAATTTTTGGTTCTTTTAGAAATTATCAATACATAGATGCTCTATTGTAAAGTGATATTGACACTACTATCAAACAAATTGTTCAATTAAATTATTACAGGATATTTTCCTTCACTTAGTGGGATTATTTCCATTTTATCATTCTATATTAGGTTGAAGAACTTGTATATTTTTATGCAAGACTAAATAACATATGTGTACTATTTCTTACAATACTTAAGTTTATGCATGGTTGAACGACATATTACTCATTTCTTTTCTTTTGGAGTTATCAACCTATTATCAATATTTCGTTTTATTGGTAGTGACAAATATGGGTAATATTTGGCAATGCATCTCTTAAAAAAATTTGTACTCTTTCATTTTCATGTTCTATTATCTATAATGTTATTCATTGAATCTCCATACTCTAGAACATTTACTTATTTCAAGAGGTATTTTACGCTTTTTTAGAACATGTATTTATTTTAAACTATTTTGTTATACACAAGATAACTTGGTAGGACCTGTAGTGGGACATGCCCCTTTTTTCTATGACCTAATAAACTAGAACCAATGAATGTTATTGGTTAAAGAAAGAGTGTTTACTATATTCACTCACTTTTGTCGCAACTAACATGGTTCCACTTCCAAGCTTAAATCATGTGCATATATGTATTTACGTGTAAGTAAACATACACATAATCATATATTTTATTTGCATTGTTTCCCAAAGCCACACCATTTCTTGTTAACTTAATTATAAGAACCATGTAACTCTGACTATTACTTTAACAGAGAAGAAAAAATATTTATGATTCTTCATAATACAAACCTTTACCTTTATAGGTATACAATCACAGGGCTCTCTTAAACAAATTTACCTCAATTATGTTATAGTTAGCACTAAACCACATACAATTTATCAAATAATAGTCTCCACATCATGACTTACACAGATATTCAATAATTATTCATTCTAATTTTTGTATATCATTTATTCAGTATTGACTTAAACGAAACAAGACATTTACATGTTCTCCTCTAGAGAATGGATTAAGAGCTATCACGGTCCTCCAAACTATAAGCTCATCCTTTGTCAACAAGATACTCCTGATCTCTACCCCCTTCTGTCCGAGAAACAACTTGAAGAACCTTCATTTTCCTCAAATTAGTTCTCCTAAACTCTTAAAGGAATATTTTGATGTCTTTCTTAGGCTCGAACCAGTCTTTCTCTCCCACTAGTTATAATTAGGAAAACATTTCCTTTCTCACCCACTATTTATAATTATTAAAACATTATCTTTCTCTCCCACTGTATTTTTCTAAATAGAACCAAAGTCATCGCGTTTATCTCCAACCATGACAATCATTTTTTGTGGTGGTATCTCTTTTTTATTGATCAAAATAATTCAAAATGGAGAAAAATCTTATCACATTATCAAAAATGTTAACCATACGCATAAATTTTCTTTTATCCACAAAAAAATGTGTATATTTATATCAAAGTATGAATATTTGTAATTGGCTTTATTTCCTATATTTTTAACTTTCCATTCATAGTAAAAGGAAATAAAATTTGTGAGTAGTTAAAAATGGGTGTCACAATAGGCCACTTCTATGCATACACAGTCTTGTTGACAACTTATGGGGTAGGGGTTAGATATGGGAAAAAGCCAATCATCATAGAGGGAGAGAAAGAAACAACGAAATTTTGAGGGGAGCACCACATCACAACTGCATCGAGAAGAGGATCTACACTAAAATAATGATAGCCAAAGGACACCATTGACCATGACTACAAAACAAGGGGAGGAATACTATAAGAGAGGGACAGTAAACTTTAAATAATACTTATTGAAGGGGAATTCCAGTAATGAAGGTCCATTGGTTTATAAATAAGCTAATCATAGATATGAGCAAAGGACGATAGGGAGGGGATAACAAACGGACATAAATGTCACCAGAGGGATGGGAAGGGGGTAAAGTCTTGGAGGAAGCTAAAGCACCAAGAGAAAAATAGCAAGGCTACATCCAAAATGGGTTTACTAGAGTGTGGAGAAAAACCTTGGAGATGGCATTAGAGAAATTTGGAGGTCATAAATGGGTCTCCTAGCGAATATTATAAAATAATAGTGGAAATTACAAAATAAGATTATATTACCTCATCTTGTTATGGATGAAAAAAAATACCTTTTCAACTTGTATTTTCAACTTATCTTGGTACAGTTTTACTAAAATTTCAAGTGGGAGAACTCGTTTGATGTAGAATTTAATTTTTCATCCAAGCAGTGCCAATGTTACATACTTTCGATGGACCCAACTATACAAAAAATGTGAAATATATGAAACAATGTGATTGTAATATTGTTTTTTCATGTATTTCACACTTTTCGTGTATTAGGGTCCATAAAAAGTATGCAACATGGGTACTCCTTCGATTAAAAATCAAATCTCGCATCCACTGAGTGCTCGCACTCAAAATTTGAGTAAAACTTAGTAGAAAAAGTACTTTTTTCTTTTTTCTTTTTACTCCAAAAATGGTGAATCATCCCCCATGGTTGACATCATCATATTGAAGCCTATTAGTCCTTATAAAGTTTATTTTTATTGTAAATTTTTGTTTTGAGGCCCATTTCTTACCTCAAAATTTCTCTAATGAGGGGCTCAAGCACAAGAGAAGTTGGAAAACTCTCGTGTGTACAAAAGGAAGACAAATTTCGAATGGGATGAAAAATACATAAAAAAGAAAAATGTACAAACTACACTATAGCACCATTGATTTGAGGACAATGCAACTTCCCTGAATTGGAAATTTTACAACTAGAGAGGTTGATTTTCCCCTAATCGGAACATTGAGGCATAAGGCAATGGAAAGTGGTTAGTTGAACTGCTACATGTCCCTATTGGTAGGTTACAATGCCAACTAGGTGAGGTAGAGAGAAACATATAATGGATTGGAAGACTTGAAGCCACATTTAAATTTGTTTCCTATTAGAGAACCCCATGAGTGATAACTAGTTTGATAAGCGGCACACAAGAAATAAATATGAGCCAAATGCAGGATAAACTAAATGGCGATCGACATGTGTTTAGATTAGAGCTATGAAGTTTATCACAAAGGCATGTTGCCACTTCTTCTGGTCCTTTTCCCAAGTGGGATAACGACAACCCACCCCCTGCACCATTGTCTCGGTAAACACCCCATTTAGGGAAATGAACTTAATATATAATTAACAAAATAAGTTGTATAAATTTATAAATTCAATTTACGATGGAATATTTTTCGCATATGAACTCTCATCGATGTGATTTGTACAACAACGGAAAGGTATATATACTTATTAAACAGTGTAATGGGCATGACACTTAAGTCAAAAAGTTTCACCTCCCAAAAAATGTTGTTTTATAGCTTCTAAAAGGTTTCAAACCCTAATTGACATAAATGGGACTTGCTAGTAAAAATAGTCATATGAGCAGATTCTTACACCTTTCCCTCTCCAAAAGCATCAATATAGATGATGAATGATATAATGATCCAATCTGAATCAAACATGTTTCCCATGAAGATGGTTACATTATTAGTATTCCACAACATGAAATTTCCTATGAAAACCATAGTTTCACCATATCCTAGCTTAGCTACAATGAGATAGATCTCATTTATAAATCAACTACTTTTTTTGAATATTTGTCGATACTGGTGGACATTTTTTACAACATATTCAAAACATGACCTTGCAAATGACCTTCGGATCTAGTATCCTTACTCAATGCTAGATTACCATTTCTTCTCTAGCTCACGACCCCTTTCATTGAACATGCCTTTCTTAAATATAGAGAAATTATTGAAGGCATAAATGAAACATTTATCCCCTCTACATTTCCTTCACAATCACATGAAGTTGAATTAGTATTCCATTGCTAACTACCTCTAATAGGAACCATCGCATTTGATCACCAAATTCAATATATTTCTTTATTATTTTTTATATTATGAATTATTGGAAACCATGTCATGGATATCCTTATCATTCTAGGGATACATTTCTTCTCCACATCCAAGCTCATCCATGTGGCTTACCATTTTAGGTTTCACCTTTCATCTTATGAAATACACCTAATGGTTATAGTGGTAGTAGTGGTAATCCACCACGTGTGCCGATATAAAACCAATCTAGTTGTTAATTCTTTTAGTAAAAAGGATAAAAATGAAAATTCATATTCACATAAGAATCATATATTTTATTTTTATAAAATAAAAATATTTATTATTTTAAAAATATATATTTGATAAAGTAATATTAACAAAAAAAATTCGATAACAAAAATCATTTTTCATTTATTGAGAATAAGATTACCATACTTGGTCACAACAAACATTTTTTCTAGTCCCTCTTGTAAATATTGCTATGCATTTTAAATCATGTAAATAATGTCGAAGTGTTACAAATTGAATTGGTGAGGAAAGTAGAGACAAATTCAGAGCAATGAAGAGGAAGAGTGTCTTCTAAAACAAGACACTGTATTTATTTTACCACCTATCTCCCTAATAGGTTTATCCCATTAATGGTGTAACATTAAACTAGGGTAATGGGCACTCTAAGTAAAAGGATGAGCTTGCAATCTTGGTTCTCATAGAGACATGGTCGTCGTAAAAATATATGGGAAGGTATGAGAGGAAAGGCCTAATGGCAGACAAGTTGTGGAAGAAGAGAGACATTTCGATATTATGGAGGAATTTATTTAGATAAGCGAGGATATGGAAAAAAAAGAGTGAGGCAAGAGAGAGAGCTATTTTGAAAGCAGAACACAGAGCATGAGTTTGCATCACATGCAAATTTTCTAAGAAGATATCATTTGTGATACTTTATGTTCTATTTTAGGATGGTATACCTCATGTTTATTTTAGCCTATGAATATCCTTTTGAATTGACTGGACAAAGTGTAACCACCCCTTCCACATTTATCTAAATTCTCAAGATTGTTAGGGTAAACATGAGACAAGTGTCAATATGGCATGACACAACCACCCAATTGTAGTTAAGGAAGTGAGGAGTATAAACTGACCACAAACTAACATCCTATAGGGACTACAGATCTCCCAAGAGCTGAAGAAACACCTCAGGTGGAAAACATGTAAGCTACGGGTCATGAATGCACATTTGATCAAAATAGTTTAAGATTCATCTAAGAATAACCAATAAGGCTCTATTCCATCTTCATATAGATACAAAAACAATTATTAGTCCATACGTTCATCAAACAATCAATAGCTAAACAATTCATTACAAGGGCCATAAATGCTAGACAATATATAACCAACATATAACCAGAAGATAACTAACATTGAAACCATGGAAGCTCAACAAGAATATCACCAGCATAATCGCTACAAATACACGTGAATGACAGTAGAAGAATAGACCCTATTAATATATTAAAATACCTACCAAGTCAGGGACTTCCATGTACCACATGACCATAGATTGGGTTGAAACTAAACTCTCTTTCAGACAATCACTCCTATGCCATATTACAAGCATTAATGTGGTATCTCATAGCATAAACCAAGAGAAAACCAACTAGGGATTCCAGACGCCAAACCACCTCAACCATCAACCACAGTGATTCCACCTCTATGGTTGGACATCACTAACACCAACTAGATTAGTCTCTACCTGAGTGTCTAGAGCTCGAGTAACTAGTAGCTCAATCCATAGCCTCCTAGGGCTCCAAAGAAAATTTCCAACCCAACTCTAGGGACTAGGGAGTCAACCCACCATGGGCTCTAGAGAATTTCCCCCAACCTCTGTTCCAGGACTACTAACTTAACCTAAGTCGTTTGAGGGATTCTAAAGCATTTGTTCCAACCCACAACCATAAGGAACCTAAGCACTAATCAGTATAAAAACAAGTGGAAAAAAATAAAACAAAAAGTTTGTCTAAGAAATGACAAGTAAAGGCTAAAACCATTGTCAACCTAGGAAAATCTCCATGCTAGTGATAGCATATAATGAGAAAATGACATGCATATAACATGCATCCAAAAATTAACAGGAGAATCATACATGCAACCTCTTACCTTTATACAGATTTATGAAGGAATGAAATGAAATATAGAAATGAACAAAAACAGAAAGATATAGCGAAAAAAGAACTAAATTTCATTAATAACAAGGTATTGCAGCTTGTTTAAATGCAAAATGGAAATAATGTAGTTGAGGCGATGGTAACATATCTCTAAGAAGAGATATGGTGGCTATGTTCCTTCTGAACTTCATAACAATAATTCTCGAAGGAATATTTATTATTGAGAAACAATGAAAAACCCTAACATCTAAAATCCTAACCCTACAAGATAAAATGCCAAAAGTTTGTGGGCTTTGTGGGGGTAAACTAGTACATCAACTTCCTAAAGTCATAATTTTGGCATATGATCTTCATTTGAAGTGTATGAAATCTCATCAGAAAAATCTACCTAAGGAATATAAATTTCAACTACAAACTCCTATTAAAGGATGAGTTTTTCTATTTTCCAAAAAAAACGTTTTGGGGCTCAAAACATCTCAGGAAGTTAAGGACTCGAAAAATTGATAAAAATACTAAACTATTCCACAACTAAGGAAACTGAAAGAAACAATGGTCGGGGTCCAAGTGGAATAGGTGGGTGGCCACCACTATCCACCTAGACTAGTCCTCCTCCCTTAGGATGTAATGTTCCCCATTGTGTTGAGTACCTGCATAAGATCGGGAAACTTCTACTAAACTTGGTCCCTGGTCAGCCACTTGCCTTGGTACAAGGGTTGGTCTGCTTTGACAACCCGATAGAGTTGTATCTTATTCTTGCGAGTGTTCTTGATATTTGTGTCAATGATTCAATCGATTGTGGCTTATTCCATGAAATCTTGGTTTAGCTTTGTTGTTGTGAGTTGTTGTGCAATGTCTGATGTGCCTAGTAACGGTGGAAAGTATGGCCAAAGGTAGTCCACATTGAACAATGGGTGGAAGCCAAGGGACGGGGAAAATTTGAGGTCAAAATAATTGTCTCCCACAACCCTGGTGATGGTGTAAGGGTCATATCCAAGTGGTTTGAGCTTTTGATGGAATCCGATAAGGTGTTCATTCCACAAATGCAACAAAAATGTTTCGCCCACCTGAAGCTTGTGTGGCACCCAATGTTGATCACATCGCTACTTGTACTTTGCATTACACTTTTCCAGGATGTCGTAAACCTGTTGGAGTATGTGTTGGATACATTGAATAAACGTGCATGCTTTATTAGCCTCATACTGTACGTGTGGATTATGTTTATGTAGTGACATGAGGCTTGGCAACATCAATTGAACATAATTGTTGAAATCCCATACCCACTTAAAAGGGACCACGACTAGTAAATTTATGGGGAGCTTTGTTATAATTATGTTGCACAAAGGGAAGGCTATCATGCCAGGTTTGTAGATGCTTGGATTTGTACATGTAGAATATGTGTGATCTAAGATATTTTACTTAGAGATGCATCGGAATTACATATAACAAAGCTAATTAACCATGGAACTTAAAAGCACATAAATAATGCGGAAATAACTAGAAGAACATGAAAATGATGACACGATGATTTTATTACGAAGTTCATCCAATTTGGACTACGTCTCCGGGCCCTTATCAATAGTTTGGAGGCCTTCATTCATTAAGTGGCATAAAAAGAGATAAAAGTACAAGAAACATTCTTTACAATCCTTATACCTCCAAGCTAGAAGATGGACAAAGAATGGAGAGCCTAGCTTCAAAAACAGACAAAACCACTCAACTATTGGCAAGAAATAGTGTAAAAATTCCTATCCAAACACCCAATTTGGATAATCGGGCCTTCCGCAACTTCTCAAAACCTCACTTCTATTAAAGGTGAGGTCTTGACCTTCTACCATGGTCTGTTGTACAGTGGATTCTAAATTATTTGAGTCATTCTATCGCCTTCTCTGACACAAAAGGGTCCTTTAAATAAGTATGCCGACAAATCCTCAACACCCAGGCATTTCTGAACAAAACCCAAGTTAAGCAGGCGGGATAGTCTTAAGGCAAAGGATCTCAGGCTCGAATAATGCCTACAATAGAAATTTACCAACATGGAGAAACTCCTTTGGAATGTGAGTTTGACTTGGCGGTGGATACTATCAATGGTTCTTCATCATTATTCCCAATTAGCAAATAAACGACACCGTGCTTCAAGTGCCTTGCGATATGGTGGACCCGTGTGGCTATGAAACATGACACATAAAATTTCAGGTCTGGAAACCCCGTCGCAAATCACAATCGGTGTGGAATCGAGGTTGGCACTCCCTACTACTACTCCCTTCTTCAAATTGTGATTATGATATGTATCACATCGCAACTGGATTCCATTGGGGTCAATTTGTATCTGCTACCCCTTCTGCAACTGTGACATATGATATATCGCGTCGCAACTACAGCTAGCATCCTACCCCGTTCTTGAAACCTTGTTCCTCCCCCGACCTGCGATATGGGATATCGCAACTGCAGCTAACATCCTACCTGGGCTAATTCTCCTTAAGTTACGACCTCTTTTTCTTAGATAAGTGAAATGCAGAGACTCAAATGGTAGCTTGCCACTTCATTCTTCCCTATTCGCTGGGAGTGTCTAACATGTCACTCCTACTGTCACCTGGACAAGTCAAACATAAACTTTAACTTTCTCTAACTTCTTCATATGAACTTAGATTTGAGTTTCATTCACACCATTGGAATTAGGATGATGAGAAATTTGATATGATGCTAAGTTTATCCAGACTATACCACTTTGATTTTGGAGCCTTTTACCATGCCACTTGTACTCTCTGAAGATAAACGTAGATCAATCCTCCCCACTAAGAGAATTTGGACCACCAAAATCCTTTTCTGTCAATTTGCAAGTGAGGGAATTTCTCCCTGACTTTCTCTTTCTTGATCCATTGACATTTACTCAGATGCATTCCTTTGAAGCCAACACGAATGTGCTCCACATATCCCCATCGTGAAGTTCTAGTTTTCCCGTCAAGAATGATATCTTTGGGCAACTTATCTAGATAATTGGGTGAAAAACCATCCACTGTAAGAATTTATGCGACCTCTTCGGTATCCATAATCAATGGAGGTTCATAAATCTTTAGGTTTTCCATGTTTACCACTGAGTACATTTTTATATAAGTAGGAAAGTAAAGATGAAAATAATTGTCTCCAATCTTTAACAATATGGTCAAAGGACCATATCAAATGGGTCTCAATTTCTTCCCTTCTCTCTTCATTCTATCCTTACTGATGTGGAGCCATACCTTGTCCCCAACTTGAAACTAATGGTCAACTCAGTGCTTATCATGTCGAGCTTTATACCGAGCTTGACACTTCTCCAACTCCTCATGTACTACCTAATGACTCACCTATATCCACTGAATAAACTTCTGTGCTTTGTCCCTATCATCTCGTCCATTTCTATCCTCCTCTTTCCCATAGACCATGTCCAAGGGATATCTTGGTAGATAGCCAAAACATGTCTCAAATGATGAGCTCTTTGTAGATGAATGTGTTTCTCGATTGTATACATGTTGCGCATAAGGAAGTTGTTCATCCCACAACTTGGGATGTTTTCCAAAATAGCCTTGTAACAAGTTTACATGGTGCGGTTGATGACCTTTGTCTTCCCATAGATCTATGGATGAAATGTTCTAGTTCTTTTCATCTTAGTGTCCATTCTCCAAAAGATGGTCCAAAGCTCTGCAAGAAAGCGAGAGTCTCAATCTAACACAATAGATGTGGGCAACCCAAAATGGACCAAAACATGTTGAAAGAAAAGATAAGTAGTCTACTCAGTAGTGACCCCCTTTTTGCAAGGCATTAAAATACACATTTTACTAAAACGATCCACAATGACATAAAAATAGTCGTGACCTTTCCTAGACATGGGAAAACCACCTACAAATTCCATGGACACACTTTCCCATGGACGAATCAGAATAGGGAGTGGTGTCTAGAGCCCAAGTTTTCTCTTAGATGGGTTTGAAATAGAACACAACACACAACCCTTTACAAAGAGAGTCGCAATGTTTTCATATGAGGCCAAAAACAAAACCTCTGTAAATCACATAAATTTTTTTCAATTCCAAAATGACCAGACACCAGAGAGGTATGAGCCTCTTGGATTACATGAACCTTTTCATCAATGGGTATGCACAATTTGCCAAGGTGGTACAATAGATTTCCCTGCAAATGATAATTGTTCCACTGTGATCCATGAGTTAGTTTTTCATAAATCTCTTTAAAATCATCATCATTAGCATATTTTTCAGCATAACTTTCTAACAATAAAGAAACATTTTGCAAAACTACATATGCAGAAATAGGAGGGTGAGATAGCATATCTACCACTTTGTTGTTGGTGCCGTTCTTTTATCTTATTACCAAATAAAACCCTTGGACGGATCCCATCCATATGAAATGATAGGCTTGCTGAAGCTTGGTCCGTCACTGAAGGTACTGCAAGGGCTGATGATCCATATCGATGATGGGCTCCTTTCCGATCATTTAGTGTTTCCACTTCTACACAATCTGAATCAAGGCATACAACTCCCTGTCATACGTTGGATAATTAAGAATAGTCTGGGAGAAAGTCTTTGAATGGTAACATACATGTTTTCTTTTCTTCATCAATACAGTGCCCATGGCATATCTACTGAATTTTTTTCAATCTCAAAACATTGTTGAAGGTCTGGTAAGGCTAGCACTGGTGTTGTGTTGATCTTCTCTTTCGGTGTGTCGAAATATTTTTTTTGCTTTCCTCTCCACTAAAAGGCCTCCTTCACACTAGTCAATGGATGCAAGGGAGTTGTGATAACATAGAAGTTTGCAATGAACCTTCTCCTATACTGTACATGCAAAAGAAACTTCGAACCTCTATAACAATTGTGGGCTCAGGCCAGTTCATAGTTGCATACACTTTAGAGGGATCTATCCTCAATTTCCCATTACCAACTATGTGGCCTCAATAAACCGGAGAGGTCTTCCCGAACTCACACTTTGACATTTTTACATACAGTTTTTCTCATTTTAGAACATTAGGCACTTTCTTCACATGACATACATGTTCATCCCATGTCCTACTATACACAAGAATATTGTCCAGATATACAAGCACAAAATGATTAAGAAGAGGCCTAAATAGATCATTCATTACCCTCATGAACATGGCCAAAGCGTTGCACATTCCGAATGGCATCACCATCCATTCAAACAACCCCTGTTTGGTGTTGAACATCATCCTCCAATCGTCTTGCTCTGCAATTCTGACCTGGTGATATTCACTATGAAAATCTAGCTTTGTAAAATAAATAACAATTTTCAACTAATTTAACAATTCATCAATGTGACGGAGAGCATATCGATTCTTCATTGTAATCTTGTCTACCACCCTGTAGTCTACACACATCATCCTTGTGCCATATTTCTTTGGCACCAACACAATCGATGAGCCACACGGAGAAGAACTTGGTATGATGACTCTCTGATTTAATGGTTTCTGCATCTGTTTCTGGATCTCCTCTGTCTCGATAGAAGCCATCTTGTACATGCCAACATTTGGTAAAGGAGCATCCTGTTGTAAATGGATCTCATGTTGGATTTCCTGTTTTGGGGCTAATCCTCTTGGTTCCTGAAACAATCCATAATCATAGTCAAAAATAATTTCAAACGATTCTTTCTTATGATCAGGATCACAACCTTTGAAAGCGGCAGTCGTCTCAGCCTCTTTCGCTCTCACTACCATGAGCATAGACCCTTCACTGGAATTGACCAGTTGTTTAATGTGTCCTGCACTGACAGGGCTAACACTAACTTTTATATGATGAGATCTGGCTATATACTGTAGCGCATCCTTTGGGAGGTGGTATTTGTTTTCATGTCAAAAGAAAACTGCCTTTCTGTCATATAGATATGGGATTCCCAAGATGATTCCACGAATGTCCAAAGGCACAACATCTAACTCTGCCTTATCACCTAATTTAGAGAGAATAAAAAATCTGGCCCTACACTGCTTGCTTACTTGCAACTTAACTTTATTTCTTACCTAACCAGGCATGTATGGACTCGGATGAGGCTTAGTTTCAATCCCTAACTTTTTCACTAAGGACTCTGAGATTAAGTTTTCTTGGGAACCTGAATCGAACAAAGTTTCCACCTTCATATGTTTTATAACAAATCTAATGTGGAATAACTCAATTCTCTTTCACTCATTTCTTATAGGTGCATTCAAATAACTAGTAATTGTAGTCAAATAAAAACTATCATTAAGAGAAAGAGTACCTTTTGCACCCACGGATGTGATTAATCCCTCATCACTGGAATCTGATCCAAGGTCCTATGCTATAGCCACTATATTTTGCTTCCACTTTCCACTGAATCTCTTCAGTCTTAGCTTCAGATGTAGTTTCCAACATTGGTCCTCATCATTACCATCTCTCTTGCAATGAGTGCAAGATGGTGTAGCTTTGTCCCTTTTCTTGGCTGTGACAATCTTCTTATCCCTCCCTTGCCCTTCCTTCTGGAATTTTCCATGCTGAGGTTTAAATGGTGATTTATTTTCTTGATCATCTCTGTCATTCTTGCCTTGGCTTTCAAGATGAACAGCCTTTATGCTAGACACATCAATTGTAGTAGGCTCCAATAGTAACAATGAGTGTCTTACGTAACTATGTAGTGCACCTACATACATAGTTACAGTCTCGGGCAAATCTAATGAGATGCCTAGATTCAGTGTTTGTTTTTTAAATTCTTCAATGAAGCTTTGCACATTCTGGTCCTTACCTTACCATAGATATTTTCATTCCATAAGTGCCTTTTATTTATAATCCAAAGGGTAAAATTGGACTTTAAATGCAGAAATAAAACTAGACCAAGAGGACAGAAGGTTATATGTCTTTGTGTTACCCTTCTGCGACTTTCTCTCCCACAAAATGAGAGCAGTGACTCTTAGCCGAAGATATGCTAACTAGACTTTCACCTCATCTTCTTCAATCTACGAGATTCGATAGTAAACCTCTATATGTCTTATCCAGTTACTAAGTTTTTCTGCACTACACTCCTCATTGTACATGGGCAGGTCAAACTTTATGTCTAACTTGAAGAACGATTTCTTAGATGTCTACTTGGAATTTCGATTAAAGTGATGAGAACTATCACTTGAATAAGGAGAGGGAGGAGAATCTTCCCCATCACCTTCATGATTTTCTTACCCATGGTCATCGACATCCTTCTTCTCATGCCCAAGTGCCTTCTCATACCCTGCGAACATCTTGTTTACCTTCCCTCCCATATTGTAGAATACCTTGCGGAAATTATGTTCCTCTTCCCAACGAGCTTCTTCATTGGCCATGTTTCTTCTCTGCTATCCATGCCTTGCTTCACAATCAAAGGACCTAAGAATTCCTTCTCCTTTTGTCATCTGGTTCTAGGTTTGCATAAACTCCTGCAATTCACATCTACAAAGAGCTTCTCTGATACCAAAATTGATCCAAGATATTTTACTTACAGATGCATCGGAATTACATATAGAAAATCTAATTAACCATGAAACTTAAAAGAACATAAACAATGTGGAAATAACTAGGAGAACATGAAAACTATGACACAATGATTCAATTACAGATTTCATCCAATTTGGACTACGTCTTCGGGCCCTGCTCAATAGTGGGGAGGCCTTCATTGATTAAGTGGCACAAAAAGAGATAAAAGTACAAACAACATTACTTACAATCCTTATACCTCCAAGATCAAATATGGACAAAGAATGGAGAGCCGAGCTAGATAATAGGCCCTTCTGCAACTTCTCAAAACCTTCTTGCTACTCAAGGCGAGGTCCCGACCTGCTGCCAAGGTTAGGCTCTGTTGTACAATGGATTTTGAATTATTTGGACCGTTCTCTCCCCTTATCTAATGCAAAAGGGTCGTTAAAATAAGCATGATGGAAAATCCTCAACTCCGAGGCAGTTCTGAACAACAAACTAGGTTAAGCACGTGGGATAGTCTCAAGGCCAAGTATCTCAGGCTTGAATGATGCATGCAACGGAGCTTTACCAATATCGCGACACTCCTTTGGAATACGAGTTTGACTCAGTGGTTGATACTATCAGTGATTCTTCATCGACGTTCCAAATTGGCGAATAAACCACCCCATGCTTCAAGCGCTCTAAGATATGGTGGACCTGCTAGGCTAGAAAACATCACACATAAAATTTTGGGTGTGGAAACCCCACCGCAAATCGGAATCGGTGTGGTACTGTCATTGGAACTGCCTGCTACTGCTACCCTTCTACGAACTATGATTGCAATATGTATCACATCACAATTAGACACTGTTGGCACTGATTTGTATCCACTACTGCTTCTGTGACTGTGATATGTAATATATTACATCACAACTAAGCTTTGTTGGGGGCTGATTCTTGAATACTTTTTCCTCCGTCAACCTGCGATATGTAATATCACAATCGCAGCTAGGATCCTGCAGGGGCTGATTCTCCTTAAGTGTGACCTATTTTTCTATGGTAAGGGAAATGCGGCGACCCAATGGCATCCTGCCACTTGGCACTTCCCCATCATTTGGAGTTTTTGCCACATCACTCCTCATGCCACTTGGACAAGTCGAACATCAAGTTTGACTTGCTATAACTTATTCATATGAACTCATATTTGAGTGTTGTTCACACCATTGGAATTAGGATGATGAGCACTTTGACCTGACGCTAATTTTATCCAGTTTCTACCACTTTCAATTTTGAGCCTTTTACCGTGCCATTGGTACTTTCTAAAGATCCACTTAGATCACTGTGCACTATCATCATGTTGATGACCTGTCTCTAGCCATTACCTTAGGCATGGAATGTAGTCGACTTGGTGAGATTTGTGTCCAATAGTGTCCAGATGCTTGACAAAAATTTGCTAAGGAACCTTCTATCTTGATCTAATATAATGGTATATGAGATACAAAAATGTACCCGCACTCGTTCAAAGAAGAGTTTGGCAGCATCCTCTATTGTGATACTCTTCTTGCAAGTCACTAATATATCTATCTTAGAAAATATATCCACAAACACAAATACACAACCATTACCATTCTTGTTGGTCTTAATCTGTTGGCTTGTTGGGGCCTGACCCAGGTTCAGAGGTGATTTAGCCAAACAAATCTTGGTACTACTAGCCCTTCCGGCAACAGTCCGCGGAGCACAGACTGAGGTCTCACCCAAAGTAGTATGGGAACGTAATAGAACTAGGTTTTCGCACCCTAGAGATGTCTGATGATTTTCAGTGGTCTGCAGTTTGACCATGCGTACATGTCACTATGTGCACCTATTAGTACTTCGAAGCCTGCGATGTTATCTTCACGTAGCCCTACTCGAGGCCCATTCCGTGTTATTACCCAATTCCTTAATATTAACCCGATATTAGTGGATCACTTAGCTTATTAGTATGTGTATAGTTATATTTAACAATGTTCACCATACATATAAGTGCGCGTGATAAAGAAAACAATATAATTAAACAGGAAATAGCATAGGAATAGATACACAAGATTTGGAATCAAACTTCTCTTTATTATTCTTCTTCCTCAGTTACAAACTTGACTCTGCCTTGTGCACCCAGCTGCAGGGGTCCGCGCACTCAGCTACAGACTCTACTAGGCCTCTCAGCACTCAGCTGCAGAGCCTCTTCCTACTACTATGACCCCAAGCACTTAGACCTTTACTCTATGCTTGCTATCTTCTAGACTCCATTCAGTTCTCCATGTATCTCTAATTATCTTTACAACTTAGAGCCTTGCTCTATTTATACAATCCCATGGTCCACGGACCATGGGTAGGCCGACACTACATTCAAAACTTAGGGCAGACAACCCTATAACTCTAACATACAATTTGTGCTCCACGCCCGTAATTCGCAAAGTCTTTACAACAATAATACCCAAAACTTGGCCGTTGAGCCCCAAAACATGTTGTGTGGGTTTGGGGGGGGGGGGAGATTCCATGCTCAACAGGCCCACAACACAAACATCTTGACTCGTCCTTGAGTCACTCTGTCGACACGGCAATTTTGACGTGAAGTCCATCCAGCTAGTCCCGAATGGCCTGAATGTCGGCAACGCACTAAGTTGCTACCTGTTGAACCTGCTGCATTCTTTCTTTTGAACCCTTTATTTTTGGCGTACTGCACTACATTTGTGCATGCATTCCTTGAACCTACGCAAGGTCTTCTTCAATATCTGTCATGATTGTGAATGCTTCATCAATCCACGGTTAGGTTTCCTTCAATATCCATCGTGATTGTGAAGGCTTTATCAATCCATGGCTAGATGCACACTTTTGGAACTGCTTCTTTGTGGTGTGCCGCATCCAACTGCTCTTTTAAAGCCTTGGCTTACTGCATCCTTGAAAGCTACTGATTAAGGACTACTGTATGCACAGTCCCTCTAATGTTGTCATATTGTTGCTCGAGTTCACGTGCCTCGGTCTCTAGTCGTTGAATGCTGGGGTCCTCATGCAATGTAGGGAGGACCTCCAACACCTGCTCCAACATGTTGGTACAGTCGTGGACTGCACCTCGAATATCTCCCATCCCTGCTGCAATAGTGCTGGTGTGTTGTTATCTGACCTCTAGGGGAGTGGAGGGTTGTGCCTTTAGCTGCAGCTTGGTAATCTGGAGATTCAGCTCTAGCTGTACTCTTTTTATTTCCTCACACACGTTATGGACTCCACTTGCCAAACATTGGATCCACATTTTTGTTGGTATGTCCACTACAATCGATAATTCGGGGATGTGCCAGCAACCGTCATCAACTGTCTGTACCAACTATCGGTTTTGCGACACCAACTTGTCACGCTGCAAGCTAAGATGTTCTATATTAATCATTTTCTTGCTCTGAACCTGGATTGTGTGGCTCTCTCTTGCACGGAGTTCTGATGTTATTCCATCCTGCAGCCGATAAAGTGAGCTGCAGTGAAGGGCAACCAAGTTAAGGCCAATGCCTTTAATTTTATTAAGCATCACCTGATCCATTGTGCTCTCCGAGACTAGTGCTCCCTCTAGCAAGGTTATCGTATTGGCCATCTTCGCATGGAGCATTTGTTCTACTACTGACATGCCTGCTACGACATGGGTAAACAAGGTACCCTCCTACGGGGGCCACATCTGTAACTCTTATAGCTATGCCCTTAAGGCCCCCAAAACAGTTTGTTGTTCCATCATAAAGTCTTGGAGCACTTCTCTAGTGACATCACGAACTGTCTCACCGATGTCATGGAGATCACCTTCAGTTAAGGTGATCCGGTCAATGGCCAACTTTGAGGCCTTTACCTTTTTTGTCGAGCCTAATCTTTCTGTGATGCGCAACCACTTGAGCTGTGTAGAGGCAGTCCTTGGGTCCATGCTCTCTTCTGCAAGTTCCATGTCCTCTGCCTCCTGTCCTACAGACACTGCTTGGCCTTCCTCTACCGACACTGTTGCAAACTCTGCTATCTGCACTATTGCTGCTACTTCAGTGGCCTTCTTCTACTCCACGATTGCCTATGCCACTTCGCAAACTTCCCTGACCTCGGCTGCAGCTTTTTTGTACCACCTTCTGTCAGCCAGTTGGGTGACGCGTAGCTTGGCTTCATTCTTCCTTTTATGTGCTGTTGTCTTCTCCAACTCCACAAAATCTAGGGTGCACCACTTGGGAGGCCATGTCTCTAACACTATAAAGATGACATTATTAGTGGCTATGAATGGGAGCTTTGTCCACTACTACACCGAATCTTTTCACAGCTTGATGTAGATTTTTTGCATGTCTTCCTCAAAATCTGCAAAACTCTGTAGACTGTTGTGCACCGTAGGGGACAGGCGCAACCTCCTATTAATCTACATTCGGATGCTTGCCTCCATGAGCACCCAAAAAATCTCAGTATTGTAAATCCTTTTCACGTCCTTGGTGGCCCATAGCAAAGCCAACTTTGTAGCCTCTAGTAGGTCTCGGTCAATGTTCTGGTAGTTCTCCTGCTACCAGTAATATGGATAAGAGTAACCATGCATAGTGGAAGGTCTTACCCTGTTTCCAGGCTTCGCGATAGTTAAGCAAAAACTCCTCGCAGAGGAACTCATCCTAGTTGTACTGAACCCCCTCCACACATTGTTCAGTCAACGTGACCACCGGCACTGGTACTTCATCAGCATCGCATTTTCTCATTACCTTACCGGCCAAGAGTTGAGTGGCTACACACACCACCTTATCCTTGATGCTAGAGATGGAATAGCCCCACTCCATTTTCTCTAGCTTGTACTTGGACTTCATGTCCTGCGCAAGAGCCAAATGGCTTCTTTTCTCGGCTATTGTTGTGGGGTCCTTTCCTTTATAGGGAAGCCAAGAAATTCAGGGCATGAGATCTACCGTGATGGGAATAGGCTCCTCCAGCAATAAATAACCATCATGCACCTGGCAAAGTAGCTGCCTGATGTTGAAAATGGTGATGGGCATGTAGTGGAAATGCAGTATCCATAACAGGTGCAACAACGTGGATTTTTCCACACCGCGCAACCATTTTCGTGGCTCTAATGTTATCGCCAGCCACTCCGTATTCTGTTTCATCAGGTTCACCATTTCTAAGTGTGGAAACTTCTCGTTGTCTGTGAGGTCCCAATCTTCAAATTTCATGGTGGGCACGTGGCCTAGATGCGAGCCTTGAAAGACAATTCCATCAGGGAGGAGCGGGATATGGAATGCACTCTTTGTTGCATCTAGATCCTTCAGTATTTTGGTTTTCCCCTCTTGTAGAGGGACATATGTGGGAAATTTTGTTGCCGAGCATAGCGGTTGGACGTCTTCCTCAAAATCTTCTTCTTCTTCTTCGTAGGTAATTAGGACCTGTAGGTCCTCCTCTTCCTTATTCATCTCAATTGTAACCACCTTCACTTCTTCCTCCATTGATAACTTACTCTGTTGCAGATTCCCTGGGGACATGCGTACTGGTCCCATTATCTGCTTATCTTTCTTTGGTCGTGGCATCTGCAACGATTTGGGGATCTCTGTGACCACCCCAGCGCCCTCGAGAACATCCTACACCATGGGGGTCTGCACGGCTTCACCGACGGTTCCCTCCTCAATACCCAAACCATTCTTAGTAGTCGCCATCATTTCTACATTGTTTACTATCGTCCACGAAATTAGGGGCTCTATTCTCGCTTGGCTCTCAACACTATGTGCTCTGCTCAACTGCTTTATTCTCAAATGACGAAGTGTTTTTTGCTGGCTAGCCCTTTGAGTTATATATTTCCTTTTGAATTCAAATTAGACCGTTCCCCCCAATTCCGGGCCATCAATTCTCTCTTGGTGGCAGATTTTCCCAAATCTTGCCCATAAATTGCGTCTTAAATGCTCGCTACCCACTCTATTTGGCCTCAAATCAGACATCCCATCATGAACAATGACATCACTGGTCACTTTCTAGCCCCCTCGTGCGGTAGTGTAGCCCTTCATGCACGATCACAAACCTTGTGATAGGTTGTTCCTGCGCGCACCGCTTAGAGCGTAGCTCCCCAATAGAATAATTTATAGTCCTGTGCTTCCTTTCAGCTGCATGGAGCACTAAAATGTTTCTTCCTATGGCTAGTAAAGTGGTTGCACCACCTGTGCAGACCTCCAGCCTGTCCTCCAGAATAGTACACAGAAAATCTTCATCTGTCATGGTGGCGATTGGCACTGCGTGCTCTACTACTTGCAATGTGCTTCCCTAGTTATTGCGTCTGGTGATATACGGCCCTAGCCATGGCAACAGATTAACTAATTCCTGGCGATAATCCTCTAAATTGTTTGAATGATTGTACGCACCTTGCCTTGCTATCCTTGGTCTGTTGACGAGAAATGCTCCCTTTATTTCGTTTTCCATCATCTTGTCCTCTACATCCATTAAAATGCCTTTCTTCCTTAACCATACCTGGTCCCTTTCAAGCTCGTGAAGTCTAAAGTTTCCTCATCGAATTTCTTTCTGAATTCTTCTACATTCTGCTTCACGTACCTATGTGGTTTCTTCGGCCCAAGCTTCGCGTATTGTCAAATCTATGGGTGTTGTTACATGCGGACTCAACTTTGTAGGCTCCTCACAGATTACAATCCCTACTTCATACTGCAGTTTTGGGATTGCTTTCACGGTTAGGGTTTTGCACATGGTCCTATGAGCCCATCGAACCGCTGGTACGCACAAGTCCTAGTCAATGCATTCCCTATTCAATACTTCACACACCATGTTAAAGGCTTCGCCATGTATAATCTTTAGTGCACTTTTCCTTTCCTACTTTCACTTGTTTTTCTGATTTGCAGTCATGAGAACAATGCGTGTTCGTGCAGGCTACATACCATATGTCTGTATCCATATCGAAAGGTGGGCACGCAAGCTGTTTCAACCCTCAAGCCTGGCTCTCATCCATAGCTGGGGTTTTCCAAATCATACGCACATCCTCCTTCTACATTCGTGTCAATCCTTGAAACTCTGCCAGTGCATACCCCACCATCTTGTGGGCGTAGCGTGTAGTGCCCATTTCAGAGCATCGAACCATTGTTGTTTTGTTACATCGCTTTAAAATTTGTTCAGGAATTCCTCTATTGATGCCAATCCATCATACATGGGTAGATCCCTCGCTTCTATTGCTACATAGTGTAATGAACTTATCATCATATTGCAATTTAGTGTGGCTACCTCATGTAACTAGTTCTGCCATCATTCTACTTCCTTGTCTGGATCTGAAGTGCAAGAGCTATCGCGCTCGCACGAAATCCTACCATCTGCTGTCGGATTCACCAAATACTGCTCTCGTGTAGTTATCTTGTAGATATAATCCAGATCATCATCACTATCGTCGTTGCACACTAGTTTAACGTATCACGCTCCTTTGGCCAGATCTAACGGTACTACTATGCGTGGTGACTTTTTCTCAAAGATCATTTTGCGCTTCTTTAGATTTATGACTTTGTTCAAATCAGTGGCCCAGTCTATGCCAAGTAGTGCAGGATAGGGATTGCTGCTGTTGACATTCTCTATCACTTTGAAATTTGCCAACGTGCTCGCACCTTGAATATCGACCGTTACCCCTTGCAATCTCCCCATGGGGAGGATGTTCTATTGGTTCGGTATTCGCAATTAAATAGGAGACCATTGTAGTGTGGTTCTACCCATGCGTTCCCATGTTTGTTTTGGTAGTACATTTGTGTCCGATCCAAGATCCAGGATTACCTGATCCATTTCATACTTGCTGATTTTCACAGTCAACCTCATTTCCCTTCCTATGCATAATGCATGATTTCCAAGTTTCCAGACCACACATAGTTCTCATGACCCCACACACCTAGTGATAAGTTCCTATAGTCCTTCTACTACCTTGCTGTCACACAGCAGTTTCATGCATGTCTCCAGAAAGGTAGTGAGCATTGAAGGATCCATCCTTGGTTCTAATTGATCCTTACTACCAGAAGTGGAGGCCTCCGTGAAGCTCTTCTTAGCTTCCATGAATGTCTCCTTTGCGTGCTCTGAATCAAATTCAAGTTCCTTTTTAGGAGCCTTATGAGCCCATACACTTTCTTCTGGCTGCTTACCTTTATCATCTCTAGTGGTGATACTGCTTCTGAGCACTATGTTTACATTTAGGTCTTCTTCGCGCAGCTCAGACCTCATCATTTGCAAATTTTGCATCGGGGAAGCTGGAGTACCCCTTTTTCACGCAACCTCGCTATCAAGGTAGGGTAGTCTTCCACCTCATGATCAAACTGAGTATAGTACAAATATGATGTTCTTGTTGGATTCATACAATCATGGGCATAGTGTCTCGGCCCTTCGCAATTATAGAAAATTAGTTTTTCGTGACCCCTTCTTGGTCCCATTCCACCTCGACCTCATCCATGCCTCTGAAATACAGTGTGCACCATTCCATCATTTGGGTCGAGGACTCGCATATCAGTCTGTACCCTGTAGGCAGGAGTCTGATCCATCATTATTTTGTAGCTTCTGTAGGTGTGTTCATCATGGCCTACCGACCTGTAGAAATTACAAAATAATCGTTGGGACGTCTGCGTATACTTCTGCAATAGATGACAATTATCTGTAGTGTGTTTTTCTCCTATCTGACAAATTGTGCACCATAATTCACGCACTATGCTTAGTCCTTCTTGCGCCTCAGGTATTAACGGCATCGGCCCTCCTCCCGCCAAGTAATTCACAAATACTGGATAGTGGTTGTTATCATGCCCCTGGCCTTTTCATTTTATGCACCATACCTCCTCGCATGCCTATGGCTGAGGTGTCCTATCTTGTTTCAAACTCTGCATTTCCAGACATAAATTTTACAACTGTGCGTGGATGTGTTGGACTCCCAGACCAAGATCTTGTATAGGGGTCTCATACAATCTCATTTCCATCTCCAGGGCTTCAACCTGGGTGGAAAGCTTTTGTTGTGATAGCATCATCCTTAAATGCGGTCTTAATGATGCTACAAACCATGTGCAATGTTGTCAACCCGTTAAAGTCATGTTGGCTTCGTGAATCATACTCCTCAGTCTCTGGTCCAAATCCCAGGCAGTGTCACCCGAAAGCATCAGGATCTCCTTATCCTGATAATTGATTGTGTCTCCGACTTTGGCCTGCTAAATTCCCTATTCAGTGCGGCTTACATTTCTATGATTCCTATGTTTGGATGGTCATTAGAATGCTTAATGTACCATGTTAATGCGTGATCCTGCAATGTGCTTACCAATGTAGCCTTTTTTATATTGTCATCCACGACTCCTCATGCTTCCCATACTGCTCTTACCATGAACCAGAATTGGTTTGGATCTTCATTCCCTACTCCTCTTAATATTGGTAGTTTGATTGCACTCTCCATACTTAACTATGGTGGTGGCGGCGGTGGGGTGGATGGAGATGGAGGTGAATATGGTGAGACGAGTGGTAGTGTAGGTGGAGGCGGTAAGCACGGAATTCATTGCCTTATCAGACTAACCACACTTCTCAAAGAAACCTTCGCGTGCTCTTCCTCTCTTTCCCGCGAGGGTGAAATTAAGGGACTAGTTTCTAACTCTTCACCACTTCAGTTTCTGTAGATCTTCCCACTTCGCGTAGTCCCAAACATTAATTTATTCACATAACCTGCTTTTCACACAATAGCATCTTAATCCAAGTATTCAACGATTTAATATACTTACCACGTGGTCCTTTGAGGAAGTGTCGTTCTGCCTCACTATAGCTAACAGTCGTATCTACCACGAACTCAGTGATAAATCCTCCTATAATTTGATCGATCCAATGATCCATAGCCCACATGATCTTATCTTTTGATGCTTCTAATCTACGCACTAATTCTGGAGTCCACACGATTGGTTTATCGAGCCTGCACCTTCCCTGACTATCTGCTAGCTTTGTGATCCACTCATACAGCTCAGAAGGAAAATATGCAAAGAAAATTTCGTGGATTTCTGTATATAAGTAGCGCTCCAGCCACTGTTCCTTAGATACTCGTAGATTCCTATTTTCCTGTGCCACGAACTCGTGAATCTTCTTGTCCAACCACCCTTCAATTTCTTTCTTTTTTGGGTACCAATGACACGAAATCAGACATCCCTTATGCAGATCCCGATCCCAGAAATGAAACCATTTTTTGGCTTGTTAGGGCCTAACCCAGGTTCAGAGGTGATTTAGCCAAACAAATCTAGGTACTACTGGCCCTTTCGGCAACAATCCGCGGTGTGCGGACTGAGGTCTCACCCGAAGTAGTATGAGAGGGTGCTAGAACCAGGTTTCCACACCCTAGAGATGTTTGATGATTTTTAGTGGTCTGTTGTTTCACCCTGCACGCACATCGCTACGCGCACCTATTAGTACTTTATAGCCTGCGATGTTGTCTTCTCGTAGCCCTACTTGGGGCCTAATCCATGTTATTACCCAGGTCCTTACTATCAACCCAATATTAGTTGATCACTTAGCTTATCAGTATGTGTCTAGTTATATTTAACAATGTTCAACATTCATATAAGTGCGCCCGATAATGAAAACAATCTAATTAAATAGGAAATAGCACAGGAATAGATACACAATATTTGGAATCAAACTTCTCTTTATTATTCTTCTTCCTTGGTTATAGACTTGATTTCTCCCTGTGCACTCATCTGCAGGGGTCCCCACACTCAGCTGCAGAGTCTACTAGACCACTGCGCACTCAGCTGCAGACTCTACTAGGCCTCTCCACACTCAACTGCAGAGCCTCTTCCTACTACTACGACCCCAAGAACTTAGACCTTTACTCTATGCTCGCTATCTTCTAGAATCCATTCAGTTCTCCATCTATCTCTAACTATCTCAACAACTTAAAACCTTGCTCCATTTATACAATCCCAAGGTCTGCATACGATGGGTAGGCCGACACTACATTCAAAACTTAGGGCGGACAACCCTATAACTTTAACATAAAATTTGCTTTCTGCACCCATAATTCGCGGAGTCTTTACAACAATAATACTCAAAACTTGGTCTTTGAGGCCCAAAACATGTTGGGGGGGGGGGGGGATTCCATGCCCAACAAAATGGAAAAGAGATAGTCCATGGATAAGGATTCCTAGGGCTAGTTACGAGTAGAAAAAAGATTGTACAATCCTTTCTTCTTAATGGTTAGCTTAATGATGGCACATGCAATGTAGGATCTGATATAATTACCAACATCATGTCATAGTTTTGGAAAATAAAAGTACTTTTGTTCTATGACCAGAGCTTTCCCCACACCAAAGTGTCATGTGGCCCAATTATAGTGTGCTCCCAAATTATCTTGGTAAGCAAACTTGAAGGGAGAAAAGGTGTCACAAGTAGCATAATAATGCGTCCTAGAGGTAAAAATCAGGAACTTGCTTTCCAACCACTAGCATCCTGTATGTGGTGGTGAAATATCAATCATTTTTGTATGGTTTCAGCCATCCAGAGGTCTCATGGCCATAAGATTTGAGAATAGTAGTCAATGCTACAACTAGGGGCAAACTCAAACAATGTGCAACACGATTGGTGCTACCCTTTTTGTATTTAATTTTCATGTGGAATTATTGCATATATTTATACCACTTCTGATGGTGATGTCCTACAAATTACCGTGTGTCATATTAACTAAAAAGGTTAGTGATTAGTGTGGATGACCACCTTCTTCCTCAAAATGTAATGTTTCCATTTTCAGAAAGCCTGCACAATAGAATGCACCTCTTTATCATAAATGGGTTAATTCCTAATCGTATCATAAATAATCTCACAATGATAGGCCACTGGATGTCTATGTTGGGTGAGGACTACACTAGTAACATAGTTAGAGGTGTCTATCTCAATTTCAAATGGTTGTTGCAAGTCTAGAAATGTGAGTACAGGTGCAGAGTGGAGGAAATTATTCAACTCAATGAATGCCTTTTGTTAGGACTTGGACCAGGGATTTTTTTTTTTCTCTACCATTTCTAATATGACTTAAATCCTAAGTGATATGTGGGAATCCCATCAAAAACCTCTGATAAAAATTTTCAAGGCCTAAAAAGCTGTGAAGCTCTGTTACATTTGTTAGGGTTGGCCAATCACGAATGAATTGGATCTTAGTTGGATCCACATGCACGCCTTGCTCATCTACGGTGTAGCCCAAATATTGTACTTGGCTCATGCCAAAGGTGAATTTATCCAAGTCGGCACACATTTTATGTTGTCACGGGGTTTGAAGGACCTGTCGAGTGTTTCAAGTGCTCTTTCCAATTCCGATTGAAGATGAGGATGTCATCTAGAAAACAATGATGAATGACTTCATGAGGGGTTGCAATATGTCATTTATCAGCCTCATAAAAGTAATAGAGGAATTTTTCAACGTAAACGACATGAACAACCATTCAAAAATGCCTTCCCTAGATTTGAAGGCAGACTTCCATACATTTATGGGCTCTATTGAAACCTAGTGATAACCAGGCTTCAAATCGATCTTGCTGAAATACTTGGCCCCCTTGAGGTAACCTAAAATGTCATCAATCTGTGGGATTGGGTACCTATTCCTAATAGTGATTTTGTTTAGTTACTGATAATTAATGCAAATCCTCCAGGTCCCATCCTTCCTTTGTAAAAGTAAACTTGGGCTCCCATAGGGTGAGGAACTTTGTCAGATGTTACCTTTTTGCAGGAACCCTGGATCTGTCACTTGATCTCTTCATTTTCCATAATCTAGTGATGGTATATTGACACATTGGGTAGGGTTTCTCCAGGAGTCATATCTATCGAATGCTTGACTTGGCAGTGCAAGGGTACCCCTGTGGATGAGGAGAACATGTCCCTATATTCTTCCATGACCTTATCCACTTGCTTATGTTGCATGGAGGAACCCTTCCCGAGGGTCATGGATGTGGCTACGATATTCCCCTTGCTTTGAGATTGAATAAGAAAGAAAAAAACTTCCTAGTTTGGCAGATGATCTTACTACATTTCCTAGCAGATATCAAATAGATGTTGGAAGGCAGGGATATCTCTAGTATACTATATAACTTATTAACTTATTTCAAAAAGTAATAATAATATAACCAGGCCTAGACTGATACACAAAATAATGTTTCCACAAGTATGGTTGGCCTAATAATACATTAAAATCTTCAAGAGGAGAAACATCACACAGTACCTCATCCATGAAAGGCTTGATGTTATAGGGAAGGCGACACTGCTAGCTAATATGGAGACCTTTTCCTTGGTGAAGGCACTTGATTGTCTATGGCTATGGGTGTGGTGTGGTTAGTAGGCCCAACCACTTCATGACATGTACTAAAATGAGGTTATTTTGGCTACTAATGTAGACAATGAATTGAAATGTATAACCATTCACCCACATCTCTAAGTGGAAGAGACACTCCCCCTCCTCTAGATCTTCAGGTTCAATATTGTAGATCTTGGTGGTGACAACGGTGGCATTGGGCTCCGCATCAATAATCTTATTTCCTTTATCTTCCCCCTTATCGGGTTTTGCCTCAAAGTTAGAATGAGAACTTGACCCTAAAGCCTTTAGTTTAGCCACCAATGAATGCCTGGCTCGACACTCACTTGTGTTGTTAGTGGGGATTTTATGGAACTCACACCGCTTTCCTGTGTCATCTTTTTTCTTCATGGCATTGTTGTTTGCTGGCAACTTCAATAGGTTTTCTTGGGTCACACCGCCTTAGATTTTTCCTTTTTTCTACTTTTTGGGGGCACTCTTTCCCTACTTTTGATTCACAAATCCAAAGTTGTGCTTCTTTTGTTTGATTTTTTGTTCAATCTTGGCAGCATATCAGTATGTTTCACCAAGCAATGAGATGTCGAAGAATTCCATTTCTTCTTGAATTTAGTTATACAGACAATCAAATTACTTGAGCACAAGGTGTCCCTCACTATAATTGATACTCAACTTTATGTGAAGAGTATGAAAAATATTTGTGATCTCATGCACATCATGGTCCCTTCACTGTTATAGTGTGGTCCACTCTATGTACTTATCCTCTTAGCTCCCCATCGGGTAATACTATTCCTTAACAATGGCTTGGAAAGAGTTCCAAGATGGGGAAGTTATAAATAAAGAGGGTTTCTCTTCCCTTTTGTCATATTAAGTTTCCTATGAGTCTTCAACACAGGGTGTAGCTTTAAGGAGTGAAAAAATATTCTTCTCCCTGTCAAAGAAACTATGTACTGAAAGGTAACCTTCCAACAGACTCAACCATTTATCTGCAATAGTTGCATCTATTTGACCTTTGAATATAAGGATATTTAAAGGGGGCGATGCCTATGAAGTGATTGTTACACGAAGATGAATTACAGGTGAGCATCCACCGAAGGATTTTGGAAAATTTTTCCATCATTATGTTTCTTTGTCGCTCGAGGGCTTCTTTGAGCAATATTTTGGAAGGATCTTGTACTCCCTTGTCTTTCCTTTCCTCTGCCATGGGAGGTCATCAAGGATGACAAGGTCGATATGTAAAAGGTTCAGCTATTTTAATCCCTAACCCCTTATACCCCAACCTCATTGGGGACATGCACAAAAAACTGGAGAAAGTGTAGACTTCTCCAATACCATTGATCCATATTTATGAAGAAAAAAATGAAAAATAGATATGAACAAAAACAAAGAGATACAATGAAAACATAACTTCAATTCATTAATAACAGATTACTGAGAATTGTTTACATGAATAATGGAAATAAACTAACTCAATGGATGGTAGCTTATATCTAAAGAGATGTGGTGGCTACATGCCTTCTAACCTTTGTTAAAATGAGACTTGAAAGATCATTTATTATTGAGAAACACTGAAAAACCATAACATCCAAAATCCCAACCCTAGGAGATGAAGCGCCAAAATTCTATGTGCCCCTTTCGCGTAAATTGGTACATCACATTCGTGTAATCGTAACTCTCGCATGTGATATATCCTCGATGCATACCTCATTAGAAATATCGATCTGAGGAATACAACTTTTGAATGAAAATTCTTGTCATGGGCTATGGGTTTATCCTTTTTCCAAAAACACATCATTTAAGAACAGTAAATTGTGTTACAATTAAGTCAACTGCAATAAACAATGGTGCAGTTCCAAGTGGAATAGCTGGGTGGCCGCCAATATCCACTTGTATCATATCTTCAAGGAAATCTAGTCATATTTGTTGATCCAATTGTTCCCTTTCACTTTCTTGCTTTCCTTTTCCTTCTTTCTCCAATCTGTTGGGATATGGTCGAGGAAAAATGGTGTTGTTGGTAAAGGTGGAAAATTTGAGGAATGTTTCAGATGCATCAACAAAGTATGTGAGCACTAAGAAATTTTCTTTGTGTATAGAAACAATGGGCATTATAGGGCTAGACCAATAACTAAGTTCTCTTGTCACCCCCTATGTGGAAAAGAAAACAACAAGTGGGAGAATGTTGTGTATGTGTTATATTCTTTCCATGACTAATTACATGTGCACCTTGTTCATTATGTTGGGCACGTTGGGGGGTTATAAGGGAGGAAACATCCCCCCCCTATCGGGGGGATTAAAGGGGGGCGGTAGCCCCCTTGGATGGGGTTTGGGGTTTCGTCCCAAGATTATTTTTTTTCCTATATATATGCACACCAAAGGATGATGGGTGGACCGAAAGATTGTCGGTGGACCTACCCATAGTTTTGTGCATGGGTTTTGCATGTGGTTTTGGGCATGATCATTTTCTGCCCATGGTATTTTGTAGACTCGGTCAAGGGAACTATGGTTATGTTATAATATAGTGTTAATGGATTGGGGTTTATGAATGTTTCGACATGTATATATATGTATTATAACATTGAAAGGAACAAAATTAAAAACCAATATCGTAGTCCTAGTTTTGGGGTCCAAGGGAAAATATCTATGTATATTTGTTTTATGTTCTTGACATTGTTTATTTTTTTGTTTTAAGAATTCCTTTGTAGCTAATTTCTATACAAGGTTAAAATCTACACAATCCAAGTTGTATTTCAAAGTTCTCCAAGAATACTGTAAGTGTGCAAGAATGTAAGAGAATGAGATAATGAATGAGAGATCTAAAGCTAAACTATTAAAAAGCTAAACCAACAAAAATGATGATCTAAGATGCCTCTTTATCATTGAGGCTTCTATTTTCTTCATTTTTCCTTCATTTTTCCTTTAATTTCTCTCTGATGAAAATTTATGTCTCTTCACCTTCCTTTTCTCCTATTTTCCTTTATTTCATAAATAAAATGGTAATATTGCCACTTTTCATTTGTCAATTCCTTTGCCAATATCCATGGCCATTAATTAATCACCAATGATACCCATCACTATTTTTTTCCTAACATTCATCTTGGAATACATGTCCCATGACCTTCGCCTTATTTTATTTACATGGAAAATAAACCAAGGGTTGTTAAAAACCCCTCCCCCTTGGGGAAATACCGTCCTTGATGCTCAATGACACCTATGAGTAGTAAACTGCTAAAAAAATTCATACTTCCAATTGAGCTTTATAAGATAGCTTGATATAGTATTGATAATGAAAAATACTGCAAACAATGACAAACATGAAAATTGTACTTCTTATTGGAGCTTTATAGCACATCTCATTGAGCCATCTACAACAACATCTATATACATATACAAATACCAAAAACTCGTTTTCTTCAATGTGAAAAAAATGAAGGATATAATTCCCACATTTGATCATTCATCTCCCATGTAGCTTCATCAAGCCCAAAGTGCTTCTACTCCACTTGAACCTACTCGATCGCTATGTTCTATAGCATGCGTTTTTTCCACTGCAATATGAAATATGGTTATGTTTGGAATTCTCTGTCTAGTTCCACCTACAATACAAACCAATCAATCACATGTTCAACATCCTGGACATCTTCAACAATGAAACATGGAAAACATCATGGACTTTCAATGTCGCTAGAAGTGCAAGTAGGTAGATCACTAGTTCAATTTATTCAAGGATCTTGAAAGGCCCTCAATATCGAGGTGCCGGCTTGGCACATGATCCAATCCTCAAGGAAATCCTCTTGGGCTTGATGAACAAGTACACACATTCCCCAACTTGATACTCCTTGAATATCATGTGCTAATTTACATAAATATTTTGTCTTTCTTATGTTTCCTTCAAATTCCTCTTGACCCAAATTTCTTGTTCCATCTCTGCCAACATATCATTTACAATCAACAGCAGCTTCACTGGATCACTGAAGCTGATAGGAGTATTACAAGTTCACCCATAAAGTGCTTCATATCTACTCATCTTTAAGGAATCCTGATACCCATTGTTATACGAAAATTCCAGCAATGGAAGATACTCTTCCCTCTTACATTGTTGATGCATGACATACATCCTCAACATGTCCTTAATAATCTTGTTAATCCTCTCTGCCTTTCCATCTATTTTTGAATGATAAGTTTTATTGAATGCCAAATATATCCCCAAACTTGCAAACAAATCCTTTGAAAACCTAGAAGTGAACTTGGAATCTGATCTATTGGATACAATCTTCTTAGGAACACCATGTAATATCACTATCTCCCTGATGAAAATCTGAGCTACCTCACAAGATAAATTCATAGAATTAACTGCAATGATGTGAACTACTTTAGTTAATATGTTAACCACAACCATAATGGAATCATGTTGTTTTGATATCCATGGAAAACCTATAAATAATTCCATGTAAACGACCTCCCATTTCCACTCCAAAATCATAATCGATTGTAATAAACCACCTAGATGCTTACACATTGATTTTACCTACTGACAATCCAGACACCTCGCAACAAACATAGCCACCTCTTTCTTCAATTTTAGCTAATGATGAAATGTATTAACTATTGCTAATGTATTTTGATATCCCAGATGACCTGAATACATATTAACATGAAACTCCTTCAAGATAAGTTTCTTGAGCTCACTGTCATCTAACACATAAATCTTGTTCCTAAATTTGAAGAAGCCATCTACCGTGAGACAATACTTACATACCTATATCTGGACCTTGTTCTTGTAACATGTACCTCAATTGTTGGTACATGTCATCATGTTTTCTTGCCTACAAGATCTTCTCCTACAAGTTTTTCCCACAATAACTCACTGCTGCAATATGATTCACCTGCACGGTTATACTAAGAGAATTTGCAACCTTGTTCTCATTTCCCTTCATGTACCTGATCTCGAAATCAAAGTTACTAAGAGTAGCTAACCAATGAGTGTGTCTGACATTTAGATTTGGTTGGTAAAATAAGTACCTCAAACGACTATGATAACTCATCAATATGAGCCTCCTTCCAATAATATAGTGTCTCCACATCTTCAAGGCATCAATGATAGCTTCCAGCTCGGGATCATGAATCACACAGTTCTACTCGTTCTCATTCAACTTCCTTGACTCATAACATACTACCTATCCTTCCTACACTAGGACTCTACCAAGTCATATCTTGCAAGCATTTGTACATACAACAAACCTAATGTCTCGATTTCTAATATATAAGATCGAAGTATTTGTAAGAAAATTCTTCAACTACTCAAAAATAGCTACACACTCTTGAGTCCACTCAAATTCATCCCTTCCTACTACACAGATCTAATCAAATATGAAATTCATGAGTAGTTCTGGTGAACTTCCTATAATAGCCTACTAATCCCATGGATGGTCTGACCTCATCCACATTGCTAGGAGTTTCCCACTCCATGATAGCTCTGATCTTTCACAGGTCCACTATTATACATTCCTTGGAAACAACATGTCCTAAGTAATGAAATTTTGTTTGAAAGAAACTACACTGACTAAGATTGGCATACAATTGATGCTCTCTCAATAATTTTAGTGTTGTTTCTAAATATTCTGCATGCTCTTCCTGATTCTTAGAATATATCAATATGTCATCAATAAATATTATTACAAACTTCTCTAGCTAGGATGCAACATAGTATTAATCAAACACATGAAAATAGCTAGAGCATTAGTAAGACCAAAAGGAACTACTACAAACTCATAATGACCATACCTGGTACAAAATGTGGTTTTGTAGATGCCCTCATCTTTGATGCATACCTGATGATTCCCTAATCTCAAATCAATCTTCGAGGAAAAAAATTCTCCCTTCAGCTGATCAAATAAGTCATCAAACATGGCAAAGGATACATGTTCTTGATAGTCACCTTGTTCAAATATCTGTAATCAGTACATAACTTGAGAGTACCATCATTCTTCATAAACAATATTGATGCACCCCAAGGTGACGCAGTTGGCCTTATGTATCCTTTATCAATAATTTCGTTAAGATACAACTCCAATTCTACCAACTCTAGAGTACTCATCTTGTATGGTGCCTTCGATGCTAAGGTTTCTTCTGGCATCAAACCACTAGAAAAGTCCACTTCCCTATGAGGTAGTAATCCTAAAATATTTGCGGGAAAAATGGATACCTCTTCAGGACTTCATCATCCTTAACATCCTTCCCTTTGTCACTCGAAATATGAACTGAAAACAATACACACCCTCTCCTGCAACTGCACTTTTCCTTCATAGTTGTAACTATGCTCACTAATGTAGGCTTCTTTTGACCCTGCAAGATTCTCTTCTCTCCAGCATCATCCATACACAAAATAGCCTTATCATATCAATGTACCTTAGTCTTGTGAACGTACAACCAATACATACCCAACAACATATTGTATCATCCCAATGGAATAACATTTAGATGCATTGATGTAGAAATACAATTAAGCTCAAATGCATAAGATCTCATCGAATGATGAACTCTTTTCATGGTACTTGTAGCCAACGCCACGAACCAAGACTCTACATGTACTTATTTATTCATGAAACACGTATCCATCAGGTCTAGAATGATATAACTTTAGTTAAATCTAGGGTCATTCAAAATATAAATAACTTGATCAAAAATCCTACTTTCTATCTCAAATATTCGGTGCTTGACGATAATCCTACCTATATCAAATGTTGCATAAATATGAGGAATACTCTTCCCAAGATAACCAAATCTTTGTGCCCCCTGGGCACTATAAATCTGAGGTCTACCACCATGATGTTGTGGAAAATCTCTCCTATGATGATCCTTGCCACAAGTCCAACACTGTAAAGCATTTCTGCCATCACCCTTATTCTACTCCTTCGACTAAAATCCATGTCCTCTGTCAAGTACATTGAATTACTTTTATGGTGTGACATTCTCCTTGCTACCTATTCTTGAGTTCTTACTCGCTTCTTATCCCATTTTCCCTTACTCTTATCATTACCCTTCCAATCTCTCTTAGGATCAGACTTGGACTTAGACTGCTAATAACAATGCTTAAACTTCCCAATTACATCCTATAATTTATGACGCTCATCAAACCCAATCTAATCTTAAATGCTAATGGAAATCCACTAACTAAATTTTAAACCTTCATTTTCTCATCCTTAAGATATGGTGTATACCTCAATCGCTCCAAAAAGGTAGGAATATGCTCTTTGTTTGTCATATATCCCACCTTCAATTCATAGAAATCCTTAGGCTTAATGTCATTGTATATCTCTGATAAATATTACTTTTTTAGAAAAGTGTCTTAAACTCATGTTAGCTTAACTCCTTTGTCTTGATACCTCCTATGTGTTTCACATCTTCCCACCATATGTTCACTTTCCCCTTAAGACTAAAAATAACTATCTTATCTTTCATATTGTTTGTATAATCATGAAACTCATAAAACATCTCTATCCCAAGAAACCATGCTTCTAAATCTTCTGGTTTCTTCAAGTCTCCATCAAAGGTAGGAGGCATGGCTTGCTTGAAGTCATTCAACAAGTACTACTTCTCACTCTTCTTGTAAGAATGATAACAATGATGACCATGCTGTCTCTCTAATATATACTATAATAGAAACCATAAACACCACCTCTCCTCTTAGGTGTATCAATCCATCTACCACCTCTGACTATTCTTATCACCTGGATTGAACCTCAAGCTAAAGGAAGGAAATGCCAGGGTAACCACAAACCACACTTGGCCAAGTAGCTAGCATTACTAGGCTGGGAGAGGGCTCTCTCTGTAAGGATCTCAGCCAAGATGACTGGATTAGGTAAAGGATATTAGGTTATGTATAGTATCACATAGTTTGATTTGATTTTAAAGGGGTTTTACTGGATCAGGAGGAGCTAGACAGCTTAGGTCTAAGGCATTAGGTCCGAATTACAGGGTGTTCAATGGGGAAAGGTTGGAATATGCTTTAGTGCTCAAGGGCTTGATGGGGTGAGATGTTTTAGACTGTTGAGAAGATAATAAGAGCATGTGAAAACCATGGATCCTTCATAGACTGCAGAAAACATGAAATGGTGAATGGTTTCCCAAGGCAGAGCACTGATGTAATGAATTCAGCCTATCCACTTGAAAACATTCAACTAGAAGTAATGAAATGACTAAAGAAGCATACAAAACACATTAAAATATGATCACATAAGAAGAAACTATACTAAAACTCCATACCACATGGATCCCATAAAAATAGCTACAATTCTTATTAATCTCCTGCTAAACTACTACGAATGGTGTACAATCAAGGTTTGAGCATCCAGCTAAGTCTAACCCTTTAAAATATGAAAGAAGAAGAAGATATCCTCCCATCCTCAGGGGTCGAATCACTAATATGAGGAGCTAATCTAACTAATACTGAACAAGAAACAGGAATATAGGCATTTCAACAACTTGCCTCTAAAAGTGAAAAGCTGATTCATATGAGCTCAAACTAACTTCTAAAGCAATGAATCTATCCCCAATTACTATTTATCTATCATAGTTACATGCCAAGTCATCATTTACAAAAGTGAAACAACCTCCATGAAAGAGAATCCAAGAACACAGTCAAAAACTGGAAAACTAGCCATCCTAAGCAAAAACTGCCATACGCGTAGTGCCACTTACAAGTCCCTTTTGGAGGCCTTCCCAACATCCAAATGGATCCCATGATAGCGCATTGGAAAGGTATTCAAGTATGATTTCCAAAGCACTTAGAATTTCTGCATTTGAAGCTCATTTGGCCCCTCAAAATCGGATTCTCCCAAAACTACTTCTATGTGTCCAAAAAGTGGCAAAAAGGTCATTTTTAGGGTGTTTTTAAACCTTTTGGTGGACCAGTTCTGCACCAAAAACTTTGAAAATCGCTAGGGTGAATGTTGTCATCACTCTAAATCGAAAAATACAAACAATTTCTTCATTGAGTTCACTAGGAAAATCGCAACGCCAGTGGTGCTACGCGTTTAGGTAGTTTTCTTGTGTGTAGAATTTCAAAAATTGGCAAATGACAAAAATTTCTCCAAAATTGCCCAAAATTGGTGAGAAGCACCATCATAAAGTGTCGTGATGAGACAAGGAAGCTTCAGCAAGCATCCTAAGTCTATCCTTCTCATTTTTTCCTTTCAAAGCCCGCCTTAGCCTAGCTTTCATCTTCTTGACCCTCATATTGCAAATCTTGTTTCTGGTACTGTAATGATAGGCCATGTGTCTGATCATTTGATTGTCTCTATTGGACTTCTATAGTAGCTTCTGAAGGTGCAAGTTGACTCTCTCAATCCAATTCTCTCTATCATCTTTGATCTCTTTCTCAATAGGAGTCAAAGTGACTTGTGCCTCTTTGCCACTTTGTCATTTTACCTTCACCATTTCCAACTCCATGAGGACTTGTTTGTCACTCAACTGCTTGTTTTCTTGCTCCAAATATGCGATGACATACTTGGCCCTCTCCAAATTTTCCATCAGAGCTTGTACTTGAGCTTCCCTTTCTTGTATGATGATGTCTTTTATTGTGTCTTCATCCTAAGTCTCTAAGTCAATGATTTCTACTCCATGATGAGTATAACACTGCTCCGACTCATCATGATCAGTCAAGTCAAAATACCTTTCCTCCTCATCATCAAGACTCTCCTCTGACATCTTTTCCTTCCCTTTGTAGCATTTGCCTATGAGCCAATGAATAAGGGAAGGTCCCTTCCACATCCTGTGGAGAAAACACTTGATTATCGGAAGCAAAAAATCTCCTTGTGCACCCCTAATCGGTCATGTAAATGGGCACCTCAGTAGTTCTAGTATCCTTAGCCTCCTCATCTGTATTCAGCTGAATGATGCTAGAAGGTCCCCCTGCTTCTTGAGCCACTGGTGGAGGAATTTGAGGACCCCTGAAGATGTCATGAGAAATAAAGGTCTCCCAAGAGTTGTTGAGGAGATTGAGATGATGAAGCACAATGATCCTGAACAGGGAATAGTGATAAACACTGCTCATTTGCTGAGGCTATGGCTTCTTCTAGACAAAATGAGCCATCTTATCAATATTCCTGAATAAGAAGTAAGGGATGTTTAACATCCTCACCCTGGTAAAATGCATGAGGAGCCTGATGTGATAGTTGTACAACCTAGAAAATCTACCCTCACAAGTGAAATACTTCATGATGATTTTCATCATGGGGACATACTTGTCTTGCAGAAATCTGAAAGGAAAAATTCTCTTCACCTCATGTCTATACTAGGGTTTGATATAAGGCTCATAATAATGTTCATCCAAGTCCTGGGCCATGTACCACTTCTCCCCTACATTCAGAATCCTGGTTGCATCGGAAACGATGGAAGGTGAAACTGTGAATGTTACCCCAGCAAGAGTCACCCTGTTGTCCTGAAGATGAGCTACAGAAAGTCTAGTGAGCTCAGGGTGTTGTTGGACTCTCTCTACCTACTCACAGAACTCATAACAGCGAAGATGTCTGGAACATGTGACAACAAACTAAGAGTCCTGGAATTCCCTAAGGTTTGATGGCTCTTCCCTGATAATTCTACCTCCCTTGTGTGGTTTTCTTTGCTACTTAGATCTACCTATTGAAGTGTCACTACTTGTGTTTTCCACCTCCTCACATTCTCAGTCCTCTCTATCCATGTTTTCAGGGTTGAGGTTGTATTAAGGGAATGAGTGAAAGTGTTTTAGGAGTGAGGGGATGGGAGATGACTTTATGGGCTAAAAATGAATGAGGGAGTAGGAAATGAGAGGAAGGGCTTGTTTTGTTTAACAAATTTCCCTTGGGGAAGAGGGATAAAGGGATGGAAATATTATGGAATAGGGGTAAAGGGATAAAGGGATAAGGAGATAGAGTTTAAAGCTGTAGGGATAGGTGATAGGATGAACAATGAGGGTTTAGGGTTTTAGGCATCACTAGGGAGATTTTTAGGGTTTTATATTTATCATGGAGAATGATGCTTATGATGTTGATATGCAAACCAAAACTGCAACAAAGGAGGTCAAATTACTTGTATGCAGGTGAGAGAGGGAAATTTTGAGGTTTGTATGAAGATTTGAGGATTTTATGGCACTCCTACTCAACGCGCAACGCCGGTGCACTAACGCGTAACGCCGCCGTAGAAGTGCAGCACTAGTGTAAAATAACACTATGAAATTTTGCTAGACGCATAGCATCGGCCTCAACGCGAAGCGCCAAGTCTTCAATGTGCAGTGCAAACCTTTCCTACCTCAGAAGTGCAGTGCGACTCTCTAGAAGCGCAGTGCTGACCTTCCTTCGCCCAAAACTCACTCAAGTTTGCCTCTTCTTCTCTTTATTTGACTCCTTGCATGCCAAATGAGAACAATGAACTTGAAAATGAAATGTGAGAGCTTAAATAGTAGTAGATTTTGATTTTTCACTTGAAAAACCCACTTTCTAATGTTTCTTGTCCTTCTTCAAAACTATGTTTTTAATGCCTTTTCTTCTTTGTGTCTATTCATGTGAATAATGCTCAACTTGAACTGATTTTTGTAGTTTTTATTTGTCATGCAGCAAGGAGAGATGCTCTGGTGTAGCTAGGATCATTTATTACATATAGTGACTTAAAATTACATAAGAAATACAAATAAACTCAAAATACTCTATTTTCACCTCAAAAACATGTTTTTGAGGTGAAAATTATATTAGGCTAAAAGATAATTATTCAGTGGTTATGACCTACAAGCCATCATGTTTGACTTATTGATCATCTTGATGCCCTTGCTAACTTTTATTTACACTTTAAAATCAGACATCTTGACCTTGGAAATGAAACCCTAAAACCTAATGAAACATTCCCTATGACCTAATGAAAGCATGATTTCCAATTGACCATGAAACTATAGCTAAAGACAACCTGAAGAAGGGTCATCAAGTATACTCTATGAGGGAGAAATTTAGATTTTATGAAGAGAAGACAACCATTAGTGGATGAGTTTGGCATGACCTAATGAAATGATGTGCAAATTTCAGTATGGGAACCCTAAAATGAAAATGCAAAGAGAAAATTTTGATCCCTGATGGAAGTATGCATATACTGACACTAACATTGGCCTTATTGGGGATGGCAGCTCCTTGGAGGTGTCAAGAACACCATAGACCAAGTGCCTCATCCATTGGGCAATACGGTCAAACAAAAAAGTGAAAAATGACTGAATATAAGCTGAAAACTAACTCACAACCAAACCAACTCTAAACTTGACTTAGAAACCAAATCAACCAAACTTGACACTAATAATTCAAAATTTATAGCCTTCACTTCAAGCCACGATCTCATATGATAGTGTACTTGAAAGCTTGCAAGGAAAAGCAAATTGGTATATAAAATGAAGGTGAAGTAACTTCAGGGAACAACATCAAAAGTAGTAGTACTTCAGGAGCCTATCATTCACTAGCCCTCCTGAAAAATCCTGACCATCCATTTCCTTAAAAAAAAATGCACTTTTTCCTCGATAAGCTAAGATTTTATATGGTCCTTTCCATAAGTTATCAAACTTACCATGCCTTCCCTTTTCCTCATTTCGTGCATCCCACCCCAGTACTACATCTTCCAACTGAAACATTTCTGCTTTGGTTTTGCAGTCATAAATATTCTTTATCTTCTGTTGCAACTAGAAAGTGTTTTGGGAAAATTCTTCCCTTATTTGCTGAAGGTGAATCATTTTATTAATTCTCTGCTAAATATCATCCTCTTCGCTGCCAACTTCCTGTAACAATCTCATGACCGAGACTGCAAGTGATGTAGGAAATAATGTTTTAGTACCATAAACCAACACAAAAGGTGACATACCTATCGATTTCTTGCTACTCA
This sequence comes from Pinus tabuliformis, assembly GCA_031772625.1. Taxonomy (NCBI): domain Eukaryota; kingdom Viridiplantae; phylum Streptophyta; class Pinopsida; order Pinales; family Pinaceae; genus Pinus; species Pinus tabuliformis. Next base: position 1,597,275,048 of record CM062818.1, read on the forward strand.
CTCTGCTGGCCCACAAGTCATTAACAAGATTTCGATGCCAATTCTTCTTGATTGCCTCCAACATTTTCTTGATAATGTTCACTAAGGATTTATTTGGTGACTCAGCCCATCCATTGCCTTTCGAGTAGTATGCCGTGGAATGACCCAATGTAATATTGTAATTGTTGCAAAACTCAACCATCTTCTTGGGCTTAAATGTTGTTGCATTATCTGTTATAATCTTATGAGGGCAACCAAACAGAGACAAGGTATTAGATTCTAAAAATTTCATAATTACCATGTTTGTGGCTTGCCTTTTCGGAATGGCCTCAATCCACTTGGTGAAGTAATCGGTAGTTGTCAAGATCCATCGGTGTTGTGATAATGATGTGGGATGGATTTCACCTATGAAATCAAGTCCCCATTGCTGGGAAGGTGCATTTACTTCAACTGGCTTCAAAGGAAGAGGAAGAAACTTCCTTTTTCCTTGAAAAACTTGGCATTCATGATAGCCCATCACTGCCTTATACAAATCTGAAAACAAAGTTGACCAATAATATCCTACTCTCAACACTTTGTTAGTTGTTGTTTTCCAAAACAAATGATCACCGCAATCACCTCTATGAAAATCATTCATTACCTGTCGAGCTTCATCTTCAACCAAACAATTAAGAAGAACTCCTCATGGATCTTTCCAGTAGAGAGAACTATTTAAAATGCAGAATTTTGCAGACTTTAGTTTTAGTGACCTACCTTTACTTCTTAACATTCGAGGAGGTGGTGAAAAATACTGAAGAACATAAACTATATTAGAATACCAAGGTGATTTGAGAAACATTTGTGATACTTGAATGAGTGAGCCACCATCTTCATCCTCTCACATTACTGTAATGAGATTTATGTCTAGAGAATGCAGATTTGATTCAGCCATCAGTTTTACCAAGCCTTGTCCTTTGATTAGTTTGGTAGGCTTAATCTCAAGATCATACTCCAACATTGTTACTGTCCACTTACCTCTTCTTCCCTCTAGATTAGTGTGCATGAGAACATCCTTAACTACTGCATTAGGAACGTATGCTATAGTATGTGAATGCAGAATGTATACTCTGAAATAATTCAATGCTTTTATAAGAGCTAGTGCTTGTTTTTCACTGATATTGTACTGCAAGGCAGCATCTTGAATAGTCCTATTGGAAAAAGCAATGGGTTGTTCCACTTGATCTCTCTTTTGCATCAACACCACGACCATGGTGTGCTCGAATGCAAATGAAAATATAATAAAATCATGAGTATAATTAGGACTAATCAAGACTGGGGCTGTGGTTAAAGAAAACTTTACCAAGTTGAATGACTTCATGGCATCCTTGGTCGATTTCACGGTACTATATTTTTTCAACATATTAGTTATTTCACGTAAATGCTCAGCCAAATTTGGTATAAATCTGCGTAAGAAATTCATCTTACCATTGAAATCCCGAATCTCCTTTTTGTTGCGGGGAAAGTCTATATGCTGGATTGCCTCCACCCTTGAAGGATAAATGAAAATACCATCTTTAGAAATGAGATGACCAAGGAGTTTACCCTCATCCATGGAAAAAAGACTCTTCTTCGGGTTTAGAGAAATCCCAAACTTCCTACATTTCTGAAATACAATCCTCAAGTGGTGCAAATGCTCATCATCAAAACAAGAAAATAACATCAAATCATCTAAATAAACTACCAAGAGAACATCCTTCTCATTAGCAAAAGCTATGTCCATCGCCCGCTGAAAGGTGGCTCCGACATTCTTCAATCCAAATGGCATTTTGGCATACTGAAAAGTTCCCCAAGGTGTTATGAAGGCAGTTTTGTCTTGGTCTTTTTCATGCACCAAGATCTGATTATAGCCTAAGTAACCATCAAGTAGTGACATCTATGATGCTCCAACTACTCTTTGCAAAATATGGTCCATCTTAGGAAGAGGGTAATTATCCTTTAAGGATACTTTGTTGAGGTTCCAGAAATCTATGCACAATATTATCTCTTCGGTCTTCTTTCGTATCGGGACCACATTTGAAATCTAATAAGAAAATCTAATTGGAACAATGATGCCACCTTTAAACAATTTATTTATTGTTTTGGATTGATTCTTCTCAACTTCTATCTAAAATATTTTTGATCCGGCTTGATAGGAATAGTATGTTGAATGATATCCTTGGCATACACTTTCAAATTTGAATAATCCCAAGCAAAAACATCAGAAAATTTAGAAAGTAATCTAAGATACTTAGCCTTTACTACGGGAGACAATACTTTTGATAACTTTACAAGATTGGCCTTGTTATTTGTTCCAAGGTTTACATCCTCAACTCCTTTTTCTGTAGGAACGAAGCTTGGTTTTCTTGCCACATCATATTGATCAAAAAGCTCCTCTAAAGGTATCAGACCTCTAGGAATAATGTTATCCTTCTGCTGTAAAACCTCCATCTCATTTACCACAATCTCTTGTTCATTGGAATCACCATCATCATCAATGGAAGCATTCTTAAACTTTCCTTCATTCTGCAAAAAGGCATTAATTTCATTATCATCCCAAAACACTTGCCAATACCTCAAGTTATCAGGAACAGCAGGCCTATGTTTGACATGAATTTCAAATTTTTTGCTAGAATTCGTTGGAACCTTCAACTTGCTGGCTGCAGTGGCGAGTGAATCTGTAATGATGTTTTGAGTTCGGGGTACCGCTGTCAAGGTATATTCAAGAAACATCCTCAAAATATCCAGAACTGCATTTCTATAGGCTCTCATCCGTGGGTGTTTTGCTTGATATTCTCCTATTACCTATTTAATCACCATCTCTGAATCACCATAAATATAAATCCTTTTCACATTGAGCTTCTTCAAGATTTTAAGACCTGTAATCAAAAGCTCATACTCCGCTACATTATTAGAGCAATCAAAATCTAACTTGTAGGAACATGCTCTAACATTACTTGGGACTTTGGCAGGTTGGAAAGCATGGCTTCAAATCCAAATTCCAATACCAAAACCGTCCTTACCCACGGTGCCATTGAAGTCCATGCTCCAAAGGCTAGAATCATCTTCTAGATGCTGAAATTATCTTTCTTTCTCAACCTTACCTTGGCTGATTACTTCATTTTTCTGCTCTTCACTGACCTTTGCTGCTGTGTAGACTGCTCATAAGAACTTGCTATTTTTTCTTTTTATGGATTAAGAACTTCTCTAAAACTCTCAGAAATTTCTGGTACATTATCTACTTCTACAGGCTGAGAATCTACATCATTCAATCCACTATCAGAGTACAAAACAAAGGACTCTAAATCAATATGTACAACATTTATTGGATGATTCACAGGCTTCTCTTTACTAGTGATCATGTACTTCATTTTCTTTTCCCAGTACAACTTCCTTAAGTTACTGAAAACAGGGATGGTAGCATAAGAGAAGTCATATTGTAAAGTTCCTTTGAATTTAGCACCCCAAGATCTAGATAAGAGCATACCAAATGAAGGTGGTATATTAGCAACTACCACATCCATCAAGACATTTTCGGCCGGGATTTGATCTAAATAAACCAACAAATCTTTGATGAGACCAATGCAATGAACTCTACCAGAGTCAAAGGGGTACAAATCATGATATTTCTAGGTGATATCCAGGCCCAACTTTTCCATAATGGCCTTAGGCATCAAATTATGAGAAGCTCCAGAATCTAAAATAACATTATGGAGAGTGTACTCATGCAATATAAGACCTAGATAAAAGGGAGGGACTTCAGTATCTTTAGGCTGACCTTCTATGGCTAGACCAAAAATGAGTTCAGGATGATCATCTTCAACATTCACCATGTCCGACAAAGGATCAATTGCAATATTCTAGATACATGGTGTTTATAATTTCTATTCTTAACCATCTCAGTCAAAGGAATGGACAGTTCTAATTTAGCAATTTCACTTTCCAAATTAAAGGATGAAACTTTTTCTACCTCTTTGACACCAATGTCCTTCTTATCTGCTTGCTCTTTCGCTGCACTATATTTTTGCTGATTGTTCTTCTCGTTTGCAGTGACACTTGTTGATGGTACTTTGTTGGGACTCGAATTAGCAAGCTCGTTCCCTTTCTTCTGAATGTTTGAGGAATCATTCTTGGATTGTACATACTTTCTTTTCTGAATGGGATTGAGCAGTACATCTTTGCTCCTTAAAGAATACTGCCTCTGCTTTGTAGTCAAAGTGTTCATATAACCACGCTTATAATCATCATATTCAGCCTCCAAAACCACATCATTTGCTAAGATATAATCTTCATCGCTTTGAATTTCTGGAACTTCTGTGTATTCTTCATCTTCGGTCAAAAATATAGGCATACTATCAATAGTGAAAAAGATATTTGTTTCAATCATTGGATCTTCGTCATCTTCTTCTTCCATTCCTTGAACATAATTCTGTTGTAAGGGAGTTTTGATCTACTACTGTTGTGCTGGTTGCTCCGGTGCCTTTTGTTCTCTCTGCTTGATTCAGAATTGGGGCTACTGTTGTCCTCTAAAATTTGGATTCTAGAATGGTGGTTCAGGTCTATCTGTGATGGTTAACCAGTCAACCATCCTCTCCACTATTCGAATCAATGTATCCATCTTTACATCTGAAGTAGATGCTTCTTCCTTTATGGTCACTCTTTTCTCATATCTCATTCTTGCTCTTTTGGCCAGCAAGTTTGCTTCTACACTCACTGCATTCTTTTGCATGTATTCTAGTGTGGTAGGATCATGTTCCCACAACTGATATGCCATATCAGCATCGAAATAGTCTGGAAACTTGAGTAAAGCCAATCCCTCCAGTGGTTTAATGTTAGAAAGAATAGCATTGTATACTATATTAAAGCTCACACAATAGTCTTGCACACTTTCACCGACATTTCTTTTGACGTTCTCATACTCGGATAAAATCTCAACTAGATTCTTCTTCACCTCCCACCGATCCAGGAATTTACTATGAAGGATTGTTAAAGTGGTGGTAGAAGTTGCTGGTAAAGCTCTGAACCATTTTTGAACTTCACCTCCAAAGCTTTGTACAAACAATCTCATTGACACATCTTCAATTTCTACTTCATGGAGGTCAAAGAAATCATTCATTCTATCAACATGTTGCTGGGCTGTAAAGGTTTGAGTGGCATTGAAGAAAGGTATTTTGGTTTGATAATCAGTGGGCATGGCACCAAGATTCTGAGGTAAAACAACGGGTGCATACCGGGCAGTCATAACTTGAGGTGGATTTAAAACAAGGATTAGGCTACTAGGAGTTGATGGAGTAGTTGATGTAGAACTGGCAGTAATAGGTGATTGATGGGGAATGATAGGTTTATGGGGAAGTGCAAGTATAAATGGAGGTTTCGAATGAACTTCAGAGATTGAAGGGAATAATGATGAACTGAGGGTAGTGGAAACTGGTTTAGAAAACTCAGGGATCTTAGCAGTAGTGAGGGATGATTGAGAGGAATTTAGGATATACTCATCAATTGACTAGTTTCCCTTTTGGACTTCGAGATTTGCAATAAACTCCGGATCTAGAACTATATCATCAAGTGCACTTTCAGACCTAGTTCTGAATAGGGAAAGGTCAAACAACAAATCAAAGGGGAGATCCTCTAAAAACAACCACTTGTTAGTGCATGAATCTACTCTTATTGAAGGTGTGCGACTGACTAAACTTTCTTGTCTTTTGAGTCTTCTCGAAATCAAGTTAGGATTATCCACTACTGGGGCAGGATTTGGATCTAGATTGGCCCTAATGTACTTTCTCGAAGCCATTGTGCTCAAATTTCAAAGTTTTATATATTGCTTTACAACTTTCTAGTAAAGCCTAATAAATTCTAAAACTCATCATCCATAAGCTAAAGAATTTAAATGAAAGATATTACTGAGGCAATTAGTCTCTCGTTCCCCAGTATGGTCGCATCTATGTTATCACCTGGATTGAACCTCAGGCTAAAGAAAGGCAATGCCAGGGTAACCACAAACCATGCCTAGCCAAGTGGCTAGCCCTACTAGGCCGCGAGAGGGCTCTCTCCATAAGGATTTGAGCCAAGATGACTGGATCAGGTAAAGGATATCAGGCTAGGTATAGTAGCACAAAGTTTGATTTGATTTTAAAGGGGTTTTGCTAGATCAAGAGAAGTTGGATAGTTTAGGTCTAGGGAATTAGGTTAAAATTATAGGGTGTTCAATGGGGCAAGGTAGGCATAGGCTTTAGCATTCAAGGGCTTGATGGGGTGAGATGTTTTAGACTAGTGAGAAGCTAAGAAGAGCATGTGAAAACCATGGATCCTTCCTAGACTACAGAAAACCTAAAATGGTGAATGGTTTCCCAAGGCAGAGCACTGATGTAATGAATTCACCCTATCAACTTGAAAACATTCCACTAGAAGCACTGAAATGATTAAAGAAGCATAAAAAACACATTAACATATGATCACATCAGAAGAAATTGTACTAAAACTCCACACCACATGGATCCCATAAAAATAGCTGCAATTCTTATTAATCTTCTACTAAACTGCTACAAATGGCGTACAATCAAGGTCTGAGCATCGAGCTGAGTCCAAACCTTTACAATGAGAAATGAGTAGAATATATAGACTTGAATTCAACCGCCTCCCATTCAGGGATCGAATCCCTAAGATGAGGTACTAATCTAATTAATACTGAACAAGAAACAAGAATATAGGCATTTCAACAACTATCCTCTAAAAGTGAAAACCCGATTCATTTGAGCTCAAACTAACTTCTAAAGCAATGAATGTACACTCTATTATTATTTCTCTATCATAGTTAGATGTCAAGTCATCATTTACAAAGGTGAAATAGCCTCCATCAGAGATAATCCAAGAACACAGTAAAAAACTTGAAAACTAGCCATCCTGAGCAAAAACTGCCCTACACACAACGCCACTGGCCTAACACACAGTGCCACTTTTAGGTCCCCTTTGGAGGCCTTCCCGGCATCCACATTGAGCCCATGATTTCTCATTGGAAATTTCCTCAAGTCTACATTCCAAAACACCTAGAATTTCTGTATTTGAAGCTCAATTGACCCCTCAAAGTGATTCTCCCAAGACTACTTCTGTGTGTCCAAAAAGTGGCAGAAAGGTCATTTTTAGGGTGTTTTTTGACCTTTTGGTGGACCAGTTCTACACCAAAAACTTTGAAAATAGCTAGGGTGCATGTCCTCATCACTATGAATCCAAAAATGCAAACCATTTCTTCATTGAGTGCCCCTAGGAAAAGCGCAGCGCCGGTGGCACTGCACTTTTAGGTAGTTTTCCTATGTGTAGAATTTCAAAAATTGGAAAATGACAGAAATTTCTCCAAACCTGCCCAAAATTGGTGAGAAGTACCATCATCAAGTTTCTTGATGATCCGAGGAAGCTTCAACAAGAATCCTAACCCTATCCTCCTCCTTTCAAAGCCTGCCTTAGCCTAGCTTTCATCTTCTTGACCCTCATATTGAAATCTTGTTTCGGGTCATATAATTATAGGACATGTGTCTGATCATCTTATTGTCTCTACTGGCCTTTTATAATAGCTTCTCAAGGTGCAAGTTGACTCTCTCAAGCTAAGTCTCTCTATAATCTTCGATCTCTTTCTCAATAAGAGTCAAAGTGACTTGTGCCTCTATGCCACTTTGTCATTTTCCCTTGAGCATTTCCAGCTCCATGAGGACTTGTTTGTCACTCAACTACTTGTTTTCTTGCTCCAAATATATGATGACATACTCGGCCCTCTTCAAATTGTCAATCAGAGCTTCTACTTGAGCTTCACTTTCTTGTATGATGATGTCTTTTACTGTGCCTTCATCCTGAGCCTCTAAGTCAATGATTTCCACACCACGATGAGTATAATGTTGCTTCGGCTCATCATGCTTAGTCAAGTCAAGGTCCCTTTCCTCCTTGTCGTCAAGGCTCTCCTCCGACATCTTTTCCTTCCCTTTGTGCAACTGCTGCACCTGTACCTGCTGTGTCGATGAAGAAGCCAAATCCCCTTTCGCATCCTGTGGAGCTAACATTTGCCTATGAACTGATGAAAACGGCAAGTTCCCTTCCACATCCCATGGAGAAAACACTTGCCTATCAGCACCAAAAAATCTCCTTGTGACCCTTTGATAGGTCATGTAAACGAGCACCTCAGTAGTTCTAGTATCCTTGGCCTCCTCATCTGTTGTCACCTGAATACTACTAGAGGGTCCCCCTACTTCTTGAGGCACTGGTGGAGGAATTTGAGGACCCCGGAAGATGTCATGAGAAATAATGGTCTCCCAAGAGATGTTGAGAAGACTAAGATGATGAAGCACAATGATCTTCAGCAGGGAATAGTGATAGAGACTGCTCATCTGGTGAGGGTATGGCTTCTTTTGGACAAAATGAGCCATCTTCTCAATATTCCTGAACAAGAAGTGAGGGAGGTTTAAAATCCTCACCCTAGTAAAATGGATGAGGAGCCTGATGTGATAGCTGTAAAACTTGGAAAATCTATGCTCACAAGTGAAATACTTCATGATGATTAACATCATGGGGACATACTTGTCTTCAAGAAATATGAAAGAAAAAAGTCTCTCCACTTCATGTCTGTACTGGGGTTTGATATAAGTCTCATAATAATGTTCATCCAGGTCCTGGACCTTTTACCACTTCTCCCCTACATTCAGAATCCTAGTTGCATAGGAAATGATGGAAGGTGAAACTGTGAATGTTACCCCAACAAGAGTCACCTTGTTGTCCTCAAGATGAGCTACAAAAAGACCAGTGAGGTTAGGGTGGTGTTGAACTCTCTCTACCTACTAGCAGAACTCATAGCAGCCAAGATATCTGAAACATGTGACAGCCAACTGAGAGGCTTGCAATTCCCTAAGATTTGATGGCTCTTCCCTGATAATTTTGCCTCCCTTGTGTGGTTTTCTCTACTACCTGGCTCTATTTGCTGAAGTGTCACTACTTGTGTTTTCCTCCTCCTCATAGTCTTGGTCCTCTCTATCCATGTTTGCAGGGTTGAGGTTGTATGAAGTGAATGAGTGAAAGTGTTTTAGGAGTGAGTGGATGGGAGATGACTTTATGGGCTAAAAATGAATGAGGGAGTAGGAAATGAGAGGGAGGGCTTATTATGTTTAAGAAATTGCCCTTGGGGAAGAGGGATAAAGGGATGGAAATGATATGGAATAGGGGTAAAGGGATAAGGGGAGAGAGTTTAAATCTATAGGGATAGGTGATAGGATGAACAATGATGGTTTAGGGTTTTAGGCATCACTAGGGAGATTTTTAGGGTTTTATATTTATCATGGAGAATGATGCTTATGATGTTCATATGACAACCAAAACTCCAGCAATGGAGGTCAACTTACTCGTATGTAGGTGGGAGAGGGAAAATTTGAGGTTTGTATGAAGATTTGAGGCTTTTCTAGCCCTCCTACTCAACGCGCAGCGCCGGTGCACAGACGCACATCGCTAACCGAGAAGCGCATCGCTAGTGTAAAATAAAACTGTGAAATTTCGCTAGACATGGAGCGCCGGCCTCAACACACAGTGCCTAGTCTTCAACGTGCAGTGCCAACCTTGGCTGCCTCAGAAGCACAGCGCCATTCTCTAGAAGTGTAGTGTCGACCTTCCTTCACCCAAAACTCACTCAAGCTTGCCTCTTCTTCTCACTTTTTGACTCCTTTCTTGCCAAATGAGAACAATGAACTTGAAAATGAAATGTGAGAGCTTAAATAGGAGTATATTTTTATTTTTCACTTGAAAAACCCACTTTCTAATGTTTCTTGTCCTTCTTCAACACTCTATTTTTAATGCCTTTTCTTCTTTGTTTCTTTTCAGGTGGATAATGCTCAACTTGAACTGATTTCTGTAGTGTTTCTTTGTAATGTAGCAAGGAGAGATGCTCTAGTGCAACTGGGATCATTTATTACATATAGTGACTTAAAATTACATAAGAAATACAAATAAACTCAAAATACTCTTTTTTCACCTCAAAAACATGTTTTTGAGGTGAAAATTAGATTAGGTTAAAAGATAATTATTCAGTGGTTATGACTTACAAGCCATCATGTTTGACTTATTGATTATCCCGATACCCTTGCTGACATTTATTTACACTTTAATAACAAACATCTTGACCTTGGAAATGAAACCCTAAGACCTAATGAAACATGCACTATGACCTAATGAAAGCATGATTGCCAATTGACAATGAAACCATAACTGAAGACAACCTAAAAAAGGGTCAACAAGTATACTCTATGAGGGAGAAATTTAGATCTTTTGGAGAGAAGACAACCATCAGTGGATCAGTTTGGCACGACCTAATGAAATGATTTGAAAATTATAGTATGGGACCCCTAAAATGAAAATGCAAAGAGCAAATTTTGATCCCTGATGGAAGTATGCAGATACTGACACGAACAACTATATCATCCTTATCCGAATTGTGTCCTCCATGAGACCTACTACCATATGCCCCATTAGTCATTTCTTCCTATCCATAAATGATATGTGGTTGTCCTTCTATTTGGAAATATGATAAGCTCTAAAAAATCACTACATTGACCTCTGCTTTCTTTTCATTTTCCTTGGAAATCCTTTCCTGTGACCAAATGATCTTGTCATTATCTACTTTCCAATGCCTAATTTCTACCTTTAAACTTTTTAGTGTATTTATTATGTCATGAGAGTAATCATATTTGTGTTACTCATATGATATATGAGGAGAGTCACATGAATTGCAATGCATCATTTTTCTTTTCATATATGGTCTTCTACTTCCTATAAACATACCATGTCCAGTAAACATATTACAAATATGATCAAAGATACCTCAATGAAGTTCATGGGAGGATATATCTTCTGTAAAAATCAATCCATATTAACATTATATATATGTATATATGTATATATATATATATATATATATATATATATATATATATATATATATAGATATATATATATATATATACATCATAATATCGTTCATCTCAACATACCAATGTCATCAACCTCAACATGACAACACAATTGGGACAATGACCATCACGAGAAATAACTAACGTGAATGCATAACAATCATATCGAAAACTAACATGCATGCATAATAATCAATCTAGTCCAAGTGTTTGAACCTAGAAGCTCTGATACTAATCTATAACCACCCCTCCAACATTTATTGAAATTCTTAAACTTGCCAGGGTAAACATGAGATGAGTGTCGCTATGATATGAACCAACCTCCCCTTTCTAGTTGAGGAAGTGGGGCATACAAACTGACCATAAACTAACATCCTATAGGGACTACAGATAGCCCAAGAGCTAAAGAAACACCACAAGTGGTAAATCCCTAATCTGAAACCTTGTTTCACAATATTAATCCCCAACCTCATGCATGACGAAGCCTAGGTGTGAGGATAGGCCTTCAACTGCATGCAGAGCATAGACTCCATGCAATTATGACTCAAGTTTCCCAGTTCATAGGGTGTGGTCCTAGGATTTGATCCACCCTTTCAGGCTATCCTCGAGTCCACTACCATTAATTGTCTGACACATTCCAGAGTCATAATTAACATAACAACGAAGCTAAATATTCAATCTCAAAATAGAAAGCTAACGTAGACTACCTATAACACACTAGACATTTCATCAAACACAGGGAAAAAAAAACATGTAAGCTACAACTCATGAATTCATATCTTCTTATCACCAAGAATCACCAAGAAGGCCCTATTCACTCTTCACAAATTTACAACAACACTTATTAGTCCATACATCTATCAATCCATCATTAGCTAAACACTTCATGACAAGAGCCATAAATGGTACATATAACCAGAGAATAACTAGCATAAAATGCATGGAAACTCAACCAAAATATAACCTACATAATAATTATAAATATACATGAAACATAGTTGAAGAATAGATCTTATTAATATATGAAAATACCAACCAAGTCAGGGACTTCCATATACCACTAGACCATATATTGGGTTGAATTGAATCTCTCTTTCAATCAATCACCCCCGCGCCATATTCGAAGCATGAATGTAGGATCTTATGGAATAAACTGAGACAAAACCATCTATGACTTCCAGAGGCCAAACCACCTCAAACCTAAACATGGTTATTCCACCTCTGATTAACACTAACCAAACTGATCTCTACCTAATTTGTCTAGGGCTCCAAGAACTCGTAATTAAACCAAAGACCCTCTAGGGATCTAGAGCATTTCTCCAACCCATCTCCAGCGACTAGTATCTCATCCCACCAAGGTTTGCATAACGTTTGTCCCAACCTTAGCTCTAGGATTGTTGTGAAAGAGAATCCTCTCCACAGATAGAGATGATCCCTCTAGCCCAATGAGTGGGTCTAGCAACAAACAAGACCATCTATAAGACACTTTCCTATACTAAAATTGAAATTAAATAAGAGGAAGGAGACCTACCTCATTCTGATGCTAGGATGTATTCCTTTGTTGAAGATCTTAATTGCTTGCTCCCTAAGGTCAATCCTCGTTGATCATGGAATTCGAATACCTACACAAGAGACCAAGAACATAACAAATCATAAAAGTGTAACGATCATAATTCAAATGTAATCCAGTTAAGATATCAAGGAGCATTAACATAAATGAAGCATCAACACAAACATTTATGGAAAGTGAACCAACCATTGTATATATTAAGAAACTGAAAAGGGAAGCCTACAACTAATTCCTCGATGTTGAGGGGTTTCTCTCCCTCCTCATTGTAAGGTCCACATCTAAAGGGGAAAGCCCATGATGATAAGATAAAGAGGCCCAAATGAGAGAGCTCAACCATATCAACAACAACTAATATACAACTCATTATTCCCGAAGGTTCTAATGAGCAAAGCTTCTACTCTAGTTTGGGAAATACTGCTAGAAGGAGTTCAGTGCAGGTTTTCCTATGAAAACCCACACTAGTAGCATGAGTGTCTAACTCAACAACCTACATCAGCATAGGTAGACAGTGGAGAAAAATGCGTTGATGCCAGAAATTAGGTTTTAAGGCAATTTTCTCTAGAATGATTTCAGGGTAGTTTTCCTTTGATTCTTAGCGGAGGTTTTGGTCTATATATCATGATGGATATTTTTCACAGTAGTCAATGTTTTGGCACTGTAGGATATGAACAAGAGACATGAAAAAATATTGTGTAATAGATTCCCCCTAAACCATGAAGGCAGAACATGTAGTGATGGCTGAGGTGCTTTAGAATTCAGTGGAAGGACAAGAACAACACTGTTAGGAGACCTGCAAACCAAGCATGTACATATACATATCTGAAAGCTCTGATTATCATGCCTAACAATACAAGAATAGGTATATAATAATACATGAAACCATGGTGTGGATGCAACCATCCAAAAAAGAGGGATCATTTGTAACGATCCTAGGTATGGTCGTAGCCATCTAAATAGGAAGGATCATAAATACGAACCAACGATATGGTCGCACCGATCCATCTAGCAGAAACATGCATATAGTGATGAATGACTCATAACTCCATGCAATAAGGATTCTATTACACAAAATATAGGGTATTTCTCTCCATCTTGACCCGATCAAAGTACAAATCCCTATATGCGAATGAATGTGTCGAAGTCGAACATGCTAAAAAATCACCTGATTACTAGCCAATGATGTAAATTGTTAACATGGACGAGAGAAACCACCAATAATGATAATGGTACGATACAAAAATGTGAAAATGAAGATGAATTCAAACACTCATGGGATCATTTGATTGAAGGTAAGTGATGTAATACTATCATCGAATGTGAAGAACTTGTCATTAAGGCATGCAAGCTCTAAGGAACTGGAAGGGAGTTTCTAGATCATCTTCCTAGAGAATGAGCTGATGTTGAGGAGAAGTGATCCCCTAAAGGAGGGCCATAACGATTCCCTCATCATCGACACAAAACAAGGAATAAAGTGGAATCAATAAGTATGATCTAGGATTGTGGCAAAAAGTCAGGCAATGTATAGGTAGTAAAAACTATAGATAGGACTTCTGTTGAAAATATCAATGACACGACTTCGGAGTGTGGAAGCATTTGACTCAACATAGGACCAAGGGCCATGATGATGAAGTGGAATATCCAGATAAGAGTAAAAATGGATTACCCAAAACTGAAAGGACAAGTGACTAAGTGAGGATATTGGAAACCCAACACAAGAAATAGATGAGAATCATGTTCAAGAGTGACATGCTCCCTATATAAGAGATATTTCAGTTTTAATTTTTCCCCACTATTTCTAGTGAGTACCCTAATTATTTTTAATGGAAATCTTGAAGGGGATAGCATATGCTTTCCGTATAAGTTCATTCTTCGAATGAATCTATCATAGTTAGTTTTACGAGTCCTAGGAAGGAGAAAATCGGCCTCGTCATGGTGACAAGTATTTCATCATTTAATTTTTACGAGTCTCATGGAAGAGTACCTCAGAGTATTTTTCATATTTATAGAGTTTGAAAAAGAGATGGAAAAGAAAACTCTATGAAGTCCCTTTTCATAATTTGTCTCTCGAACATAAAATGTAGAAAACAATATTCGAGAGAACCTCCTAGCCATGTTCAACTAAGGCGTTCCTTTTTCATACAATAGTCTATCTCAGTCCAGAAAAGGGTTAAACTTATGCTGAGTAGACATCATTTCACTTACTTTTACGAGTTCTAAACGACAAGTACTCGGCAATATTTTCATTTTTCGAGAGTCAGAAAAGAGCTGAAACATGACTCCTCCTGGAGGAACGAGTGGTATAAAAGGATAACAACTAGTTTTGGTGATGATGGAACTGCTAAAAACATGTAAATTTCAAGATGCTAGCTAATAATACCACTCAATGTAGATGTTCCTCGAGCAGGGGTAAAACAACCAAGTGAAACCATATGATTGTCCAAAGAGGTGATGACGATGGAATGAAAAAAACCAAGGCTCGTCTAAGAAGAAAAGGCTACTAAAACAACAATCACGAGTGGTCAAAAGGGAAATGGTTTCATTTTTACACAAGATTAAAACATGGGAAACTATGCTTGATTATAATTGAGGATGGTTTCATTTTTTCACAACCTTAAAACATGAGAAAAATCTATGCTTGGATTTGTTTTCATTTTTACACAATATTAAAACGGAAATAAACTATGCTTGGGTTTGGTTTCATTTTTACACAAGAATGAAACAAAGATAAAATATGCTTGAGATAAATTTGCATGCCCCCAACATAATGACTCAATTCATGGTACATTCCCCCCAAGCATCATTTCATTCACCTAAGTAGACAACTAGTTATGAATAGGTGGGTGGAATGAAGGTTTACTTATGAGATCAAGTGAAAGACTTGACTGGGATTTTACGAGATCTAATCAAATACTTGAATTAGAAGGGGATTTGTTTCATTTTTTAACGAGCTTAACATAGGAAAATAACCACGCTCATGGGGATGTATTTCATTTTTTAGCGAGGCTGGCATGGTAAAATAACTCTCCTCATGGTCCTTGTTACATTATTTGCTTGACACAAGACAAGGAACTATGCTCAAAGCCCTTGATCAAAGATCAAAAGAGGCCATTTCTTGCAAGAGGTTCTCATCATATGGGAGAAAAAACAATTGGAAGGAATACATGTCTAGGGATCCAGATGAAAAATTAGGCTCCAATGCCCCCAGTACATGGCATACTACATCACTTACTAGATCATCAGTAGATGCGGGCATGGAACAAGTAGCCACGTAATTAACCTATGGTGGGTATGATATCGCTTGAACATAAGAACCATTTAGGGATGCTGGTTGATTGGGAGTTGATTCAGGACCAATAAATGTAAGATGATCAAGGATCACAATTATTCCTTCTTGTGGGAAAAACATCACATGAAAGAGACAATAGACAAGAGCTCCCATGACATAAACATATTCACGTCCAAGGAGTAGATTAAAATTTAAAAAGCCTTGGAAAACCATAACGTATATATAGAGAGTCTTTCCTCCCAAAGGAATAGGTAACTTAGGAAGGATCCCTAATGGTTGACTGGTTCCTTTGTTAAAAGCTAATAGATTTTGGGTGACAAGGACAACCTACGTAGAACCTTAAGTTTTCCAAGTAGTTGAGAATATAATACTAACAGATGCACCCTCATTTATGAAGATGCTAGGTATGGCCATATGGTAAGCTTGTACTATAATCTCGAAAGGCACATAAGACAAAACACAATATCCTGTAATTCGACTCCAATAAAAACAAGTGACTAAATTTCTCATAGGGGGTGTCGTAGGAATGTGAGAGTTTCCCTAATGCACTATGGGAACATGAAAACTCCTCTCATTCACCTCGAGAACAAGAGGATTTCCCTCCAATTCATTCTAAAATCAAGACACCATAAGAACCTGAGTGGTATGAGGTTCACTCTCTACATGAAAGGTATGGTTAATTGAAGGTGAAGTGAGGTCTATCATTTTCTCAACCAATTGTTGTTCGATAATGGACTCACAAGGCTCACTTTCAGAGAGAGTAGGGTTTCCCAAAGATGTATTTTGATCAATCACTTGATTAAGTAGCGAAGGTTCCTACAAAAGCTTCTGATAATCAATCGGAAGACGCGCCTCGGAAGTTGTAAGATTGTCCAACTCTATTGAAGCTGTTATCACAAAATCGTGTACTAAGGGCTGCTACTTAGCAAGATCTCATGCAACTATTTCAAACCAGGCTTTAGACTAAGGCTTAGCCTCCTTAGTCAGAGAGGGCTCTCTCACAGATTTTTTGATATGCATTAAGGACAAGAAAAGATGGTTAACTTTTTAAACAGTAGGTGAATTTTAAGCTGGTTGGAACAACAAAATTAGACTTCTTCCATTGGGCTCATGGAGTCATACACTTCTGCAGTAAACTATTAGCTACTCAATCATGGAAGCCAAGGCATATAATGTCTAAACACTCAGAACATTTCTCAAGAAGAACCTCAACTCAAAAAACATACACAGGAAGTCTGAGCACTAGGTGAATTCAGAGTGATTGCATATTTAGTGAGCTGTAAAACAAGAA
The DNA here is from genome assembly GCA_031772625.1 of Pinus tabuliformis. Taxonomy (NCBI): domain Eukaryota; kingdom Viridiplantae; phylum Streptophyta; class Pinopsida; order Pinales; family Pinaceae; genus Pinus; species Pinus tabuliformis. The sequence goes on from CM062818.1 coordinate 1,597,292,120, forward strand.
GAATAAAGACCAAACCACATATACTCTGAGCATTTGAAACACAAGATGAATCTTGGGAAGAAAAAGTACTCTTTCTATTACTGTCAAAGTCTTTTACATAAGCCAATATGAAAACTCTGTTTTTATAAAAATCTCCAACCCCTATTACATCAGAGTTTTCACTATATATAGGAAAACCAAAACTAAAACTATCTTGAGTCTCCTCAACAAGCATGAGGGGAGAGCTCGATGATCTACCATTAATTAACCTTATCTATTATCTAAACAAACTTATTAAATACAAAGGTATTGCGCTGTGAATGCATAGAGTCCCATTCCTATTGAAACTCTAATTCTATCTCCTCGTGTGCATTGATGATTTCTCGAACTTTGACACCTGTACCATTTCTGTAGTGGCCAAGACATGCTGGAGAAACATTCACTGAACGAGCAGCTACGGATACTTGCTGTGTGGATGACTCATTAGTTGATGAGGATATGTGCCATGTTTTCACGGTCCCTGCCTTCCATTAGTCTTCATGTACTAAAAGACTATGCTCCAAGCCATTTAATACCTTTAATAACCACGCATAATCCAATATGCCTCATGATCTAGACGCTTTGTGAACTGAACAGGTGTACCACCCAAAATTTCGGTAACCCTACCAGAACCCTAACAATTCGGTCATAAAGTAACTTTAGGAAGACTTTTAGCAAAAAACAAAAAATTTCACCTTTTTCTTCAACACTCACACCTGTCACCCTTTGAATATCTGGATATATTTGTATAGTCTCCTTACTGGCCTCGAGTCATCCTTTTCAAGATTTGCTGACCTCAGCATCAATTTCATTTTTTCTCATAAAACAGTCATCTACAGCAGTTTCGTAGCGCGCTACGAAACTGCTGTAGATAATCAAAACAGAACATATGAATCTTAAAGTACTGTTGACTTAACTTCATGATTTCTTCAGCTACTTTGTACAGGTGTTAGAGATCTAAAAGGTTACAAAATGATGGAAATCAAAATTTACCAAAACTTGAAAAGCAACTTTCTCCTTGGATCAATGAGCTAGTTTACCTAGCTTCTTCTTCAAACTGCTAACCTCTTTCTTCAAAGCCTTGTTTTCTGCTCTTAGGCTTGTGTTCAGCTTTCTCATGATCTTTGCTTGCTTAAGGGCTGGTACTGTCCACAAATATGCATCAGACACTGAATCTTTTGTTTTCAATTCTAGTTTGAGATTGAATTATTTAGCTCCAGTTGCTACGAAACTGTTGTTCTGCCTGAAAAATGGGTCTCGGGACAGAGCTCATATCTTCTCACAGAAAACGTATTTGGAAAAACTAAAGGAGGTTTCTGTAAACCAATCCGTGTTTAACAAAAACCTCTTTTTGTTTTTTAAAACACTTCTCCAGCTGCCCATAATCTGTCTTTGCAAAAGAGGTGTAACACAGGAAATTAAAAAACTGCACCTACAGCAGTTTCATAGCGCAACTTTAGTCACTCGATTCTCCCAGCTCATAATCAATATGAAGAAAATGAAAGAGGTTTTTCTAGTTCAGTAAGTTAGGAATAAAAACCTCTTTCCGTTTTTGAAAATATTCTTTCAGCCGCGCTAAATACCTCCTGGAAGCTAACTGCTTAAAACAGAGAAGTATGCCTGTAACAAACATCACCTACAGCAGTTGTAGCCAGTGTACCAGTATGGAGATCTCTCATTTTGAACCACACCACCTGAAGGTGGTCCTGTAATCAATGGATTACCATCCCCATCACCATTGCTCCTTCTATGCCCGGTTCATGCAATTCAACACAATTCCACAAGCCTGGGTTTTACTCTGGGCTAAATCATCAAGGCTTCCCGTCTCTAGAAATAAACCCAAGTGTGTTGCCCGCAAAAACCATTTTCTTTGACTGGAATCAATAGGCTGGCCCTCCCATAAAGAAAAGCAAGCTGGATCATTTTCAAGATTGAGAAGTTCAAATGACAAATATGATGACTGTATAAAAATCAATCTTTCAACATGAAGTCTTGCTCTTGTGAAGCAGTTATCAACAATTTTGCAAATGTCTTGATCTAGCTTTGCTACATCTACCGGAATTGCATCAGAAGAAACTAGCACTTCAACATCTCCTGCTCTAAATGCATCCAACGCTTTACTTCGTGAATATTGATGTTGTAGGCTTGAATACTCAATCATCCTTAAGACCAGCCCTTCGAAACAGTTCAATAAAGTACATAACCTCTGGGTAGAAACAACAGAAGATGTGAAAACAATGGTCTGTTCCCCTTGCACTTGCAACAGTGCCAAAATAAATGATGTGATATCCACAGTCTGATCCCTTGTTTATCCACTGATTACCACAGAAGGCTTCTTCCAAGGAAAGAGTGCTCCAGATAAACCCAATGAAACACCATCTGCTGGGGTACTAAAAAACCTTACAAACTGACAACTGTTGATGCAAACCCAATGGATTTTGATAAACATGACAGCTGGGAAAGAATAACTATAGATCCGAACAAATCCCCAATTTCGTAGCGCAGCCAGTGCAAAATATGAATTATGCGCTACGAAATCACCTAAAACATGCTGCTCTGCGAAACTGCCAAAAGGATTTATGTGCTACAAAACACTTTGTCCTCAAGCTAGTGTGAGCTATTTTGGCAATCAAATTTTCAGTGATAACAGAAGCCTCATCCAGAAGAGGACAAAGGTGAATGGGAGGATTAACTTTACCCAACTTACATGGAAACCTCACATTTCCCTTTTTTCCATGGACCTTATTATTACTAGTTGAAGGTTTATCACTAGCATGATCTCCAAAGGCTAATGACAAAGGTTGATGTGGACCTGTGGACCACACTTCTAAGACCTTGGTAATACCAGGAAAATTTCAGAAAAGATGTCACATTTACATAGCATGCAAGGGAATTTCACTTTCTAGGGTTGACTGGAAGATTTTTCTACATTAATTGCATCAGTAACAATAATTGTTTGGTTGTCCCCTTGCTTATTTAGCTTCTTCTTCTTTGTCCTCTTCTTGTTATTCTTAGCTTCCTAGTTACTAGAATCGAGACTTTTAGCACACAAAGGGGAAGTATTGGGTGAAGAAACAGGTGAAGAAGGTGAGGGGTCAACTTTAGGATCGGCATGAGGTTGATGTTGTTTAGGTGGAGGAGAACTCGATTGAGAAACAGTTTGGACACTCGGAATCAACGAGCCTAAAGATAATGAAATTGGCAGAGCAATGGTCAATCCAGGAAGGGACAATGTTGCCATACAGGGAGAACTAGTATTTCCAAGAGAAGGAAAAGAACTAGGATTCTTGTGAGAGGGTTTTCCTTGACTGGTAGACTCAGGAAATGTTTCCATCAATATCAAACTAAGATCTACTCAGGAGTATTTTGACATGAAGGACGTTATTCCGCGGTCAATTAATTTTAGAAATTAACAACAAATAAAATCAGAAAGGGGTAAGCTAGGCAAGAGCATTTACCAAGTATCTATGAACCACAATATAAACCTTAGCCGAAACCAAGGACTTAATGTATGATGATCAATCTCCATGAATGATGTGTTCGATGTACCACGTTTATAAGGCAACTAACTCAGTTACCTGTGGCTAAAGAATAGCAACCTAGTGGGGTCTCCCAATATATATTGGATGGTACGGGGAGCATAAGTCTGTGTTAACGTTGGCTAATGCATAACCATTCAGTGAGAGCATTCCAATATACTTACCATACTACAGTGCCTCTGATATACCATAGCGTACTAGAGAACTTCCGATATACTTCCGTACTGGAATGAGATTTCACCCCCAAGATACAATGTCGATGGTTAATGACGGATGCTAGGTTTATAGACACTGAACACATCTCTAGCCTAGACCTCTAAATGGTTGTGTGAAGTTCCAAATTCTCCTTAGGTTAATTCAGTAAATTTTAAAGTTTTTCTTCAATTATGTTTCAATTTTGGGCTAAAAAGGATGTCATCTAAATGCCTAAGATGCAACTAGATGAGAAAAGGAAAACTTTCATTTCAATGAATTCTATGCTAATGAGGGAAGACAGTGCAAGAAATAAATGCATCAAACAATATGCCTCCACTAACTTTTCCAAATGCAAAAATGCAAGAGAAAAACTAAACTTCACTTTCACTAATGAATATGCAATCTATTGAAAGAAAAAATATTCATTTCACTAAAATGCACTTTTACTTATATGATGCTCTTTGATTTTCAAATGTCTATATGCAACTAAGCTTCAACTTAAAGCAACAATGAATATTTTATTCCAAAATTCTCCTAAGTGCAACAAGACACTAATCAAAACAACACCAAATCAAAGCACTTCAATGAAATGTCTTTCACTTTCTCTTTCAAATAGACAATAAAAAATGTTCATTCCAGTTTGCAAACCAAACAATGTAATCTATGTTTGATAAGAAACAAAGATGGACTTCAAATTCTAGATGACTGAATACACATGAAAAACCTGCTTTTCCCAAGAAACCAAAATCAATGCAAGTCAATGTTCTAAGGGATTTTTACCATATGAACATACCCAATCAATAGCAAACCAGAGGCTCAAAAATTCTTACAAGTGACAAGAGGAAACCAATTGACCTACAAACCCTAAAATCAATCAAATTGAACTCATATTCTTGAAATTCCAAAGAAGCAAAGATTTGCTAATGAGATAAGGTAATCAACTAAAACATCAACTAAAAGAAGTCATACAGGACAAAACAAGACCTCGGGGACTTAGACACACTGGGGTTTTGACAGAGAAACACTAAATTTTTCCAATATTAGGGACCAACGCGGCTCTCAAGGCCAAACATGCGCTGGATAGGGGATAAGGGTGACTATTTTAGTAAAAAGCATGCTGGCAGCATGACTGTTGAGTCAGAAAACATGATGGTCGACGAAATAAGAAAAAAATAAAAATAATTTCATAAGCTTGGCCTCACTGAGCACTCCAAGATAGTATCAAGTGATTGTTAAAACCTCAAACAACCCGAACTAATTGAGAACACGATGGTCGGTCAAACTAATCAAGAGATCAGTTGAGAAAGGAGGATGGATAGGTTATAGGTTCCCCAGTGGAGTTGTCATTTTGTTGTGAATAAAAATCCTCTCTGCGAATAGATATGATCCCTCTAGCCCAATGAGTGGGTCTAGCAACAAACATGCAATCTATACGACACTTTCATAGACTACAATCGAAATTAAAGAAGAGGAAGGAGACCTACCTCATTCTGATGCTATGATGTATCCCTTTATTGGAGATCTTAATCGCTTTCTCCCTCAGGCTCGATCCTCACTGCTCATGGTGTTTGAATACCTACACAATAGACCAGGAACACAACAAAGCATAAAAATGCAACCAACATAATTCAAATGCAATCCACTTAATAGATCAAGGAGGATTAAGATAAATGAAGCATCAACAAAAAATATTCGTGGAAATTCAACCAACAGTTCTATATATTAAGAAACTGAAAACGAAAGCATAGAACTTATGCCTTGATGTTAAGGGCTTTCTTTGGGTGGATGTCCAAGACCAAGAAAAGACTCTTCAAACACTCCTTCTCCAAGCTAGGAATGGGAATCATGTAAGGATAATCTCAGCATAGGGATGCAACAGTCAATGACCAACCATTTGGGAATGGGAGGGGGTGAATTTATAGGAAGGCAGATGGAGTTAGGGATCAAGAAAAGAGGGAGGAAGGTCCACATATCAAGGGGAAAGCCCATGATGATAAGATCAAGAGGCCCAAATTAGAGAGCTCAACCATATCAACAACAACCAATATCCAACTCATTGCTCCCAAAGGTTCTAGTGAGTGAAGCTTCTCCTCCAGTTTGGGAAAGCCGGCCAAAAGGAGTTCAACATCATTTTTCCTATGAAAACCCATGTTGGCAGTGTGAGTTTCTAACTGAGCAACCTAGCATCAACATGGGCAGACAGTGGAGAAAAATGTATTGATGCCATAAATTAGGTTTTAAGGAAATTTTCTCCATAATGATTTCAGGCTAATTTTCCTTTGATTCATCAAGGAGGTTTTGGTTTGTATATCTTGATGGATATTTTGCATAGTAGTTGTTGTTTTCGCACTCTGGGATATGAACATGAGACATGAAAAAATAGTGTGTAACAAGGACTAGTAAATCAACGTAGTTGTTCTAATGTTGCAAGAGAATTTGTTCCAACTGAAAACCATAAGGAACTTGAGCAAAAATTAAAAAACAAAAAGTGGAAAAACCAGCAAGACCATGGTTATGTAGGAAATGGCAAGGTAAGCTAAAAACCACTGCCAATCTAAGAAAATGTCCATGTCAATGACTGCACATAACCATAAAATCACATGCATATACCATGCACCCAGAAATCATCAAGGAAATCACACTTGCAACATATTACCTATAAATATATCCACCTGTGGTTGTTGATCCAACTCTTCCCTTGAACTTTCTTTATTTCCTTTGATCTTTATATCCAATCCAAGTTGTACACCAATGTTCTCTAAAAATTCTCCAAGAATACTTTATGTGAGCAATAATCTGAGAGAATGAGAGAATGAATGAGAGCTCCAAAGCTAAACTAACAAAAAGCTAAACGAACAAAAGCTATGAACAGATCCTTATAATACTTTATATCATTGATGCCTCTATTTTCTTCATTTTCCTCCATTTTTCCTTTAATTTCTTTCTCATGCAACTTTGTGTCTCTTCACCTAACTTTTCTCCTATTATCCTTTATTTCATAAGTAAAATGTCAATACTCTGACTTCGCATTTACTAATGACTTTGTCAATTTCCATAGCCATTAATTAATCACTAGTGATACCGATCACTATGTTTTTCCCAAAATTCAGCTTGAAATGTGTGTCCCATGACCTTGGTATTCTTTTATCTACATGGAAAATCAACTAAGGGTTGTTATATTTAAATATTTCAGTAGATTTGATACACTCAGGTGCTAGACAAGGCTAATAAACCTTTTAAGTACTTTCTCATAGAGGTTATAAACACCGAGGTAGTGGCTAGCATTCGAGTTAAAATACCACTAGGATACTAGTTGTGGTTGACAGACTACTTGATAGGGGGACACATCTAGGAATTTGTTGAAGGAGTTGATAAACCCCTAAGGGGATTCCCTTGGAACTGGTAAATCAATTAGGTAATTAATTAGTATGTCGATAAATCTCTTGGAAGTGGACACTTTACTCCTACACTAATAATCCAAGTGATAAACCTCACTGATCATATATATATATATTCCTTCTACAACTGAGAAAAACTCACTGAGCCTTGGATGAACACTTGTTTTTCATGTTATGGGAAACAAAAGGGTCACTGTGGTGTTACAACCAATGATTGTTAAGAAATAAACTCTGAAATGGACTCTGCTTCTTAGCATATGTTGACTGGTTGTTGGTGAGAGAGCTTCTAAGTGATTACCTCCACAAACTCTAAATCTTGCTTGGGGGTGGTCAACTGCAAAAAATAATCTGTGTAGCTCAACTACAATTGGATGGAGAGTTAAATTCCCTCCCTTAGTTTCTGATGATCAAGTTAAATATAGGTGTATGTACTTGTACTTTTGTTGCATTATGAATGTTCAATTTTATTGTAATGGATTATAATAATGAATATATCAATATTGCTTATGGAGGAATGGTGTATTTTTGGTTTTCTTGTGATGAAGTCCTTATATGATTGTTCTCATGTTTTGAGATGGGGTTACAGATTCTTGTGGTTTTGGAAATTCTCTTTATTGCATGGATCCAAATCTTGTATGTATGATTATTGTTGAGTTCAGCTGACTGTTAGTAGCGGTGAATTTTATTGTTTGTTATGGCATGAATAATATGGACACTTGTTACACACACACACACACACAAATATCTATATCTATATATATATATATATATATATATATATATATATATATATATATATATAAAAACTGGTGAAATCTTGTGGTCAAAGTGTATATGCTACTCCATATTAGTGAATCTAATAATGCTTAATGTTAGGCATGGATATTGTTTTAATTCTGAGTTGTGGCTATGTTGAATACCTAAGATGTTAATGAGGGAATGAGGGACATATTCTTGTTACATTAATGGTGTAGAGTATTTATTTTCAAAAAAAAATGGCTCACAACTCCATTGATGTCCTCAATATTTCTAAGTTGGTTACTATAGAATGATTCTCCTCAGTTGCTAGATACATCTACCTTCTAGGCAATGAAGATGTACCTTTTTAATATAGGAAATTAGCGTTAATGACTAAGCTATAAACACACATAAGGGACATAGTGACTAGCGTGCATAATGGGAAGGATGTTATCATCTATTATAGATGTTCATGTCACAACATGCTAAGGATGCAAAGGGACTTTGAGAAGAAGTGGCAATAATTGGCAGGAGGTGGAAGATAAGAAAATGCTTGTATCCTTCCACCAAACTTTCAATCATGCCATGAAGGAAGATGAGGGTTCACCACTTTTTTGAATGCATTAGCATTGTTGAAAAATGGCAGGACAAAATATTCTTTTGTCGTTGAATGGGAAAGTGTTATTTGCACAATGGTCTAGGCCCTGGTCAAGCACAAGCCTTCAACTTAGCTGGTGAATGTCACATAAGACATGAATGACATGTAGTTGTGATGACATTGTTGTCAATGTGGAACATTGTCAGCATGACACATGGTAGGTGGGTCTGGCCCTTTTGAATGGCCAAGTGGTCAAGCTTTGCATGATAGATGGAATCACTGGAGGATGCCACATGGATGAGGGTTCACCATTTTTTTGAATGCATTAGCATTGTTGAGAAATGGTGGGACAAAATATCCTTATGTCCTTAAATGGGAAAGTGTTATTTGCACAACAGTCTACGTCCTGGTCGGGAATAAGGCTTCAACATAGGTGGTGAATGTAACATAAGACATGAGTGACATGGCATTGTTGTTAATGTGGAACATTGTCAGCATCACACATGGTAGGTGGGTATGGCCCTTTTGAATTGCCAAGTGGCCAAGTTTTGCATGACACATGGAACCACTCGAGGATACCACATGGATGGGCATTGTCACCCTGATGTCATCATGATGGCATCATGACACTGGGTAAGTCGTTGATGTGGGAGTTGAGATGACGTGGCACTAAAAGACACATGGCAGAGGTAGAGTGTATTGCCTATTGATCTAATGGTTGAGATTGGGTGTCAAGTTCCAACCTACATGAGGGTTAAAGATGAAATTACAACATAATACTTTCTAACTGTGATCATCCACTAGATCCAACGGTTCTAGATTATGTTAGGTGAAAAGTTCATTGGGGTTTAAGCTGTGAAGAGTTACTTGGTGCATCAAATGGTCCATGTCATTATCATCAAAATTTGTAGGACGTCATCGTTGTTATTTGTTGCCAAAATGTATGATGCATTGTGGAAGATTGAATGGGTGCCATTCTTAAGAATAAGCATGGCACTAAGGCATTGTGACATGGCGAGTCCCACAATGGACTTTGCATGAGATAGAAGCATCACATGGGAAATCCTTGGTAACGTGGTATGGTTGTGGGGGAATGATCTTCAAATGGGCATAAATTTCAATCTAGAGGTCAGAATGAGGAAAATTTTATACTATTGGAAAGCTCTTAAAGAGTTGGATACAATGGTGTTATTAAAAGTGAGTTCTACGAATTTTGGGTGAGAACAAATTTTGTAAATTCATCTTGATGATGAGACCATGAGTGTCAGGTTAATTAAAAGTATCACTGCTCACTAGCCTTGGGAAGTCTAAAGGGGTAATAGAGAGTGTTACACTGGTGTTATTAAAAGTGAGTTCTACGCATTTTGGGTGAGAACAAGTTTTGTAAATTCATCTTGATGATGAGACCATGAGTGTTAGGTTAATTAAAGTATCACTGCTCACTAGCCTTGGGAAGTCTAAAGGGGTAATAGAGAGTGTTACACTGGTGTTTTCATAATATGTTTAAATGATAAAGTTTAGTATATTTTTGGATTTTCTTGAAAACTAAAACATAATTCCTTCTTGATAATATGTAAGGTTACCTAAAGATTACATGAATCAATTTCATCATACATTGATGTAGAAGTGAGGTATTGATATTAACTAGTGGGTTCTTTAATCTCTTTATTAATATATAAAATTACAAAACTATTCACATTTTGTGATAATTCTAAAAAGATTATTAATGTTTTGTAATATATGTTAATAAATTTCTCATATTTTTTAAAAGTATGTAAATATATTAATTTAATATAAATAAAAAGTAAATTTTCTTGGGGCACATTAATTGGTGATGCATTTAAAACTAATGTATTATGTACCATGAGATTCGAAGTGCAAATTCCTTGAGTTTACATGTGGACAGGCTCTTGGGAGTAGATTGCTTCACCTAGGGGTTATAGTGGTAGTGGTCGGAAGTGACCACATATCATGTCACTATGAGACTAACTCCAAGTTCAAATTCCCTAATTTTAATCATTCAAGTGTTGGGTTTAGATTCATTCACCTAAGGATTATAGTAGTAGTGATCATAATCAACTCCATGGATATGGTGCGGTTCGTCTAAAGATTATAATGCTAGTGATTAGAATCAAACGCCAATATAAAACTCATCCAATTACCAATTTTAAAATATATAATTAATTAATTAAAAATAAAAATTTATATAACTATTTCTTTTAAGTTAAATTTCAATAAATATATATATACATATATATACATATACATATACAATTTAAAATTATTTTAATATGACCCAAACTCTATCTGCAATAAAAAAGAAGCCCGAATTGTTTTCCCCACATTTATATTAAATCAAGAATATGAAATCCACCGAAAGTCTAACTCAAATATAAACTGTGGACTCCTTTTTACGTCATATAATAAACTTATTGGTCCTTCAAAACCTATTATCATTATTTTTAACGTGTGGCTAGAAAGTGATTTTAAAATAATGTATTAGTTATTTTAGTTTTTAGCGGTAAAATAAATCGTTATAATATAAAATTACTATTTAAACTAAATTGCTGGGTTGAGAGTCTCTACAAGAAATGTTACCATGTGTTAATTTATGTCAATGTTGTTACAATATTTTACGTGATGTAAATTAAATATTTTGATGGCATCCAGTTATATAAAAGTAAAAATTAAAATAAAATAAAAAAATAAAAATAGTAATGATAATTATTAATTAAAATATTTTGATTAGATAAAATTATATAAAAATAAAATAAAATTAATAATTTTTTTTAAGTTTTAGATTAAAAAAGAGACTATGTATTGAAAATATTGGATTTTTCTCTATGAACTTAAATTAGTTATAATATAAAAGCATAGTAGAAAGAAATGGCAATTTTGCCTAAGAATTAATGATGGTTTTTCTAGCACGATTTTGAAGAGGCCAATTTTTATGGAAATCCATGTAACAATTTTCATGTTTCAGAATAAAGTGATTTAAGGGAGTTTTTGAGAGTGTCGAATCTATTTCCACCCTTAAAAGTCAACACCCTCAGTTTCAACCTTTTAAAAAAACAAAACACCTAATTCCACCGAAAAAAAATCATCAAAAATCATCCCTTGCTTATGATAAAGAATGATTGAGAGCACTCATATATATCACACAAAGGTGTATGCATCAACAAACACACACAATTTACATTCAGAGATTACTCTAAGATACACAGTTTCTTAGATCTAACTTATTCCTAACTTAGAGGGAGAGGCTGAGGAGAGGTTGAGAGAATTTCTCAACCATCTCAAACAAACATCTCAAATATAGGATGTAAGAATTAACTCCAACATCCAATTTTAATTCTTACATTGTATAAGTTTATTGAAATCATCCACAAACAACAAAATACACAATCATTCTTTAACTGGTTTACAACTTATCAGTATAGACTCCATCAAGTTGCCTCATAACCCTCTTAAAGGTGTAGTCGACAAGTTGGATTTCCAAGTTTGACTCGTGACCTCCCGAATCAAGGACCTCCCGAAGTGAATTACTAACCAAGTCGTCGCATAACCTCATTAGAAGACCACTCCCACATCTTCAAAGACTGAGGGGTCCTTCCCTAGATCCACAACTACCGTACTATTTAGACAACCATCCATGTTGAGCCTTTTCACTGAGTTGTTCTAAAAAAGTTTAAAGGGTTCAAATTCTTCATTGAATTCATCATCAAAATTTAATGGATATTCATCTTTGGCTATATTATTTGATTCTTTCCATTTTAACAGATCACTGGCATGACTTCTACAATTCCATGTTGTATGCCCAATTTTCATGCGATAGTAGCATTCAATTGCACTTTTGTTTGCATTTTTCTTTTCCATCCTTGTCTTTGTGAACAATGCATTTTTTATTGGAAATTTCTCTAACGTATTCTCCAGTTTTAGTCTCTCTTTTTTTGCGAGAAGTGTCACATTTGTCTCATGCTATTGTTGTGAAGACATTTGATTCAAAACGAAGACAACATTACTATAACTAGAAGGAAGACTATTTAGTAATATTGCTTTAGCATCTTCATCCTCCACCTTGGCACCTGCTTTAGCTAATTGTCTTATAAGAGACATTAAATTGTTCACATGTGTGGACATAGATGTCTCTTCATTCATTTTCAGCCTAAATAGTTACATTTTTATGGAAAATTTTGCATTTGTAGTTTTTACACCAAATAGTTGAATCAAATGTTCCCATATTTCCTTAGATAATTTAGTGAGATCTACAAGATGTAATTTTGAATCTCAAAGAGCAAGTCCAATAATGGACTTAGCTTTGTCATCTCTATTTTTCCATTCAATTAATTGTTTAGCATTTGTCTGTGCTACTTCTAAACCATTCGCTATGCCCCACAGATTTTTCTTCATTATTTGCATTTGAATTTTTACGTTCCATGAAAGGAAATTTGCGCCACTAAATTTTTCTAAAACCATGAAATCCATAATAAAATAAAAGAAGAATTTAAACTTCAACACTGAAGTACCTTTCCTCAATTTTAAAAAAATACTTCAATTGCTTTGTGAAAATCGCATGCCACTTTCCCTTGAAGTGAGCTCCTCCTCTAACAACAGATACACCACATGACTAGTTGGACTCCGGATCACTCCTGACAACACTTGAGCCGATTGCATGTAAACTCTTTATTGTTGACCGCCACGCCCACTGGGAGACGACCGAATACAACTTCTATAACCACGACAATCATTTCACCAATCGTTGCCTCTATGTTGTGTTCCATCAAAATGTGCGTTTGTTCGATCTCCCCTCAGATAGACCTTGAACTTGGAATAAAAAACAAAAGTCTCACATAGGTATGCTGAAATGTGCAGTGAACTTGTGAAAAAAACACTCATTGTTTCACTGCTCTACACCCCGCAAATTAAATCCAACGATGACTGCACACCACCCTCAACATGGCTCATTCTCTATGGAAGCATCCACCTCGCCATTGCGCTACACCTCCAATCTTCTACAACTAACAACATCGGACTCAAATTTCTTTTACACCACTCACCACACCAGCTCTCAGGCAATATCATCATTCCAAAGCACAAGTCTCCTCTCATAGATTCACATCGAAAACATCAATGTTCACACATCTCAAAAGATCGTACAACTCCCCAGCTCCAGTCAACTCACACTCCAGTGCTGAATAAAAAACACACAACTAAAAGCTTCTGCAATCACTCTCCATGCTACATAGGTTTAAACCCTCCGAACACAGGCTATGATATCACGATAAAAAATGGTTGAGAGTACTCATATATTTCATACAAAGGTGTATGCTTAACACACACACTTTAAATTTAGAAATTACTCTAATATATAAAATTCCTTAAATCTAACTTATTCCTAACTTAAAAAGAAATTTATAGAGAATTTCTCAACCATCTCAAACCAATATCTCAAAAATATAAAAAAAAAGCATTAACTCCAAGACATAAACAATTTCTAATATAAATATCATTATTATATAAAATAAACTGTGACTTGCATTGGGATTAAAATAAATTGCTATAATATTGCATAACAAATTCCTTTATAAACCCGAGATTTGGAGTCGCTGAGACCTTAAATTTCCTAAATTTCTCCCGAATTTTAACGGGTTTTATGCACGTGAAAGAAAATTGCATGGAAGAGTCCTTGTCGAACGTCAAATGGTTCCATTGGCTTCTCCATCCTGAAAACCTCACTACTACATATAGGGGGGTTTTAAGACAATATTTGAGTCAATTGTCTTAGCTTAAGACAAAAAGAAACTCAAATATTGTCTTAAATATTGTCTCTAAGCGGGTGTCTCAAAATATAATGTCTCAAAAATTTGTCTCTATAAAGACAATATAGGACACATATTATTATTGTCTCTATAAGGACAGTTTGATTTGTCTCTCTAGAGACAATTTCATTTGTGTCTCTTTAGAGACAATTACATTTTTGTCTTTTTAGAGACAATTCCATAATTCAAACTATTGTCTCCCTAGAGACAATATAAAAAATTATTTTAAAAAAAATAAATGTCCATAATTCAAACTATTCTCTCTCTAGAGACAATATAAAAAATTATTTTAAAAAAAATAAATGTCCATAATTCAAACTATTGTCTCTCTAGAGACAATATAAAAATTATTTAAAAAAAAATAAATGTCCATAATTCAAACTATTGTCTCTCTAGAGACAATATAAAAAATTATTTAAAAAAAAATAAATGTCCATAATTCAAACTATTGAGTTAAAGATGTTTCGAACGCATGAAGATATGAAAGCAAATTCAATCCGAGAAAAAATTTAAACTGAATGACATGGGAGAAGATCAGTTATTTCCCATGGCACTTACTTTTCCTCTTGCTAGGGCGATGGTTAGGACAGTATATAACGCATGGACAGTTGCCAACGTAAAGATGAAGTAGTGGAGCTGGTTCATGCCAGTGAGGGAGACTGGAGGATACTTACCCTTGAATCAAGAGGGAATGAATAATTATCAAACTATCATAAATATCTTGAATCATATCAAATGGACTAACACGATCTAAGTAACATCTAATAGCATTGGGAAATTCGAATACGCAACATAGAGTTTGGTGTCCACCTCAGAACAATGATCGATAGCAGGAGCCATTGATTATTCCTTTTGACATGGAAGCATACTATAAGCCATTCCTTTCGGTATACAAATCTTAGAAATGGGCTTCTCTCCAATGGTCAGTAGAAACGAGATGAATCCCATAAGCATCAGTTCTGCAATCCAAAAAAGACCATTTAAAATGTATTATGTCAGCCAATGTCATGTGATGCAATCTCATTCTGAAATTCTGAGAGTTGCTAAAAGATAGACTTGCTACAACGATCTGAATACTTCTTATGAATAGCTCTTAGCTTATTTCCTCCCATATTTAGGTGAAAATCAACCATGAAATATGCACATTCCTGGAACAATGAACATAAATGTTATTACCTCAATGTACAGAGTTAACAAAATGTGCGTACGCCTCCAGACGCTTAGTATGCGCATTAGTATTAGATAAAGATTCAATTCAGACAGGGTGTTAGTAGCTGAGTTCCAACATATAGTTGATCAAGACACAATGTTCTGGCCGTAGCTGATCAACAATGCTTTCCTGTAATTGATGAAGGAATCTAAAATGTCTAGGAGTAGGATTTCTTTAGAAGGGTAAAATCAGTAAAAGCATGATGCTTTAAAAATTTTAAGGCTTACTTCAGGTCTTCTTCAGAGGAGCCTGTATGAAGGGTAAGTGTTTTGTTCCAACATGGATCCTTCCTCAAAGTGCATCGAGCAGTGTAGACAGCAGCAACAGCAAGCATTGATGGACTGTAGATAGTCCATGCGCTTTATGGACATATCTTGCCATGCCAAGCACTTAATGTCCAAGAGGCTTATAAAGGGATAAGAGGCAAAAAGAGGAAACAAGCATATTCAACAATAAAGTAATAGAACAAACGAGAAGTGAAACACAGCCAAGCCACATAGCCTCCAATTCAAATATAAGTAGACAATACTGGGATCCGTTGTATGATTGCAAACAACATAAATGTTTTCATTTCATTGTCAATAAAATTGAATGTAGGCTAAGAGCATCATGCTTTGAATTACCCGAGACTCTAACCAAATATTTTTGTTGAATTTACAATTTCTTTTATCCAATTTACAATTTCTTTCATCCATTAGGACATCAGAACATGCTGGAATAAGAACACAGGACATACTATTCATGTTCTTGAATATAACTTTAACACCATGTATAATCATAATTCCAGAAGGCTTGGTAAGCAATAAGAAGCGCTATTCCTATACAGTTAAAAAGTGGCCATCAAAAGATTTGACACAAGTTAGCAAGACTGATGGTCCCAATGCACAATTATTTTGCCAAATCAGAAAATACACATCTTTGGGGATGCACACTACTGCAAATCTAGAAATATTTACATTAATCTAGGTGAAGAGAGCAATTCTCCTAGTTAAGCAGATAACTAACTCTTGAAATTCTTCTCTGGCATCTCTGTCACTGTCTTTAAAATTTGAGAATTATTGTCAGTAATACTTCCTTGTGTCCAACATTTTAACATCTCCAAGGCTACTTTTGGCTGATCCATTGGGACCATATGACCTGCATCATGAACCTGGTGTAGCAAAATAGAAGATTCCATAAGGAAGAAATTATCTACTTGTACAACGAAATCAAAGATGATCATCGAGTGCCTTTTACCTTGAGAAACCTGAGTGGTCCATAACTAGTTATTAAACCTGATTCCTTATCGTCTACAAGGAAGGATTTTGTAGGTGCCTTCTTGAAATTCTCACTTCAACACCAATCCATGGAATTCACCCATCTTGAATTGCCTGAAAGACACATAATTTGAACAATTAACTTTTCAATTTTGAAGATTAGACTGACAAGCCTGAAAAACACAACTGCAAATAAGTTAATAACAGACTTAACACCTAAATCATAAAGTCATTCTCCAAAACCAAAGCAATATGTTATATGTATACAGTATCATTACCTAACCAATTGCAAATGAGATCATATTCTCCTGCATAAACTAGCAACTTAACACCATCCTCCAAGAGTGTTGGAATGCTAACTTCCATATTCCGCATCCAGTTAGTAAGCATAGCTTCATAAACCAAGGGGCTATAGGAGACAAATTTTCGGCTGCCAATCCCTAGGGAATCCCTAACGAAACCCTGGTTTAAGTAATTCTCCATATTTAAAAAATCATAGCACATGCCACCATTGCACTCCTTCTGAACATCATAGTACTGCAAAATATAAAACAAAATAATGAAAACTAATATCGTAAGATATATAAAACAACGATGACAAACTACATTTTAAGATACAAAACACTGATAAAATAAACATAATGTCTAGCTGTCCAGTATTTAGAATTTAAGTCTTACATTGATATTCCCAGGTAATGCCATAATTGAATTGAAAATTCAGGTGCACACCAAGTTTGATGCAAAGCATGTGACAGTCCCTTCGGTACCTAGCAAGTTATCACACCGGCTATAATAAGAACCTACATTAAGAACCTTCGATAAAGGATCCACCATAACATCAGCCGTAACCAGTTACTTAAAACACTTCACAAATGGTAACTAAGGATCATAAAGCAAACAACATTTAGCCATCAAGCTTCTCGCAATTTAAAACATAGTAACAAGATTTCAATATGAACACATACAAATCCAGTTCAGTAAACAAAGTATACATCTCGTAAATATGAAAATATGCATTTTGTTCCAAATTTTAATAGGATTTCAGCCCCATGAAAAAATATTCCTTGAAATTTGATGACTAGTTTATATTTATAGGTGTCTATTTCTGAGATTTTTGGGCTGTTTTTTTATGGATTAAAGGTCTACAAGTATCAAATACATGAGATATATTATCAAAAACGATAAAAAGTGGACCATACTGCAAAATGTTTGTAAAAACACACAATAAACAAGAATGAACTAACTAGAGGAGGGAAAAGCATCACCTATGCACAATATTTTGAGATCCAGATAAGCCTTCACTATTGTTATGGAAAACGCTTGCACAAACAACTTAAAAAATACATTGAATATTTCAAAAACCACATCAACAAATAAGCCTTCCATAGCGGATAAGTGTTCAAAGCCCTTAACACAAATTTTATGGATTGTACTTGCTCATTATGTACTGAAGCAAACACAGTTCAACCAAGAAGAATGCTAGATTTTCCATCTGAATAATAGATAGTTCTACTTGTCAGTACAGTAGGGTATTATTAGGAATACAATAAAGAAAAGTAATTTAAAACATCAATGCTAGATTTTATGAGGCATTTCCGAAAGTAGATTTGATCAATGCCACACAGGCTGCTTTCAACAATATAAAAAGTGGTGTCATTGAAAACTTTACCACTTTGTTGGAATCAACTGCCTTTAGAAACCTAAGGAGGAATACATATGGCCGAGTGGGAACTGTAAGCTTGAAGTTCAATTGCTTTAAACTCCTGCGAAGAGTTATTATCAATTGATCAGTCAATCTAAATGTTTGGAGACTATGTTGCAATCAATGACAAAGAATTATTGGTTAGAGCTAACTACCATGGCCACTATCTGTTCTGACGTGCATTCATTTGGGAAGATGCGGATGAAGTCATTGACCTGTAGCCAAGTATAAACTAGCTCTATCAATATTGTGTTACCTATTATAATATAATTTTTGTGTTGATTCCAGCATAAAGCGTAATCTTCTGTAGGAGTAGATATTGTTGGTGTATGTACTTTTATACAGCCAACAAAGTGTTCTTTTAATTAGATATATACAAATCCTTTCTTACAGATGTCAGCAGGTCATCCTACTTGTGGAGGACATACTTCTTCATATTTTCTAGCTATAAACATTGCAGCGATAGCAAGTAATGGCAAATTCTTCCTTGCAATACTCTGAATAGAAAGGTATCTGTCAATGATGTTCACAGTGAGATACAACGTCTCTGGCATTAATTCCAATTCCAAATGCACCTGAAAATTTTAAGATTTTGATGTGAGGCCTAAGAGATAGACCATATAAATCTCTTTTAGATCTAAGTTTGACAGCAAATGGAAGTTGGAACTAGCATAGGAACAAAGTTGTACCTCCACCAACCAACCAATCTTTAGCCTCCTAAACAAGATTACAAGAAGTTAAAAACTGAGATGCTAAGTGGAAAAAATACAAGCATGTAACATGAACATAGGAAGCACTTACTTCACCACCTTTAGGTCTACCTTGGCTCTTTTCCTGACAGCCAGTAACTCTTCTAGGATCTCTGGTAATATGCCCTAGGAAACAGGAAAAAGAGCATTCAATTTAGCATCATCGAAAATGGTCAGCATATGATGGTTAAAAAGTAAATAATGAAATAAGTATCAGCATAGTGTTTGACATGAAAAGACATTAAGGTCTTAGCATCCTACTTTACTTTTAATCCTTTCTAGTAGCATAGCTTCTGGTGCCTATGTTAGTGTTACAAAGGAACAACTATGCATTATACAACTGGGATGACTAGGACAGTGTATTGGGATCTCATCCACATAGCAATTTGACTGCTAAAGTCTACCATACATGTTAGGGAACCTATCTACTTTTTGTGCATTGACAAATCAACCAAATCTGAATCTGAATCTACTGAAAACTTCAAAATATGTATCATAAAAGTAGCCTAGGGTTTATTGTCCATTATCCGAAACTTCTTCAGAATCTCAATTGCTTACTTACCCGTGTTCGAGGACCAGCTCACCTCAACTCAGCCAAACCTCCAAGACCAAGAAATAATACATGTCAACTTCACTTGCCAGTTTCTTATTGCACCATGGGATAGAGTTTTTTAAACTAACTGTTAGGACCAGGTAATCTACATACAACACAAATACAAGCATATCAAATTTATCATAATCAAACAAATAATAAAATTTAGGACCTGCAACGGTCTTAGTGATGCCCATAATCTGTAAGTACTCATAAATCCATGAGTACCAAGCACAAGAGGCTACTTTAGCCTAGAAAGGGACTTCTTCAACTTGTACACATGGGTATCCCATCCTAACAAAGATATTATATTTGAACCCAAGTTGAAACAAAACCATGAATCACTCTTCCTGCCACCTACATCTCTGGCCCTGTCAAAATCCACTAAAGCATGCAGCAGCTCAAAGCACTGTGCCAGTGTGCCCTTTAAGTACCTCGCATACCTCAGATCATGGAGCATATTTGCAGCAACCTCAGCTCAACCATATATTAGCAGCCAAGCTGGACAATACATTGGTGTCTGCACCCCCCTTGTTTCTGAGACAAGGTATCTCATGCACACGAAAATTTGACTGCTAAATTCTACCAAATATGTTAGGGAACCTATATAATTTTTGTACGCTGACGAATCAACCAAATTTGAATCTTAATCTACTGATAAATTCAAAATATGTATCATAAAAGTAGCCTATGGTTTATTGTCCATTATCCAAAACTTCTTCAGAATCTCAATTTCTTACTTACCCCTATTCGAGGACCACCTCACCTCAACTCAGCTAAACCTCCAAGACCAAGAAATAAAACATGAGGTGTATATCCTTCATGTCAACTTCACTTGCCAGTTTCTTCTTGCACCATGGGATAGAATTTTTTTAACTAACTAGAATTTTTTTAACTAACTTTTAGGACCAGGTCATCTACATACAACACAAATATAAGCATATCAAATTGATCATAATCAAACAAATAATACAAGTTGGGACCTGAAACAGTCTTAGTGATGCCCTTAATATGTAAGTACTCATCAAAAAAGCAAAATATCTTCAAAATTTCTTTTGTTGCACACATAATTAGTTTATGTTTGGACCCTCACAACCTAGTGCGCTCATTAGAAGCTAGAGTGATGCACGTTCAAGTTATTAAAATTTAACACATATCAATCCTTTTTGTCCTCTTTTTGGGTGGCACTACATTAATTGTGGGTCTGGAATGCTCTTAAAATTTAACACATATCAATCCTTTTTGTCCTCTTTTTGGGAGGCGCTACATTAATTGTGGGTGTGGAATGCTCATCACATTGAACACCCTCCTCATTATTTTTGTCCCCCATTCGCTGAAATTCAACAATCTGCCAAGCTTTAGGAATGACTATTGGATGATTTTGTGCAACAACAAAATCATCATGTGCTTGTATCTCCTCCCCATGCTCACTCCTAGATGTTTCACCTGATTCCTATACACAACACACTTTAACTTGTTATAATAACATTAAAACCTCCAATTGATTTATTGCATTATTCATATAATATTATAAACAACTAACCTCGGATCCATAACCAATAATTATTTTTTCCCCTCGATTTATCATGTGTTGGCGAAGACCTTGGGAACCATGTAATACAACATATTTTAGGTCTTCCTCTGAAGCTTCCTTTTGAAATTGGTGAACCTACATTAACAAAGATAATCATATCTCTAAGGTAAAATAACTAATAAGATACAATTAACTCAACGTGACCATGGTTACTTTGCCTAAAATAGAAAATATAATAGATGGAAATATCACTTACCATACCACCACGAATACTATTATATCCACTAGAGACTAATTTGTGAGATCCAATTTTTGACACCCTAGCTTGGGTTGCTTTTCTTGTATGTCGTAGGCGTCTCTTAGCTCCTCCTTGTGCAGATGGCGTATAGTTTGGATTTCTGAGGACTTTCCTCTTAAACTTGGCATCTTTCATAAGTTCATCCCACATCACTTGGTCTCTGATCCAAGCTGGACGTGGACACATCAAGTTTTTTGTCAACGTTGTCCTTAAATTGGACCTCTTTGAGTGCATGTATTTACTCGCAATCTGTAAAATAAGTTCCTTATCAAATCCAAGATTACCAAATGCTATTACTACATCTTTAAATAGTTCCTCCTTTTTGGCATTGGCTTGTTTCCTCCAATCCATTTGGATGGTATTTCCAAATAATTCTTCTGCACGACGAAAAATAAAGTGATAAAATTTCAGCCCTTTTTCATCCTTCAAGACATTTCCTTCTGAAGTGAGCAAGATTGTAGCTTCTTGCATTCCTTTTGTGGTAACCGATGATATTGTTGTAGTCTTGGGGATTGAGGAAGGTTCCCTTATAGATACATTAGGCACTGTGTCACCTACTTCCTGCATTTACAATGAAATTGTGGAACTATTAAGAACCCAACCAAAATATGAAACTATTTTTCATATCTAAAATAATGATCCTAAACATAACAAATGAAATTATAAAAAAAATAAAATAATTTTACCTGTTGATCTGTTGCAGGAGCTACACTCTCCAACAATGACATTTCCCATAACTGAATTTGTTCAAGTATTTCTTATCTGATTTGAACATTTGCAGGAATATCTGGTAGGAGCCTTAACATTCTTGTTTGTGAGTCTATAAGACTCCTCAAAGAAACTTGTTCTGGTCCTGGTGGGAGAATGCTGACTAGACCCACATTTGATGTAGAGGGAATGTTATGGGGTTCTTTTCTAGGTGTAGATGGCATAACATGACCCTCTATACCAACAGATTGTGTAAAGGGCATGTTATGGGGTTCTGGTCTAGGTGTAGATGGCATAACATGACCCTCTATACCAACAGATTGTATACTTGTTGGAGTCACCTTAGAAACATCCTGTAAGGCACAAATATAAATAATAAGATGGGATAACAGATGAATAATGTTGAAATATGTAACTAGGTTCGGTCTTCATAATGACATATCTAATCACAATTCTATGTAATTTATGTAAAAAAAGGAAAAAGAAGATTATTTTTGTTATGACTGAGGCATGGGTTTCATGAACACATGAAGAAGCAAGTCCCATTATAGAATGACAATATCTCGGAAGACTCATTAAAATAAGGTCATGAAGGTGGAAAATAAGGAATGAAATGTAGTGTAAAGTTGCAAATAATCATGGCAACCAAAATACTAATCAGTACAGATAGGTGTCCATGAGGTATATATAATAAATTTATTTTAAAGGGTCCATCATAAGATGTAGTAGGGTTGAATTTATGGGTTTATATTTTAAGAAATACCCTAGTATTTAGAAACCTTAATCTTAAGGTAATTGTTCCCTATGATTTGTTTTCTAGGGCATGGGATAAACTCTAGAATGACATAAAGGGAAAAGAGTATGATCTAATGTTTGAATTTAAGAAACCCTAAAAAGGCCTCTTGATTACATAAAAACCCTAAAAAAGTAACTTGACATCATGTTTTTGAATAAAATACTTCTTGGGTTACATGTTAAAATAGTATTGTATGTACAAGAAGAAAAAAACAGATGGGGTGATCCGTTTGAAGGCGTGATGTAGCTCTTCGTAACACCTCATAAATCATGGAGTTGTTGTGCAAAAATTTTATTAAATAAATGCCCTATATTTCTCGACAAATAACATAATCAAACTCACATAAATAAATGGTTGAATCTTACATCTTACATAACATTAGATGTATATGGGGGCATTAATGATCCCTGCATGCCAACATTGGTTGTATTGAGGGGCATAAATGAATCCTGCAGGCCAACAAAATGCATGCTTAGTAAAAACACAAATATTAATAAATATATATAGTGAAATAAGTTAACTAAATGCACAAAAATATTGAACAAGTTTTACCACTATCATTACCTTAGATGTTTTATAAGGTGTTATAGGGGTTGGAATCACTTTAGCAATTGTGTGCATTCCACAAACATAAATTAGCATAATATAATAAGGAATATAAGATAATTGAAAATATAAAAGACAATATTCAAGCTTACCTCATGCATCATCATAGCGGTGTCTTTCCCTCCTGCATTTGTTAACAGTTCCATGAAAGTAGTGAATATCATTGAACCCCCCATGGTAGCATCAGTAACACCCATGGGTACATTTTTAAAAAAACACATAATAACATAAAAATAAGAAAACCTTGATCAAAAAAACGATAAGAAAATAGAATCGGTAACTCCAAATATGTGTTGAGTGAGCACTGAAGATCTGCCCAACACTTTGAGGCAAGCTTATCAGAGTGTTAAGACAAGCATTTAACTAGTCACAAACAAACTTTTGAAGTATAATTTTAAAGTTAATTTCTAAAAACAAATCCA
This sequence comes from Pinus tabuliformis, assembly GCA_031772625.1. Classification (NCBI taxonomy): domain Eukaryota; kingdom Viridiplantae; phylum Streptophyta; class Pinopsida; order Pinales; family Pinaceae; genus Pinus; species Pinus tabuliformis. The sequence goes on from CM062818.1 coordinate 1,597,316,298, forward strand.
ACCTCTAACTAAATCAACAACATAAATAATACAAATACCAAAAGCAACATAAATACGTGGTCTGCCATTTTGTATAGAATAATGTAATAGAAATCTACGAAGAAAAGTTTGTGGACACTCGTTAGGATCATTACATAAATAAGTGTTGAAATATATGACAACGTGTAAAACCATAAAATTATTCTAAAATATGTTGGTTTAAAGTTCTATGCATGTAATACTAATTTCATTGAGGAGTTCTCTGGATTATATTACAAAGGGTAATTCACTGTCTTAAATTGTTGTCGCATAATGCAAAGTAATCTCTGTAGAATATCTCCTTGCTGCCTATAAACATTACTTCACTATCTCATTGCAGCCACAATCAACTCCAAACCAGACCTTGCTTGCCTCAAAACCCCAGACCATACCTCGAGATGATTTGCTGCCACATAAAAACCTTAGGGGTGATTCGTTGCCACAAACAATCTGTGAAATCAACATTTGAAAAGCAATGAATATGAAGCATATTAAGCATGCATGGAAACTACTAATTTGAGTCCAAAGAATTATTATGGTAGATGAAGCGATATGGTGTGTTGCCTTAGAAGAGCACCAATATGCAACAAAGAACCCTGAAATATGCTTGGAAAATGAAAAGACATAAAATAATGTAGAGCACCGGTGGCAGAGAGGATATTATTTTCTTCTGAATAACTAGCAATGAGCTGGAGATGGAACTACTAGATAAGGTGGTTAAATGTCTGTCGGAAATAGTGAAAAAGCTAGAGTTGCCTGTGGCCGACTATCCAACAGGCTTGAATTTTAAGCTTCAAGATTTTGAGGAGACAGTCCTATTGCAGCAACAGCAAAGGGGGAAATCTCAGATATTGGGGATAGTGGGGTTAGGTGGTGTAGGAAAGACAAATTTTTCAAAACACTGAAAAAAGATGAGATTTTAACCCTGTTTTTCATGTGGCCCCATACCTTTTAAAATTGACAAATATATTTGGTGTAAACATGTTGAAACCTTTGCACTACTCTACTAGGAATGGAAAAGAGTATATATCAAGACTATTACATACAAAACAACTAGTACCAAAATGATAATGTTGATGTCACTAAGTTCTAAACATTGAAAATAGATATAATGTAAATACAAGCACCTAACTCAATCAATATTTCCATACTATTGAAATATATGTCTGCCAAATCTAGACTACATGACCTAAATTCACAACCGAGTGATAGATAGAGAAATAGGTACTTTGAGGCCAAATGTTTTAAGAAAAAACTAGATGATAACATGGGTAAAAGTATGGAGAATATTGTGAACCCATATGTTAGAAAAACGAGATAGGGAAACTTGTAGTAGAATTAGTGTTGGTAATCTTCCAGTATGAATGTCACTAATAAGTTTAGCTCCGATTCTACTCAAATGTTTTTATAAATATCCTCCATAATATTCCAAGCAATTTAATAAAAAGTTTTGAGATCAGAACTAGTTTCAGAAGTCAATTTCAAGAGACAAAATGCAATAGTCATAAGAATAAAAAAGACAGTCCAATTCCTTCCTTGTATTTGGGGATTAGCACTATCTTCAAGTTGAAATAAATTTACGTTTTTCCAATTCCCAAGTGAAATTTCAGATCCATGTTAGAAAATTTGTAAACTCAGTACATCTAACCAGTATGATGTTTGCACCAAAAGAGCCTAGGTTCCTTCTACAACATTCATGGAAATGAGATGAGCCATCATCTCTTTCATGGCACATTAAATAAGGAAACCAACACAATCTCATGTAAATCAAGATCTAGAATGCACCTAGACATAGGAAACTCGAGGATGAATATCTATCTTGAGTTCACACAAATGGTCGATGTATGCATTATTGTAACTCTAAATATCCAACCTAAATTTCAATAGATTTGGCTAATGTATATGTTAATTTATAGAAATGTACTTCAAAGAAAACCCAAGTGCCTAGAGAGGGGCTGATGCAGGAGCATCAAGCACTTAGCCAGCAATGTGACATCTTGGTCACATGTTGTGGCTATTTAAAAATAAATTAGACTTAGAAATAGTTTAAATAATATATTTGATTAAATTTGATATTTTTTTTAGGAGAATTATTAGTTGTTTAATTAAATATGGCATAATAATAGAGTTGGTTTCTTTCCCTGTGTGGAATATAACCAAAAAAGGGATAAATGCTAAATAATAGGGGGTATTAGTTTTTTCAGAAACTCTAAAATAAATCTACTCTCAGAAGAATAGTTTCTCATATTTGTATAAATTAGAGAAAGGTTGAAGGTGTCAGGGGGTGAGAGTGTGGTTTTTGTGTGTAAAAGAAACAGAGATTTGTGGAGAGGACTGTGTTATTAGTAACAGAGGTTTCCTCCTTGTGAAATTGCCCGAGTGTGAACTTTGTTTTTTTTAATATTATAAATAAAATTCGTTTATCTCTTTGTGTGATGCGCATGGAGTCTGAGTTATGCTGCATGTGAATCTGCTTGAAATTGTGATAGTAACGGCGTGTTTAAATTTGAATTATAAGAATATCAGTGATTGGGGCAAACTGGGCGTGTTAAATTAGCGGAGAAGGTAGTGTTTTAACACAAAAAAACAGTCTAAAAGACTGACAATTCTCTTTGGGCAGAATTAAGTTAATTCATAATTCCCTTTTTTTTGAATTACATCGGATTCGAATGCTTTGGAGTGGCAGTATATGATTCGGTGATAGAGTTATTAACGCTCAGTTGGAAATCTCCGATTCCAATAAATCGGATCAGAAGTTTGGAGCGCTTGAGAGGAGAACACTTCTAAAAAGGTCAATTGATGAATTCTGATAAATCGGATCGGAGTTGCAACCATTAACAGCTTGGCATTCAAGTCAGTTTGATTGTTTGTTGTGGAATCGAACCAAAAGTTTGTGTTGAACACACATATATATATATGTTATTCAAATGTGGTGACCGCCGATCGTATTAAGTGCAGACATATTGCATCGAAACATCAGTTAATAGATATATATATCTTGCAATATGTGTTAATTTTCCAATTGTGAATATATCACATCGGACTTGGATCAATCTGAAAATGGTTGGTGTTATATGTTAATTGCTGCGAATGCACCATATGTATGCACAAATGTTTTTTGTTTAAACGATGGTTTGTCTCTGTATATGGTTTTAAAAAAAATTGTATGGCTGCGCCCTGTATGAATGAAGAGAGGAGTTCAGTTCCTGTGTTTTAGTTTGAAACCGGATTGTTATTTCGGTATTCTGGCATTTTAGAAGCCAACACGATTTATTTGTTTAATATACTGATAGCCATTTCTTGGAATAAAATAAGAGTGCGATCGGAGTTCAGGGTCATCATTTTGGTATCAAAGCCAGATAAGCTGTTTTGAAGTATTGCAGAGAATGCCACCAAGAAATGGAATTGATCGAGGGAGACTAGAACCAAATGTAGTTCTAGTGGAAGAAATGCGGAGATTGCGTGAACGAATGGAAACAATGGAAGCAGCCCAAAGAAGAGCACTTGATGATGGAGCTGAGAGTTCTTCAGAAGAATCTGATGCAGATGTGGAAGCAGAAGAAGAGAATGACAATGTCAAACTCATCAAGATGCTCGCAAAGGTTGGAAGCAAACCCAAAATGGAGATTCCTATGTATGAAGGGAGTCTGAATGCCGAATATCTTATGGATTGGATCAGATCCATAGATCAGTATTTCGATTATGAAGAGGTTGAAGAGAACAAGAAGGTAAAGTTTGCAGTCACTTGACTGAAGGGCCATGCAACCATCTGGTGGGACAAATTACAGACATCAAGAACGAGAAAGAGGAAATCTAAGATCAAGCAGTGGGATAAAATGGTAAGCAAACTAAAAGCCAAGTTTTTACCTAAAGACTATCATTTGAATCTTTTTAAGCAGATGCAAAATATGAAGCAGAAAGGAATGTCTGTTAAAGAATATACTGAAGAATTTTATAGGTTAAGCATCAGAACAGGGCATGTAGAAGATGATTTGGAGAAAGTAGCTAGATACATTAGTGGTTTGAGGTATGAAATACAGGATGAGATCAGCTTATTGAATTTGAAGTCAATTGAAGATGCCTATCAAGGAGCCTTGAAGGAAGAGGAAAAACTGGTACGCAAACAAAACCAGAGGAATAGAGGTAAGAATCCAGCAAAAGAAGGGAGAACATTTGAATCTGAAATTCAACACTCTCAAAATGAGACAGGGAGTTTGAGCAATAGAGCACCACAAAGAGGAGATTCTCGCCACGGAAGATTCATGCCCAGAGGCAGAGGGCGAGGAAGAGATGTACGATGTTACATATGTGGTGAATGGGGACATATACAATGGGATTGCCCTCATCAGAGATCAGCAAACCAGCGCAATGTGAATGTTGTTGAAGCCAAAGAGGAGATTTGTCAACCTGAAGCTAAAGAGGAACCACCAGAAGGTAGAGAATCCCTGTTACTAAAGAGGGTATTACTGAAAGGAGCTAAGGAAGCCAAAGAACTAGCTCAAAGAAAGACTTTATTCAGAACTATATGTAAGTCAAGGGGTAAGTGTTGCAAATTGGTAATTGATAGCAGTAGTACTGACAATCTGGTTTCTACAGAGATGGTGGAGAAGTTGAAGTTGGAGAGAACAGTACACACCACTCCTTACAAAGTATCGTGGCTTCAAAAGGGCCATCAAATTTTTGTAACTGAATAATGTCAAGTTGAAATTCACATTGGTACTTATAATGATGTCATTTTATGTGGTGTAATGCCGATAGATGTATGCCACATATTGCTCGGGAGGCCTTGGCAGTTTGACCAAAATGCCATACATGATGGCAGAAGAAATACTTATACTTTGGAGAAAGATGGGAATAAGCATACACTACTGCCGTTGAAAGCTGAAGCTGATAAAGAAGCACCTAGAAACAGTGTTACATTGATGAATGAGAAGATCCTGTTGCAGGAAGATGAGCAGGCTAAGGACATGCATCTTGCTAGTGTTGGAAAACCCAAGGTAATTTTAACTTCTACAAATTTAGAAGATTTACCTGAAGAATTTCAGAATTTCTTGAATGATTATGCTGATATTGTTGTGGATGAGTTGTTACCCATCAGGAGTATTAGTGAACATAATGATCTAATATCGAGAGTCAGTCTGTCAAATAAAGTAGCCTACAGGGTAATGCAGGAAAATGTCGAAGCTGGAACACAAGTGAAAGAGTTGATGGATAAATGGCTAATCAGTGGAAGCCTTAATCCATGTGTTGTGCCAATAGCACTCAGTCCGAAGAAAGAAGTTGAATGGCGCATGAATCCAAATTCTCGAGCCTTATATAAAATCACCATCAGGGTGAAGAATGAAGATTTGAAGGAATATGCAGTCTTTAAAGAAGAGTTGAAATTGGATTCAAAGAAAATCCAAGTAGATGTGAACTGGCTAACTCCTAGAAGCATATTTGAGGGAGATGTGAAAAGAAGATGGCAGAAATGCAGTAGCAAATACAAGCAACGAGCAGATATAAGGAGGCGGAAAAAGGAATTCCAAACATGTGATTTAGTCATGTATTGCAGAATGGTACCTATACTAAAAGCCAGAAGAAGAACCATAAAGAGACGCCATAACAGACGAAAGCCAAAAGCAGGAAAAAGGAAAACGAAAGTGCTAAAGTGAACCAGGAGTCAGACTCATTATCAGTATTTGACCAAGTGGAAAGAGGAACCAGTAGAGGATGTCAGCAGAGCTACAGAGAATGGGGATCAGCTCCAAACAACTACAAGATTAGTTTTCTTCCCCGGGAGTCTGATGTAGGAGCATCAAGCACTTAGCCAACAATGTGACATCTTGGTCACATGTTGTGGCTAGTTAAAAATAAATTAGACTTAGAAATAGTTTAAATAATATATTTTATTAAATTTGCTATTTATTTTAGGATAATTGTTAGTTGTTTAATTAAATATGGCATAATAATAGAGTTGGTTTCTTTCCCTGTGTGGAATAGAACTAAAATAGGGATAAATGCTAAATAATAGGGGGTATTAGTTTGTTGAGAAACTCTAGAAGAAATCTTTTCTGAGAAGAATAGTTTCTCATATTTGTATAAATTAGAGAAAGGCTGAAGGTGTGAGGGGGTGAGAGTGTGGTTTTTGTGTGTAAAAGAAACAAAGATTTGTGGAGAGGACTGTGTTATTAGTAACAGAGGTTTCCTCCTTGTGAAACTGGCCGAGTGCGAACTCTGTTTTTTTTAATATTATAATAAAATTCGTTTATCTCTTTGTGTGATGCGCATGGAGTCTGAGTTATGCTACATGTGAATCTGCTTGAAATTGTGATAGTATGGGCGTGTTTAAATTTGAATTATAATAATATCAGTGATTGGGGCAAACTGGGCGTGTTAAATTAGCGCAGAAGGCAGTGTTTTAACACAGAAAAATAGTCTAAAAGACTGACAATTCTCTTTGGGCGGAATTAAGTTAATTCATAATTCCCTTTTTTTTGAATTACATCAGATCCGAATGCTTCGGAGCGGCAGTATATGATTCGGTGATAGAGTTATTAACACTCAGTTGGAAATCTCCGATTCCAATAAATCGGATCGGATGTTTGGAGCGCTTGAGAGGAGAACACTTCTAAAAAGGTCGATTGATGAATTCCGATAAATTGGATCGGAGCTGCAACCATTAACAGCTCGGGATTCAAATCAGTTCGATTGTTTGTTGTGGAATCGCGCCGAAAGTTTGTGTTGAACACATATATATATGTTATTCAAATGTGGTGACTGCCGATCGTATTGAGTGCAGACATATTGCATCGAAACATCAATTAATAGATATATATATATATATATATATATATATATATATATATATATATATATATATATATATATATATATATATATATATATATAATATATATATATATATATATATATATATATATATATATATATATATATATCTTGCAATCTGTGTTAATTTGCCAATTGTGAATATATTGCATCAGACTTTGATCAATCTAAAAATGGTTGGTGTTATATGTTACTTGTTGCGAATGCACCATATGTATGCGCAAATGTTTTTTGTTTAAACGATGGTTTGTCTCCCTATATGGTTTTAAAAAGAATTGTATGGTTGCGCCCTGTATGAATGAAGAGAGGAGTTCAGTTCCTGTGTTTTAGTTTGAAACCGGATTGCTATTTCGTATTCTGGCATTTTAGAAGCCAACACGATTTATTTGTTTAATTACTGACAGCCATTGCTTGGAATAAAATAAGAGTGTGGTCGGAGTTCAGGGTCATTAGGGGCTGATGACATAAAATTGAAAACCCAAATCATGTTTACAATACTTAAATATAAAATGCTATGTTGTTTAGTTTGAACATATAAAGGAACTTACAAGCATATATTGCATGAGAAGTGTGGGAAGAGGTTTGAAAGAGGGAAATATGGCATCATTTAAAATAATTCTTTTCTTAGAAACCACTGCGTGTAGATTGTTGCATCTTTGAAGCTCTCCTCCTTTCCATTGTCCAGAAAACTTCATAAACCACTTTTTCCATCTATACATAACCATCCTGAGAGACGAAAATAAAGATGGGAATAGACCTTCCATGTACTACCAACTTCAATTCTGCCCATTTTGTGTTGAACTCATGGAAGACCGAGAGGCCACAAAATTAGTGCAACCTAAATTTTTAAAATGGGTTTATGAGCAAACTACAGAAAAACCCACAACAAATTGAGAATGAGTAGTTATGTAAGTATAAAGGTCCCCAGAATACAAGGTTCCCATTGATAAACAAAACGAAACCTCAATACCCTTCGAGGGGCCAATAATAATGCAGAAAGGCCACCAAAAATTTAGATTGAGATAGTAAATTGGATTATCACAAATTTTTGTCATAATCCACGATTCAACTGTAGCAAACTATAAGTTTTTTCCATGGAAATAAATCGAGTACTCCTGGAAACACGAGAAAGAACTTGTTGACTCAACAATAAGGTAAGATGAACAAAACACATCCAAAAACAACCAACTCCAATCAAACCTTTCGAGAGGACACATGAGATTCTTGGGGGTGTTGCTGGTCTGTAGTAGCATATGTAGGAGGATCAGTCTTGTGACATTTTTCTAACATTTCCCTGAAACATTTCATGACCTCCTCATACTTATTAGGTGGATCAAAGCCGTCGAATTTCTCTAACATTTACCTGAAAATCCTCATGATCTCTTTATACCTATTGAGCGTAAAATGGGCCATCATTAAATGATTAAAAGTCAATGTACTCAGTGTCATCTCAACCTCGTAGATGGTTTTTAGCATATCAAACCAGGCTTCCATGTCCAACCTAACAATGAGTGCTCAAAACTATGTTATATGTAACGAGATTCCATATAACACCAGGTTATTTAAACATTATTGCCCTAAATTTACACTCAAATTCAGGACGAAAGGGTTAAATGTCTGTCTGAAATAGTGAAAAAGCCAGAGTTGCCCGTGGCCGACTATCCAATAGGCTTGAATTTTAAGCCTCAAGATTTTGAAGAGATAGTCCTGTTGCGGCAACAACAAAGGGGGAAATCTCAGATATTGGGGATAGTGGGGTTAGGTGGCGTAGGAAAGACAACTTTTTCAAAACATTTCTTCAATATGAGGAAATCAAATTATCACAGATCCTGCTTTTTATTTGAAGTTAGAGATAGTGCAGCTAAAAACTCTTTAACTTCGTGGCAGAGAATAATTCTTAAGGCCAACATCTTTGCAAGGGCAATCCATCAAATTGAATGGAAAATACCTATGGAAAATAAACCCTTTGTTGTCTTCCTTGAAACTTCTGGCTCATGAGCTTCGATTTCCTTTGCAAAATAACAGTGAAAGCCGCAACATATAAAAATTGAAACAATTTAGCGCCAAAAAGATTTTCGGCCTCTACACCAAACAAGCTTTGGTGGTTTCAGCAGTCTTGTTTCCATTTTAAGATGGCCTAGCCCGCTGTTTCCTGTTATTTCCCGCGTATGTCTCGCACTTTTCATAATAATGAGTGTGTTAATATCTATCTCCCGCCACCCACGAACAAATAAATGAGTATGTACTCTACAGCCGTTGGGCCTCGTGCCCTTAACGCCCATCACAGAAACCCTAGTCTCGTGGCTTTAATAGATCAATAACTTAACACAAGCGCATTCTTGGCAACAAGACTGCAATTTCATAACCAAAACCAAAAGTCTGAAAACGAGGAATTATTCCTCTGAGTTATTATAACAAAACCCTAAGCCTTAGGCCAGAGAAACCTTTTAAGAATACATTACAGGGATAGTATTCCGTCCAGTTCACAGATGAAGGATGTTAACTAATATCCCTACCCTAGTTCGACAAACAAATTACACATACCTGGTAGTGGGCGCCAAGACACTGGTAGACCCAATCGCAATTCGGCATGACTCCGAAGACCCACACCATAGCCAACCAGGGCTGCACATTCAAGTAGAAAACAAGATGAGTATGTGATGAAAAAACAAGAGAATAGCTATAAAACTCAGAAACTATTTATTTTTAACACCTAAAATGAATATGCGCTTACCTAAAGAGACTATCCAAGCTGGAAACCCTTTCTGAAAACAGAGACTATGTCTCAGCACACATCGTGTTGTACCACTGAAAAGAACCAATTTCGAAGGCAACCAGAAGTGGGCAACTTGATCAAAGGCAAACTGTGGCGAGGTAAAGCAGCGGGTAGAGAACCATAACAGAGAAAGACAGAAGTGAACCATTTGAGGACTCAACAGACTAACCCTCCCGGCTCGACGACCCTGGGAGATCACCTCAAGACACACAATGTACCAGGATCTAACACCACGACCATTGCAATTGGAAGAGGCATCTGCACCATAGAACCGATCCATATTCCCACGGAATGATTCCAACCAGAGGCTCCTTGCAGGCAGTCGAACCATGCATAACCCTAGGCATACCGTGACAACCAGGGTACCAAGTGGAGGCTCCTTGGTAATCAAACTATGCATAACCGGCCAGGGCTCTTAATAATTAATATATTTTAATTTAAATCTTTTATCTTAAATTTATTAATAACAAACATATATTTAAATTAATTTGATTTCTTATAGGTTTAAGAATGTTAAATTCCATAAGAATTTTAAAATATTATGTTATTTTACATAGGTTAAGGTTCCGTTTGAAGTTTCTTTTTTGAATTGAGATCTACTAATTGTTGTACTATAGGTAGTGTATCTATTTTATAGTAAGTAATCATTGTACTATAGGTAGTGTCTAGTAATTTTTTAAGGAGCATTCATCAAAACAAAGAAATCTAATGAACCATAATAAATATCATATTTATTGAAGGGATTTTATCATCATAAATTACCAAAATGTAATTTGAGTGACTAATAAAATTCTACTATTACAAATAGATAAAAAAAATTCATTCCACATTCATAAACACTTCAAGGTGGAATGTGCTATTCTTTAGTAATTACACCTTATTATCTTGACATCTTTACTTATGTAATGACTATCAATCCTTCACTCTTTATTTGATTATTGCAATTTATTGTAATTGTTTTGCATGTAGGTAAATTATTTAAATAGAAATGCCTCCAAAAAGGAAGGGTCAATCAACTAAATTTTTTTTATGTATATTTTAAAACATCAAAGACTTATAATTTTAAAGATATTCCATATATACCTCATTTGAATGATGATGCTAATGAATATATGAATGAAGAGTATTTTGTTGACATAGAAATTCTTGGCAATAAAAAGGAAGGACACGATGGTGGATCTAGTAGTTCGAGGAGCCTGCCCATATAAATGAGCGAGCCAAGAGAACCCAAGAGGTAAAATGGAACTAATTGATGTTCTTTTACAACTGTATTACAAAAATCAAAGGTAACCCCCACCAGTAGTGAGCAAGCTTGGAGAAGCTAACCAGGAAGAGGAAAAAAATAAATAAAAAACGAAACCCTCTAGGTCCAAAACTGAAGAAACCCTCTTAAAAGGCAGGGCAAGGCAAAAGAATTGTTAACAAGCAAACCCGAATATCTCTCCATAGCTCAGTCTGTACAGGGGACAACATACCCGGAGAGACTGCTCGCTCCATATGCGACTGGAATGCTGCCCCACCTATACAATCGATAGCGCTTTCCGGTCTCACCGCTTCCAAAACCCGCGTGAACGATTTACCGAAGTTATGCAGCCAATTCCATAGCAAGAAAGGAAAATGAACTTCAAAGAAGAAGTGCCAGAAAATAGACAGGGTAAAGTTTATCCACCTGAAAGCGAGCAAAGTAGACCAAAATCTAAGGTTGAGGCAGCACCTAACTTCTTCAGTATTTGCAGACAATGGTAGGCCTCTAAGCTTCGACTCGAGTAACCCACATCCAGAACAGGAACCCCAAACCGAGCTCCGACATCAAGGGGCGACAAATGAACCCTCATTCCTTGACTAGGAGATTGATAACCCGCCAGGAGCACCTCCAGCCGTTCGATGGGAGGGCATGGTTCCTCGTCGTCGATGAGTGAGAGGATCCCCAGGAAGACAGACACGTCTTCATTTCCCATTAAACACGTAAAGAGGATTATTCCCATGGGATAGTCGGGGTAAAGATCGAAGAGGAGAGCTGTGTTGTCACACTCTGAATAAGTGAGGATGCAATAGATTTCCTAGTGTTCACAAATATGTATGTTTATTACTTCATCTCATAACTGAAATCTCACAAGAAAATGTGACACATATGTATCTAAGTTGGGGCAAGAGGAAATAGATAAATTGAATTAGCCAAGAGTAAAAAAATTGCGATGATATAGTAGCAATAAAGGTTATTTTAGCGAACAATATAGTACCAATACCAACATCGTTCGACAACCTGGTAATTGGGTCTTTTTGCTGAAGTCTGAAAGAAGGAACCAGTGAAGTACATTGGTTAATTGGAGGAGCACCAAGGACCACACTTTTTGTCAATGGCACCAAAACTACCATTGAAAGTACATCCAAGAGAAACCAACATACCATGGGGAAATAAAATATCCATCTTGCATATAAATAATATGTCCAGTAAAGATAAATAACATAGTGTGGAAGACAAATATCCACACAATCAAGTTAATCTATTGTGATAATTTGATAGTCATCCATATAGTCATCCAATATATTTCATAGACTTGTGAGTAGAAATTGCATTAAAGGAGTCGAGAGGGGTCTCCCTTTGTAAACAAGCATCCGTAAAACAAGTCACAACCCAATGTCTAGCATGATTGAGTGGGTCATTGCACAAATCAGGACACAATTTTCTTACATGACGAAGTGGAGATAAGTTCTTATTAGTTAGAGGAAATTATAAGCATGCAAATATATGACAAATAAATACAAAAGCTTCTACTTGACTAAAGGATTTATATTATGTAATGCCCTCCTCCCACATTTACCCGAGATAATCGGTCCACCGGGGTAAACATGTGATGAAGAATTACTATGATATGATTAAACTCCCTAAGTGCAGTTAAGGAAGTGGAACTGACTAACCAACTCTTTATAGACCTCCCTCAGGTGCTACAAGACCCCCAGGAACCAATCCACTAGTCTCGGCGCCCAACCCTTGAGTTAACCTAGCCTTTCAACCCTATCCTACATCACTTGGTCTATGTGACACTATACCCTAAATCACTACATAAATGACACTTCAAGTGACACCTGTAGCCATTATTGCAGGGAAGTTAACTTTTAAAGTGATAATATCTCTCTCTCTTTGTGTGTTTTGAGATAAGTTGGTCATATCGCTTCGATAACACTCAAGGTGTTGGGTTCATCTCAAGTGATACCCATAGCCATTATCATAAGGAAGTTAACTTTTAAAGTGATAATATCTCTCTCTCCCTTCGTGTGTTTCCAAAGAAGTTGACCCCATCGCTTGGATAACACTCAAGGTGTTGGGTTTGTTACAGATGATATTAGAGCAAATTAGAACATTATCCTAGTGTTGGAATTAATTAGGCTTAAAGGTTAAAAGTTGCTATGGTTTTTGTTATGGTGATGACTTGTAACTAAACATTAAATTGATTGCATTACAACAATGAAGAAAAGACATAAGCATGTGATAAGAGTACAAATGAAGTTATAATATTGACAAGGTTGACATCGAAAATGGTTATTTTGATTATTTGAAGGTTAGTGTTTCATTTCATTAAAATGATACTGCAAGTACCAAAAACAACAACATGAAATACGAATGGTGCATGGAATCCACCATCCAAGACACCTTCATTTCAACATTTGCATGAGCTCTAGTCTATTCCAATTCACTTGCATGAGGATAAGTTCGATATATCAGTGGACTAATCAATATGCGAGCTAGTCTTGGGTCCAATAGATGCATGAAATCAGGATTGACACCTCCAATGGGGTGGGTTTAGAGATTCCCATATAGGCTATGATTCCTTATGGGAGTGGATTAGGTCTAGCTTTGTTTTAAAGCTTGATTGCATGAAGACAAGATTGAAGGGTTAATAAAACTGGAGAGTTGATAAGTGTGAAAAAGCTTTTGTTTTCTCTATTTGGATAGTTCCACATCATATAACTTGTTCAACTAGGATGGAATATCCCCATAATGGTATTTTGTTCCAGTAAGTGCTCTACTTAATGGATAAGTGTTACAAGAATCAAAATATGACATTTTCTCAGCATAATTGGTTGAAGTTGGGTTGTCAAGCTAAAGTAGAATAGAGGTTGTGCACCCTGCAAAGAAGTCTGAAGTTGCAACTAAATTTGAAGGTAGTCGCTGATTTTTCTAAGGAGAAGAATAAGAAGACTAACAAGTGTCTTGTTCCTTATAAACCACACCAACATGCACACAACCATCTCGCCCTCTTCAGTGTTTCCATGGTTATGGTCAGTGTTTTCATAGTTATAGGTAGCATTTAATGTTTATAGACTAATGCTAGCATTAGTTTCAAATCTTGGAAATATGAATCAAATAAATGAATGGAAAAAAGATATTGTATGAACAATATCAATGATATGGTTTGTCTACCTTGGGAAGAGGCCAAATAAGACCATCAATTATCTTATTGGTCCTCAAAGTTAAATTGATAAATTTATAGGTTGAGAACAACAATCATTTTATGAACATCGTAAAGTTCATAAGAACTTTGGATTAATATGCACAACTACAATATATGTTGCACTACATTCTTTAGAATCGGTCAGTTTAGTAGAGAATTAGTCACTTTGGTGTTTTAAGGTCAGTTGAATACAAGACCAACCTTAGCCAATCTGAACCACCAAATTAGACCAGTACAACTCTAAAACCATTGGGACCAACCAATTGCACTAGTTCTAGGTTAGTTCCAATAAGAGTGTGCCCTTCTCATCTTCCTCTCAAGTCGTTTTGTTGGATCCTTCCAATAATGGTGATTTGGAGAGTGCCATAAACTATCACACTGTTCTGAGCACCTAAGATCATAAGTAGTTAAGCCTTGACAAACATGAATTTTCAAGGAACTAGTATAGACATCCCAAAACATATTTAGTGAGGACGTGCATGCAAGGAACTATTACAGACCTCCCCAGATAGTTAGTGAGGATGTGCATGACCAAAAAGTAATACTCTTCATATTCTAAGTTATGTAATAAACAAGTGAAAGGGAGCAAGACATGAAGAGGAAATTCCTACCCTTGCTTTTTCAAGAAAGAGCTAAGAGACTACTAGGAGCAGGTAGCCAAATTTGATAAGTAGTGAGGGTACATGCCAGATACAAAGAAGGATTAATGCAAAGGAGTGTACTAACTATATACATATCATTAAACATATTTCATCCCACATAAGATCCCTTACATCATTCTTGGTTAGTTGTAAGATCATGTTGGTCACAGCCTCTATAGCTTAAACAAACAAGTGGTCTTTCTCTTCATCTTCTAAGCTATGTAATAAACAAGTGAAAGGGAGCAAGACACGTACAGGAAACAATAGAATGAATTTCAGTTCTTGCAACCATGCATTTCATTGAGGATGGAATGATACAACAATGATAAGCAAACTTTTAAGCTACAATAAGAGGTGTATTTCAAAATATGTGCTTTGTTTTCCATACCTAGCCTCCAAAGGGTTATGCATCAGATGGAGTCTTCATGCGGTCCCGACATTCTATCATACCTTGGGTTCCTTGGCCTACTTATTTTTATCCTCAGCTCCTTGAGAGTCATCTATCATGTCATCTTTCTTCGTGGCCCCCGAGAGACATAATTGTGTATTTTCAGCGAGACGTGACCGCTGCGGAATGAGGCCCTAGGAGGAAACATTTACAAATTTTTAGCTGGATGAAAGGCACTACTATTGGATGAGGTTGTGGGAGGACACATCTATGCAATTTCAGGATGCAAGGCAAACTAGGTAGTCAAGGGAAAAAACTGCACAGTTTCTGGAGACATTGGGTTCGGGTTGAGGGAAGGACATTGGAGGAAACCACTCCACAGTTTTGAATGCTAAGGGAGGTTGGGATTTGTGTGCGTTGCACAATTCCAATAGGAAAGGGAGATTCTTGAGGGTTACGTATGTGAAGTGCACAGTTTAGGAAAGTTGGTTGAGGCTGGGTTGATAAGGATACTCCGAAATTTGGCTAAGTGTGGGAGCAATGGAACTGATGTGAACAATGATAAAACTTGACTATGATCACACACTTGAAAACTTAGTGATACAACATAAACCATCTAGAACATATAACACATACTTCGCTTAATGAAACAACGTTTGTGGCATCTTACGACAAGTGTGGCTCCGATGATAGACTTTGGGATGATGATAGATTGTGTGAAATGAGTTTGAAACATGTCTATGTGGTGAGGACAACCCATTCTCATAAATATTTCTGCTTGAATCAAACCAAACCTCCCTTTGCATGACAAGCGATAACCCACATGCCCAAAGATGACAGATTCTATGTAAAAATAAAAGCATGAATGACTCTTAAGATCGAAAAGGGGAGATTGAGATCATGATCAACTTACAAATAAGTGACTAAGGAACGATTGATCACAATATCCATATTAGGCTCCAAAATTTAAGTGCATGCCAAAATTTTCGAGGGTGTTGCAGCCGCTACAATTGAGACTTCACCTTCTTGGTAGCTTCTTTCTCAACCAGTGCCTTGAGTTCTACGAACTTGGAGAATGTCTCATCTTTCTTCCACATGAAAAATATCCAACACTTACGTGAGAAGTCATCAATAAAAATGACAAAATATTTGTGTCTAACAATGTAGATTGTCGAGAAAGGTCCATAAACATCATAGTGGATCCTTTCTAGGACTGCATGTGCTTTGTTATCCTCATCATGGAATGTGGATTTTATGTACTTTTCTAATGTACATCCTTTGCATATATCCTATTGCTTAAGTGCTCCTTTACATATATCCTGTTGCTTAAGTGCTGCTACCCACTTTATGTGCTAGAGTTCCCTATAAGATCTGGTTGATCATGTTAATTAAGATCTAAGAGTCCCCTTCAATTATGAGTGGGAAGAACCTATTGTTCTGAGCCAGGAGAAGTACTTGCCAAATTCCTTCTAATTCAACTAAGTTGTTTGTATCCCAACCTATTGACCCCATGAATGTTTGGAGAACATTGCCCTTGTGATTTCTAAATATTCCCCCAAATCCTGCGTTACCTAGATTTCCCTTTGACGCTCCATCAAAGTTGAGCAGTACCATGTGTGGTGGGGGTGGAGTCCATTTGTCAGGTGTATCTCCAGAGGGAGGGATTTTCCTTAGGTGTACCTGCTCATGGTTCCACTAAAGGTTCCAGTTCATCCATATATTTTGTTCCTGTGGTGTGGATGGGAAATCATCATCAATCCACGTTTAGAGCATCAAGGTTTCTCGTATGTTTTGACATATATTGATCCATAGAACTTCTATGGGAGAGGAATGGTCTTTGATGATGTGGCTATTTCTCTCTTTCTAGATTGTCCACATGAGGAACCTTGGTATTAGCTTCCATAAGGCGTTTAAGATTTTGCTTTTATAAGGTTTAGGTGCCCAAGAATGAATAGTGCTGGCTGAATTCTCCTTATTTCGTCCATCTCTTTGACATCTGAAGCTAACCTTCTCCCAAATTCGGGTTGCTAATAGACATGATTTTAGGAGATGTCCAGGTTAAAGCGCTTGATCCATCCTCTTAGGTATAGCCCTGTTGCATTGAAGAAATATGGTCCTCCATCCAATACCCTGTTTCGGTCCTCCAGACAATTGAAAATGGCAGTAAAGAAGCCCTTAGGCCCTAACTGCAGTGTTATGTGCCCTTTTGGCTTCCATTTGGCTACGATCCAGCTGTGCAAAGCTTTCTCCATTGACCAAAGGCCTATGAACTTTTCTATCAAAGCATGATCCCTCATAAACTAGATTTGAGTGTTGATGCGCTAACTTGGGAGCTTGATTTTGGGTCTGGCAACTGCTACCAGCTTGCAGGTGTTTGACGTCACTCGTGGTTCTACATTTGTGTTGTTATTTGTTGGTGTATTTTCATTCTATGTTGCTGTATCTTCTGGATGGTCCATCCTGACATTTTTAGTCTGTCGCAGGCCGTTTTCCATATCATCAGGGGGAGGCATCATGTCCTCCCCCTGAGGGGGTCCCATTGCGCAATAGTTGTTCCTTATTGTGTTGTAGCTGCCTTATGGCTAAAGGTTAATGGTAGAACAACGCAGTCTGTGAAGGTCTGCCAGTTCCAGAGCAGCATCAAACCCTAAGCGCTCCACTCTCCATTTTTTTTTTGACATAAACTGTTAGTTTTTATTTAAAATTCGGCAAATCAGCTGGGAAAGAAGATTTTTCTTTTGAATAGTCCACTGAATGAGTTACAATGTGAATGAAGATAGAGGCTTGAAAAAGAACTTGAATTGGTTTTAAAATGGTGCCTTGAAATTCTACTGCTTTTGCTTTCCATGACGTAGCTCTGCTTCCTAGCTTGCAGAGAGAAGATCCAACGCACCGAAGTGCCGGATCATCCCAAGAATCACTGTGTTTTCTTTTTGAAATGTTTGTCAGAGTGTTATATAGTGTTCAAGAATGCCAAGAGCAGTAAATTGGCCTTGAAGAGGCCCTTGTGAACTCCCTAGCACCTAGCCAGACGCAGCAGTGAGTTCTAACGACAAACAGAGATTGAAAATGCCACGGTTACATTCTGAATTTTCCCTTGTGGATGAGTCCGCATTTCCTAACAATAGCTAGCTCAAAATGGTACGGTCCCGATGTCTGGAGAATTTGAAATAGTGAAATGCTCAAAGGAGCAAAGGCCCAGACAACTCCAAAATTAAGGAATGCTGCACTCTGATTCAACATAATTTACTAACAGAGATATCCTGCTCCCGAGAGAGCCTAGGTTGGCTGCCAAGTCCGCCTGTGAGTTTAACTTCCTCAGAACATGATAGAAGGATATTTTGTGGAACTTAGGCAACAGTAGTCTGATTTTTTTGAGGATGGGGGCTAACTGCACCTAAGAAGGGATCTTTTTTTGGAGAGACAGAACGGGGATAACTTGGCCCAGTTTCTTAGCAGGTCCTGAATATTTCCTGGAAGCTCTATTTTGTCAGGTCCTAACATTAGGACACCCTTCCAAACTTCTTGTGCAAAGGGGCACAATAAGAACATGTGGTTAGCCATTTCTTCATCCAATGCACAAAGAGGGCACCTGGAGGGACCTTCCATTCCACGCTTCCTCAGGTTATCTCTAGTGAGGATACTTTTATGCACCAGAGTCCAGCAAAAGAAGTCAATTTTGGGGAGAGCAAGAAAAGACCAAATAAATTTCCATTGAGTTGGCTCTGGGGGGATGCTAGGGACAACCATCATACTTTCGTAACCTTTTGCTGCTGAGTAAGAGCCTGAAAGAGAACCCCACCCTCTTTTGTCCTTAGAAGAGGCCTTTAAGGGAGATTTTCCTTGGAGAAAATCCAACAATAAATTGGCTTCAACATCTAGCCAATGAGGGACCTCCCCCAAATTCAAACCATCCCATAAAATTTTTGCATCATTTGTCCAATTGGAGATGTCCCAAAGGGTTTCCAGATTACTGGCCTGAAGCCAAGCTCTGATATTTTCCAGTTTTGCCATCTGATTCAAGGGCTTATCTCCAAGAATAGGTGTCCATCTCATGCTATGAGAAACAAGGCTCCCTATGAAATGTGGTATGGCCACATTCCTTCAGTGAGGCATCTCAAGGTTTTTGGTTCCTCCTGTTATGCCTTGATACCTAAGGAACAGAGAAAAAAACTTAGTGCAAGGAGTCACAAATGTATCTTCTTTGGATATTCATACCTCCAAAGAATACCATCTCTATGATAAAGTGAATAAGAAGTTTATAATATCTAGAGATGTGATCTTTCTTGAGTCTTCCAAGATTGACAATGTTGTTGAGTGGCAGCGTAATCGTTTGGATAGATTTGAACATGCAAAGTATTTTCAAGAGTTTTATAGTGAGATTCTACATCTCCTTCTCTTAGCTCTATACTTTCTATGAAGATCCTTGAAAAAAATCAGGTTGAAGGAAATTCCTTCCCCTGCTTTGTCAAGAAAGAGCTAAGAGATTGCAGGCAACAGGTAGCCAAATCTGACAAGTAGTGAGGGTACATGTAAGGTACAAAGCAAGGATTAATGCAAAGGAGTGTACTGACTATATACATATCATCAAACATATTTCATCCCACTTAGGATTCCTTGCATCATGCCTGGTTAGTCATAAGATCATGTTGGTCACAACCTCCGTATCTTAAATAAACAAATGGTAATATTCTTCATCTTCTAAGTTATGTAATAAAAAAGTGAAAGGGAGCAAGACATTAAGAGGAAACACATGGAATGACTTTCAGTTCTTTCAACCATGCATGTCATTGAAGACAGAATGATTCGACAATGATAAGAAACATTTTAAGCTACACTAAGATGTGTATTTCAAAAGATGTGCTTTGTTTTCCATACCTAGCCTCCAAAGGGTTATGCATCAGATGGATTCTTCATGCGGTACTGATATTCTCTCATACCTTTGGTTTCTCGGTCTTCTTATTTTTCTCCTTAGCTCCTTGAAAGTCATCTATCATGTCATCATTCTTCATGGCCCCTGAGAGACATAATTGTGTAGTTTCAGCGGGCAATGACTATTGCGGGAGTAGCATCATTAATATAGTTGGTTTACACTTGGCACCACTGCACTAGGTGTTTGCTTGCTATTTTTTGCTATTTTTCTCCTATCATCACTGTTTAATCCTTAAGGTCATCATTGTCTTGACATCATTGTGCCCCCTAGGCATTTGTCACAGAGAATTTGAGGCCTTCACCCTCAGTTTCTATTAGGACATATTACTCCTCCTCGTCAAGTTAAAGTACATCTTCTGAGTCCTCCATTGAGTCCTCATTTTGACTCTAGTTCTACTGATTCTTCCAATTCTTCCTTTCATTCCACATCTTCTCAATGTTATACCATCACCATGTCAAGCACCAATGTGGGTGTGGGAAACCAAGGTGGTAACCCAAGTACTAACTAGGGTAACCCCATGAGCGTAACCTTCACTAATATGGCCACTCCTACTCCATTGCCTCCTTTTATGGCTAGTTTGAGTCTCCCTAATTCAGCCAACACATCAACGACCCCGTTCTTCATGACCCAAATTGGCCAGTTATGCCTACCAAGATTCCTTCCGACATCCCCAATTTTGAAGGTAATCCTAGAGAAGATCCCACAAATCATGTTTACTCATTCCATATGTGGTGTTCATCCAATTCTATCATATAATACTCCATTTGTCTTTGCCTTCTCTACTGCACTCTTACTGGAGCTACTGCTAAGTGGTATGTCGATCAAACCAGATCCACTCATTCCACTTTTGTGACTCTTGCCAAAGATTTTATAGCCTATTTCAAGTTACCTTTCTGTTACGACACTAGTAACAAAATTTTCACTTCTTTTCGTCAAACTTTTTCCATTGGCCTATTTGATCATGTTCAAGAATGACATAGAAGGAGGAGCATATGTAAAGCTCCTGAATTCTAATACTATGTCTATATGGATTGGTACCTTAAATCTCTTTTGGCCCCATTGCTAAAGAAGTCAATTCTCACTTCCCTTAATTTGAGGAATATTCAAACCTTTTCTATAAAGAAATAAGTTTTTTTTCTTTAGAAAACATATAGTTTGAGACTAAAAAACTTGTAAAGGGAAAATATAAGAACATCAAAAGCTACCAAACGAAAATCTTAAAAATTGCTTTGCATGTCCTTTTTTATTTAACAATCAAGCAGGACTTTCCTAAACCCTGGAATCAAAGCTTTATTGTACCTACTTTTAAAAGCGGGGATTGTAGAAATTAATGTGCAAATTCTAACTGGTCATGAAATTTTCTAAATCACAAGACTAGAAGCTACTCTACTGATCTACAGAAGTAAATTCACAATCGAGAACTCATATCATCAACACGCATCAAGATTCAACACACATACACAGAGATTTATCTAAGGAAAAGCAACTTGCCCTGAGAGACAAACTGTTCCCCATCTCCTTTCCATACTTCCAACCTAAGGAGAGTACACAGGATAGTTGTGAGTTGTGTCTGTGTACCTGTTGAAGGCTCGAAATTCTCTGCCTCAACATTATAAGGGAGACCACCTAGCCGGGAACTTAAAGCAGCTCATTTTCTGTTGAAATGGTGGTTCTAACTGGTTAAACTAGGTCCAGTTACCTTCTTTCTATCGCTAATGGCTTAAAGTATGCCTTTTACTTACCAATAGAGAAGAGACATCAGATCAACGCTCTTACTAATCACACAAGAAAGTGATCCTTAAGCTGATTTGGGGCTCAGCCAAGCCACAACTAAATTTTGACCCTTTGATAAGAAGACTTCTAGGAATGTAGAATTAAATCTAAATGCAAGCAAAATGAAATAAATCCTAAGCCTATCTATAGCAAGTCCCAATAGTGATCTGTAAAAGCTCTTCGAATGGCTTCCTGAGTGCTTTGTCTATCACCTTGTGCATCTAGGGTGGAGCTAACATTATTCCTTATCTTTCTGGTTGTTGTTTGCTTGTGAGAAAAGACTGAGTTCTTGTCACCCCCTTGTAACCATAATTGTCTCGACTTGAGCCTCCATTTTGTTTCCTCTTCTCTGTTAACTCGGTATAGCTGTAAGTAGAGTTCATTTTCCTATTGTTTGTTCTGTTGGGAAAGGCCATTATCCTCTATTGGACTTTGGATACTCTCCAGATTGTTCTTAATTTCTTTTTTTACCTTCTCTGGTTGTTGATACTTTGTTTTAGCCCATTCTTTGATGGCTTGTTTTGTTTTCCTTATTTTTGTTTCCCAAATGAAACCGGGAGAGCCTTCCATGTGTTGGATCTAAGAGCTGTAAATAATTCCTGCAACTGCTGGTATATCATTCCAGAGAGAACTGTATCTGAATGGAATGGGCCTAAGTGGCCTATGATTTTCCAGCATTAGACTTATTGGGAAGTGGTCGGAGGCAGAGCACGTTAGAATGTTAGCATATCTTATGGAGAAAGTAGAGAGAAGTGTAATATTGATGAGAATTCTATCCAACTGGTCCATGATGTTACCAGCACCCATCCTGTGGTTATTCCGGGTGTTGCATTGGTTTTTTGGAGGGACATCCATAAGATCATGCTCCTGCATGATATTTTCCAACTATATTCTATATGGATCAGGCATAAAACTGGCTCCCCTTTTATCATTGGCGTGGAGGATTAAATTAAAGTCACCTCCTAGAATAATGTTAGTGTTCTCTTCTGCATCCAGACTATCTTTTAGATCATGCCAACAACTATCCTTATCTCTGCAGTGATTCGGCACATAGACGTTGTAGATGATAATCGCTTGCTGATCTGCTCTATTTTCCAGAGTTGTTTTGATCGAGTGTTTATTTATTGTTTCTGAAATATAGTTCCATATACCTTGATCCAAATTGTTGCTATTCCTCCTGAGGCTCCTCTTGCCTCACTACTGCTTCCTCTATACTGTCTCTGCTGCTCAATGAATTTATTCATTTCCTTGTGGTTTTGTTTTGTTTCTTGTAACATAATAATTCCTGGCATCTCAGAAATGATAAGATCGCTTAGGGCTGCTACCTTAGAGGGGTGCCCAAGTCCCCTGATGTTCCAAGATAATATTTTCATCATTGGATATGCGGTATGCGGGGAGGTGCTCACCCCCCTTGGTCCTTGCTGATTGCGTTTCTGTCATGCTGCCCCAGGATATAAGTTTCTAGGGGTGTCTGCATTCCCATTGCTATGTCCTTTTGTGCATTCTCATCCCTGTGCTGCTTAGCAGATTTCTTGCCTGGGCCAGGTTTCTTGGAGGGTTCACTAGAACCCCCGTGATCTTTAGATGAGCTTCTAGTGATTCTGTTGAGGGGGGGATCAAGAAGAGGGTAAGAGGAAATAGTAAGAGGCAATGAGGATTGATAGTGTCTTGGCATTGGCTTTCAGGGAGAGGGGGCTCCTGGGGATCAGGAGGAGAGTGGGGGGATGAGGGGTCTTCTTCCTCCAAAGATTCGAAGGAGTTTGATGTAGAGGGTAATGGCTGAGTCAAGATGGGAGGGGAGGAGAAGGATGCAACTTGGATTTCTGGGGGAGGCTTTGGTTTTGGGCCAGACTGTTTGGGGTTTGCTTTCTTTTTTTTGACTTGTTCCCATGTGTCTTCACTGGCTTCAACATTTTCATTCATTTCATTTTCTTTTAGTTTACTACACCTATTAGCAGAATGATAATATTCATGGCATACCTTACATTTGAACGGGATTTGTTCATAGTCCAGCTGCTGAATATGGGTCCATTGGTCCACTTTGATCTTGATTGCTTCCGGAAGGCTCTTTCCTAAGTTGGATGGATTGTTTATCTCAGATACATTGAGATTGGTTAAATTCAGCTTATCGGGTTCATGAGGGTAGGAGAGGGAGGTGAAATAGAGATGGGAAGCTTAACAGTCATCCAGAAGGAAAATATATGCCTGCATGTAAAGGTAAAGGGACTTATGACTCGACCCTATTGGGTTTATTACATAAATAAAGGGGTTAGGGTTGGACCCTAACACGTAGGGTCAGATCATTAACTAATATGTATAGAGTTATACATAAAATCCACCCCTAAGAATCGTCCTTTCATATTTGAAAGTATTTTTCTCGAAAACCCTGTGACATCCCCAACCATGGTTCTCTCGTAAAAGACATTGTATACACGTTTACAAAAATTAAATATTAAAAAGGGATCTGAGTAAAGGACATAGATTCATAAAACCCTAGTTTCCTCTGGAAACGCCAATATTTCCTAGCATTTCCAATGGATTTTTTCCATTTCTTCATAAGGTCACTTGGATAATATGTATGCTACCATTCCTATTAATATTTCCACGAAACCAAGTGTCATGGAAAATATCTTGATTGGGGTTGATTGCACTCCTTCAGATATTGACACCTACACCGCCCTTTTCAAATAATTTTGTGATGTTTTTTCTTGGTCTTATGATGCCATGCCTGGCATTGATCTATGAATTGTCCAACATGAGATTAAGACTTATCCTAGAGCTAATCTTGTTAGGAAAAAACTTTGGTTGGTTAACCCATGTAAGGCAGTCGCTATTAAAGCTGAAGTTCAAAAACTTTGTGATGTTGGTTTAATCTATCTGGTACCTTTGATGAAATGGGTCTCTAATCTTATTCCAGTTGATAAGAAACAAGGAACTATTCAAGTCTATGTTGATTACCATGACTTGAACTTGGCCTGTCCAAAAGATAATTATCCTACACCTTTCATTGACCAGATTCTCGATGTGTGTGTTGGTAATGTTATCATTTCCTTTATTGATGTCGTTTTCAGCTATAACCAGATCGAAATTAAACCTGAAGACCAGCACAAGATTGTTTTTATCTATCTGTGGGGTACATTTGCCTCACATAAACTTCCCTTTGGTCTCAGAAATTCTGATCCCACTTTCCAACAGGTCATGTCTTATGTGTTTCACGATATCAAACACATCATTGAAGTTTATCTTGATGACCTTACCACTTGTTCTTTGCTTTGTGAGGATCATCCTACACACCTTCGAGAAGTTTTTCTTTGACATTGTTATTACAAAATCCTGCTTAATCTGCACAAATGTGTTTTTTTTGTATGATCTAGATGATTTTTAGGCATCATTTCTTCCTAAGAAGGGATTTGTGTTTTTCCCTCAAAGGTCGAGGTGATTATAAATCTACATCCTCCTCATACTATTTGTCGGCTTCAAAAACTTTAGGGAAAGCCATTTTTTTATGACAACTCATTGCCAATTACGCCCACATTACCTAAGGCTTCACGCACTTGTTGAA
The DNA here is from genome assembly GCA_031772625.1 of Pinus tabuliformis. Classification (NCBI taxonomy): domain Eukaryota; kingdom Viridiplantae; phylum Streptophyta; class Pinopsida; order Pinales; family Pinaceae; genus Pinus; species Pinus tabuliformis. The sequence goes on from CM062818.1 coordinate 1,597,341,674, forward strand.
GAAAGGAGTACCTTTCATTTGGGACAATCAAGCCCAATGTTCATTTGACGAACTCAAACAGGGTTTGTTGTCCGCACCTTTACTGAGCCCTCCTAACTTCAACCGAGATTTTTTGTTATATCTTGCCACCTTGGAGTCTTCCTTAGGAATGGTTCTCATTCAAGAAGATGACATGTGCAATGTACATCCCATTTACTATCTTATCAAAGTCCTAATTAGTCTTGAGCTTCGTTATTCCCATGTTGATAAGTTGGCCTTAGCAGTAGTTATTATTGTGTAAATATTGAGGCATTATATTTTACTACAAAATAATATTGTCATTGTTGACTCCAACCCCATGAAGCACATCATTATCCGTCAAATCATAAGGGGAAAATAATCCAAGTGTATTTTCATCCTTGTACAATTTGATTTGGATTTCACTATTTCTAAATCTAAAAAATCCTTAGCTTTCGCTGAGCTTCTTGTTGAGTTTCCTCAAACCGATGAGGAAGTTGTGGTCATGGATCCTTTGCCTGATGAATCCTTGTTCCTCATTATTACTTCTGACCCTTGGTATGGATACATTCTTCTTTATCTCCAAACACAACATTTTCGGCCTGAACTGTCTCGTGATGACCATCAACATATACGCCATCAGTCTCAACACTATCTCATTATTAGTGATACTCTTTACTGTCGTGTTGTTGACATTGTATTATGACAATGTCTTACTCATAAAGAATCTGAACATGTCTTGAATTATTGCCATGCAAGGGCATGTGGTGGTCATTTATCTGGCCTTTCCACCACTCAAAAAATCTTGCATGCAGGTTACTTTTGGCCTTCACTTTTTAAAGATTGTATTACAGTGCTCCAAAAGTGGCATCTGCATAAAATATTTTCATGTAAAATGCACACTCATCCTACCCTATTACATCCAGTAGTTGTCGTCATACCTTTTTCCCAGTGGGGAATTGACTTTATGCAATGTAACCCACCCTCTACCCAAGATCATCACTATATCATCATAGTTGTTGACTATTTTACCAAATGGGTCAAGGCCATGCCTACACGTCTAAATGATGGTAATATTGTTGCCTTATTCTTCTTTAACCATGTCATCACCAGGTTTGGTGTACCTAAACGCATTGTGACCGATTATGGTAAACATTTTCAAAATCATATGATGCAGGAATTAGCTGCTAAGTTGGTCTTTCGCCATGAATATTCCTCACCCTATTATCCTCAAGCTAATGGCCAAGTGGAAGTCGTAAATCGAACTTTGAAAAATATGTTGCAATGGATGGTAGGAACACACAAATCTCACTGACACCTGATGTTATTTTCCATCTTATGGGCATATCAAACCTCTGTGAAATCATCCACTGGTTTTACTCAGTTCTAATTGGTTTATGGGGTAGAGTCATTTCTTCCTATCCAGTATGAAATATCTTCTATTGAACTAGTTGTCGAGTCACTCCCTGAAACTTCGACCGAGGAAGAACGTCTCCTACAACTCAACCATCTCAATGAACAATGCCTTCTCACCCTGGTCAATAATGAAACTCATAAAAAATGTGTGAAGGCCTAATATGATAAAAATTTTCAACCTCGTGTCTTCTCTGAAGGTGATCTTGTGTTGGTTTACGACCAAGACCATGATAAATTGAGGGTCGGTAAACTTGAACCTATGTGGCATGGTCCCTACATTGTTAAATGTGTTCTCAAGAAAGGGGCCTATGAGTTAGTTGATTACAAAGGGAATCCACTATCAGAGCCCCGAAATGGGCTCTATCTGAAATGCTACTATGCTTAGTTTCTTTGCATGGTCGCTTGTATATACTATATATAAGTGTGTGTGTGATAAATTTATTTTTTCTTGTCTTTAGCATTTTTTCCTTTTGTATGTGTGTGACTTGTGTGTTTGGTCTTTGATTCACAGATGTCAACACCCTCACTTCCTTATAGACACTTTGCAGATGGTGCAATCCATTACAAATGTTGCTTCTGTCGCTTGGGTTCTCTTTTCACCCACTGATGAGCTTGTGAGTTTTGGTGGTATTTGTCTCTACCTTGTCACAAATAATGTGGCTGAATATATTGTTTTTATTGATCTCTTGACTTAGGCCAGTCGCCATGTCATATGCCACCTAGTTTTTCAGCTTGACTCTCAGCTCATAATATCTCAGCTCAACCATCTCTATTATGTTTGGAACTCAAATCTCCTATGCTATGTCTCTTGGAACGATTATTTGATTACATTGATTATGTTCATATTCCTCAAGACCATAACCTATTAGTTGATGGGGCCTGGGCGGGTGGTCTATGTCTCCTTAAAGGAGAATACGCTATAGGGTGGGTAGGCACCACATCTGCATATCACAACAATCATGACTTAGTAATTGTGTATCCAAACCAAAAACAAAAAAAATACATACTCAAAAATCCACAAAAAAAAAAATCAAAAAATATAAAAAACCCAAAATTTCTACCTCTCTCATCAAAATCCTCACCAAGGGGCAAGACAATGTCTGGATCTCCCTAGAAATCTACTCCATCGCAGGGATAGTCATCCACTAGCAACAGAGCTTCTCTCAACCTTTTCAATATGTATCTAGGAATCAACCACTAGTGTGTACTTTATCCTCCCTAGGCATAATGGACCACCACCTCATCATACACAGTTGTGTCGGCGATGGATAGACCACATAATCGAGTATCATTGGCCTCATCACCACAATTTCTTAAAGAATAAACTCGTAAGAAAACTCCCATAGCCACATATTTGGTTCTTCCCCCTCTTCATATTTTTTAGTTGAGCCTTGACATTCACGAACATTCCTTCACATCAATTGAACAGTGTGGGTTCTAAACATCTAATCCATAGATTTAGATGTGGTATCATCATGATATGGGGTGTCTGGGTCCCATTCACCCATGTTATAGTATATGCTAGTGTATGCAAAGTCAGGTTTGCTATTTCCTTTATATGGATTTTTTCCCTTTCCATTCCTCTACCTGCCCTGCAGTGGGAAGCCCTCATACTTCGGATTGTTGCCCCGCTAGTGTTATGTACCTCTGATAGTACCACTAGAGCTCCCTGTATTGACAACCTAGTAAGGAAATATATATCTTCCACCTCTATAGTGAATGACTCCATCCCGACTATGAACTATTGAGTGTCTACATCCCACCACTGCACAATCTCAGCTAGCAGAAAAGTTTGGTTGGTCATACTTGGGATTTGGAAAAACTTCCATAATCCACAATCCCTCAAGGAATTTATTGTTGGTGCATGTCCCATGGCTTTGATTTCATTCTCACTATGGTGTCTCTCTCTCCACTCCGTCATGGTTTCTCCTGCACACAAATGCTACTTATCAGTCATAGCCACAGTATAAAAAACACATTTAAAAATAGAAAATTGCATTTGGGGAAACTTCCATTAAACAATAGTCACTCCCTTGCAATGGGACCAAATTGCTCCAGTCGAGCACAACCTTTGGCATGTGTGCGACTAGGCTTCTCCAGTCAATTTTTTCCCTCTTGCAAGAGTGCGAGCAGGGAAATTTCTCCATAAAAAATAAAAAGATTCCTACGTTCTTGATGAACAGAGGGATGAAGTTCGACTTACTTGGATGAATATGGCTCCTCTTGCTCCTCCTTTCCCTAGCTCACAAACACTTGGAATCTCTCTCCTTATTTTCTCTCAACCTCACAATGACCAAATGAAGAGGTATGAGTTTCTTTTATAAGTGATTTTGGCATATTTTCATAATATTCCTTTCTTAATTTTTGGGGTTTGGAGGGTTTTTTGGCTTTATAATGCTTTTTCTAGTTTATTTTTTGTAGGAGGTTTTGGTGAGTGAAATTTTTGAGTCTCTTTTTGGAGGTTCCATTTACAAAAATGGTCTTGAGGTATGTTCCCTTTACTGGCATATAGGGGTAGGTCACTTTCACTCTCACTATTGAATTTTGACCATCAGTGCCATATTTATACCTTAAGGTCGACCCCGTCAAGTTGCGACTTTAGCCATTCTCCATTATGCATGTCGTCATTTGGTAGTAGAGCTTACCTGCTCATGGGTACCCTGGTTAGCACCTCTTTTTCATCTTGGTGTCCACGTAGTCATTTTTACTCCCTTTCAGAATCCTTCCTTCTGACCCGCCATGACCTAGAATTTGAGCCTCATGTCCTCTTCTTCGTTATATTTTTGGCTATAACCCAAGATGATTCCACACTTTATCCCTTATGATTGCCAATTTTATCGTCCTATTTTTGTAGTTTGAGCCTCGGTTTATCTCTTCCATCGTCATAATCTGCTTGACTTGTCATGCACTTTCCCTCAGTGTTTTACCCTTTCTTAGAGGAATCACTACGATGAGTGGTCCTATTAGCAAGCCTCTTTTCCTATTTATGTCATAAGCAGTTCCATCCCTACCAGAACCAGTTGCTATCCTTTATAGCACTCGTTCCTCTAGGAGGAGTTTCCTTTATCCCTTGACAAAAATTATTAAATCCATTTACCATGCCTATGGTCAATTGAAAACAATAATTGAATATATGACCAAGATGAGAGAATTCTACTCACTAGTATCATTGAACAAAAAGTTAAAAGATTGAATATCACCAAAAAAATGATTGTGGGGATATTTATTGACCCAAGATCCAAACAACCCATTGATCCTAGGAAGATATGTATTTTCACTGATTGATGCACATTTGATCCATGGAAAGAGAACACGATGAGTCAATGATTTTTGGTTTTTGATAAACCTCCTTATGATAATCAGAAGGTGCCATTGTATTGTCTTTGAAAATTATGGGCCGAGTTCAAGGGTCATCTACCTAGTATAAGTTTAACCCTTTTCCAAATTGTGCTACAATATTTATGAAAAAGGAATACTCTAGTGTCACTGTTTCTTCCTTCGAATTTGACATTGATACACAGAAAACTACAGCCTGTGCATTATCCACCACATTTTACAGAATTCCAATCCTCTTCTCAGAGAGAGAGTTATGACGATTTTCCCAAGGTCCCTTCTTTGAGATGAAATTCGGGAGCCTGAAAAAACACTAACTTCCACAAATCATATCTCTAAAAATATAGCAAACCAAGATCTGAAATTCGGTCGCGACGTTCATCACGATTTTGAATCAAATGGGTTTTCATCTCTGAATCTAACACTTCGTAGAAATGAAGTTATAGCGGAAATTCCACGATCACTACATTTGGAGGATATATGATATTTCCTTTATAGAGTTGAGAGGGGTTTCTATAGAGAATGTTGGAGGGATTTCAGGAGCTTAAAAAATTATTAATTAATGACTATTCAATGACCAAAACCAATTATGAGTTCCATGCCACAACCCCATAGGGTTTTAGCCCACTAACTAAGGTTACTAACTTCAAACATGAATATCTCTCAAACCGTGAAGAATTACTTGGTGTGTCATATATTAACAGAAACATCTCAATGAGTAGAATCCATATAAAAGATCCTTGACTCAAAACAAATTAATGTTTCAAGTCAAAATTCCCTTGCAAGATCAGGGTAGCCCATGGGGCTTCTTGGGTTGACATCAATGACAACCTCAAATCATCTTTAGATCGACAATCTCCCCCTTTGGAATTGATGGCAACACAGGTACTCCCCCTGTGATCAGGGCACCTCTTCCTACTGCCTTATCTCCCCATTTGACATCAATGACAAAAGGGTAACTCCCCCTGACACAAAACCATCTTGTGGACCTATACACAATTCTACTCCCCCTTTATTTTATGAATAAGGAAAATCTAATGAGAACATGGGAGAATCCCAAGCTTCTTGTGAAGATATTCAAATGATTCATGAGGTAAAGGTTTAGTGAAGATATCAGCGATTTTTTCTTTTGTACCAACATATTCAAGCTTGATATTGTTTTCGGTGACTTTCTCTCTAACGAAATGATATTTAATCGAAATGTGATTCATTTCGGAATGCATCACAGGATTCTTGGAGATACTGATGGCATTAGTGTTATCGCAAAATATGGGAATATGCTCATCAAACTTGACCTGAAGATATTGAAAACTTTTCTTCATCTAGAGAACTTGAGTACAACAAGTTTTTGCCACGATATATTCTACTTATGTTGTGGATAACAAGATTGAGGTTTGCTTTTTTCTCAACCATGATATGATACAACCACCTAGATAGAATGATGCTCCACTAGTACTCTTACGATCATCAATGCTTCTTGCCCAATCTACATCTGTAAAGGCTTGAATAATGAGATTGTTGTCCTTGCGATACCACAATCCATATTTTTTTGTGCCCTTTAGATATCGAAGAATTATTTTGACGACAATAATATGTGATTCTTTTCGTGCTGCTTGGAATCTTGCTACTTGTCCAACTTATTGCATAACATCTGGTCGGGTGGATGTTACATATAGAAGACTACCAATCATAGATCTATACAACCTCTGATCCACATCCTTAGATGAGTCAGCTATGCTCAATTTGCAACCTGTTACCATCAGAGTAAGGATGGGTTTGCAATCTTCCATTTTGAATTTCTTGAGCATTTCCTTGATGTACTTGCTTGACATATAAATATTCATTTCTCTTGCTGAGATATTTGAAGCCCTAAGAAGTATGTCAACTCACCAAGTAAAGACATCTTGAACTCACTTTACATCTTTGTAGCAAATTTCTTACTTAGTCTATCATTATTGCTACCAAAGATTATATCATCCACATATACCTCAACGATTGTTAAATTATCCTTATCTATTTGTATGTAAAGATTGCTATCAGCAATACCTTTCTTGAACCCTTTTTGACATAGATATCCGTCAAGACGATCATACCATGCTTTGGGAGCCTGCTTGAGACCATACAGAGCCTTCTTTAACCTGCAAACATAGTCTTCTTTTTTTTATAGTAGAAAACCTTCAGGTTGTTTGATGTAAACTTCTTCTAATTCTCCATTCAGAAATGTTGACTTAACATCCATTTGGTAGACTTTTATTTTTCTTGAACATGCATAGGCGAGAAACATCCAGATGGCTTCCATTCTGGAAACTGGTGCAAATGTTTCGTCGAAATCAATTCCTTCCACTTGTGCATATCCTTTGTAGACTAATCTTGTCTTGTTCTTGGTAACCTGTAATCCTTCAACTGTTTTGCTCCCCCTGAACCTTTAATGAAACTACCATCTTGTTCAAACTACCTTCCTGTCAATCGTAGACTTGTGCCATATACTGCTGCATAGACTCCTCTTATACAAACATTAAGGAGTCAACAAGACAGATTGTTCAAAATAGTGAGTCACCTAATGGGCCATCTTGACTTGAGTCATTATCTAAAGCAACTGCTAATTCCTCATGACCTTTTGTTTTTACAAATCCTGAAAGCATAACTGTTGAAACCTTATTATCTGCTTTGTCTTCTTGTACCTGTTTCCTTTTCCAGACCTTCTTATTCCTGCAATCTCGAGCCATGTGCCCATAGTTATAACACTTGAAGCATTCAATTTTGTCCATAGGCGATTCCATCTACTATCTGCAACCACGAGTGTTATGGCCATAGTTATGGAATTTGAAACATTCAATATTTGGCCCATCTAGCACATATTCTCTTCTGACAAAATCATTGTGGAACCTGTCTCGTGATCCTATAAACTTGCTTCTAGGGTTTTGCAGATAATGATTTTGCCTATCAAAAACTTCACAATCCCTAGCCATATGTCCATAGTTAGCACATAAAAAGAGATAAGCATTAAATAAACGAACATACCTGGAAGATTTTTCATTCTTCTTTGGAGGTGGTGTTGTAGTTTCTTGTGGTCCTTTGTTCTTGATTGCTTTGGTCTTGTTCTTTGGAGTTGCAACATTATGCTTTGGCTTTTCACTTTGATCAACTTCCTTCTTAGAATCATCCTACAAAGTTGTGGAGATTTTACCTTCATCCACTGAAGCTTTACCATCTTTAATTGCCTTCATTTTTTCTTATTCATATGTCTTATCTTGTAAGTATTCTTTTTGCGATCCCTTGAGTTTTTTGATCTCATCATGAGTCACATCAAGTTCTTCTTGCTTTTGAACAAGATCTTCTTGAAACCATATTTTCAAGATCTTCCTTCTTTTTTCTGCCTCCTCAACCTGTAGCTTGAGAAGAGTAGTCTTCTCTACTTCTCTGTTGAGAACCTGTATTTGTTCCTTCTGCTTCTCATTTTCAATCCTGAGATTGCTTATTTCTATTGAAGATGTTTCTAATTCATTTTGCTTTTGGTCAATGGCAAATATGTATCTTTGATCAGATTCCCTCCTTTCAATTTCTGCTTCCTGCATTTGTTGTGTGATCGTGCTAATCTCTACAAACGTTGTGTCGAGTTCTTGTTGCTTCTGTTGGACTTCTCTCTTGGGATCTCGTGTCGTTGTATTATTGATTTCTTCCAACTTCTTTTGAAGTGACTTTTCAATACATTTGTGTTCTTCAACTTCAATTTTGAGACCTTGAACTTGCTCTTCAAGAGTATTAGAACAGATCTTCTCAGCCTTGAGCTCTTTTATAAGCTTGATCACCTCCTTAGAAAATTCTTCTATGGTCAACCCTTCTTCATCATACTCAGAAGGATCCGAGTTTTCAATAACATATTGACCTGATTTCTTTGTTGAATATAGATTATGAAGCTTTTACCAAAGAGCTTTAGTTGTTGAACATTGACCAACTTTTTTTTTCACAGAATTCAGCAAAACATTCAAAATTACATTCATGGCCTTTTAATTGTACCTTTTATCTTCGTTGGTAGATGTCTCCAGAAACAATTGATTCCCATACTCCATGTGCATGCAAAAATACTTCCATCCTGGATTCCCATATCTAGTAATTATATGCATCAAAATGAGGGTTTGGTACACAATACTCACTTTCTTGAGATTTTGTTGTACCTGTACCTTCCTTTGAAGTCCTTGTAACTCACTTCTTTGACTTTCCCATCTCTATGCTATGAAAACTGACTTCCAGTGGTTAAGATGTTACTGAAGGAACCAAGCTCTGATTCCAATTGTTGGAAAATACTGAGAGAGGGGGTTGAATAGGTATTCCTTAGCAATTAGCACTTTTAAATCTTTCAGAGCATTAGTTAATCTTCACTTATCATTAATGTTTATGCAGTAACAATAGTGAAAAAAAGAACACAGGAGGCACAAAATTTTAGGTGTAAAATCCCCTCCGGGTAAAAAATGACGGAACTCTTTTCTAATAATTCTTTAATCTTCAACTCCAATTAAAAAGAAAGCTCCAACTTTCTAGAATCTAGAAAATCATTCTTCTCTAGCTCCCACTAGATGGATGCTCCAACGCCCGATATTCTTTAGTAGTCAAATGAATGGATGCCCAAACACCCAATGAGATTCAACTCACCCCAGCACCACCATACTACCCTGAAGTTTTCACAAGCTTGAACATGTTGGTGACTTCATGCACCAGCCTAGCACCACTCTACTACCCTATAGAAGAATAAAAGAAGAATGGACTCCCGTACCAGGGAAAATGGTCCATTTTACAATGATATAGAATGATGTAGAAGAAGAAGACACACTAGAACATAACCCCAACTCTGACACAACCACCTAATGATGATCCTAGACTTCTCGACGTTGCCTCTTCAACTCTTGGCAGATAGACACTTGTACAACTTTTACAAAGATTTTTTTACAATGACTCTGTACAATGATACTTTTACAATGTTTGTATGCAGTGCTACCCACTTGAAGACTTCATGTGGTGAACTCCTTGTTGTGATTCTCCACCTTAATTGCTGCTCTTGTCATGCTACCCTTTCTCATTCTTCAGAACATTAGATTATGCATTGAGTCTTCTCTTGATTAATATATAATACCTACAAAAAGTGCTTAAGGAAATACCCAAGACATGATATTAGCAAAACTTACCTCATCCTGCAGAGCATATATCAGTGCTAAACAAAAACAAAAAAGTAGAGTACAAAGAACCTAATGCAATTAAGAGATGAACATGCATATACAGAAGATACTTACCTATAGCTTACTTCTGCTACATCATTTTGCTACACCTTTCTCTTTGTTGCCCTAGAAAGTCTGGTCCTTTGCACCCCTTTTACAGCACTTGATCTAGTTTTTCTCGCCTTCTAGGAGCACGATATTTAATATGATGTATCTCTGTGATTTCAAATCCCCAATATGCGATCTTCAGTACTGTAGTATCCCTCCGAGTCTTTCCAATGCCACAGGTGTTGAGTATTGAAGAAGGTATGTATTATCGTTTATTTTGTCATCTTTTCTTTAAAACTCATGACCTCTTTGCATCATGAACTAGGTAGATAATAATAAATTATGACAAAATCTATGGGATTTGTATGCAACGCAAAACAACTAATAATTGCCCTTTTCTTATGTAGGAAAAGGAGAAAATGGAAGATCGTCGTCCCAAAGGAAAAGACAAGACAAAGTTAATTGTTGTCCCTTTGGTAGGGAACCGCATGCAAACAAGGTGATCCAAATTGGAGCATATCAGCCAGGAAAAGGAAAAGGAGATATTAAATCGGCGCAAGAGAACAAGAGGATAACTGAGAATTAACAGCCTAGCAAATCCCTTAGGATCCTTTGATCCTGAGGGATCGCTATCTTAACGATTTTTGTATCATAGATATCTCCGCTCGGCTGTTATAAGAAGGGGCAGCACTACTAGCCCGGGGGACAAACTCTTGTTATGTTTCTGTAATTCTCCTTTGTATTTGAAAACTTTGATCATCGATTCTCATTGAGGAGAGAGTCACTGTAACTTTGTTTTGATGTTTTAATATAAATCTAGTTGTCGTTCCATCTCTGATTCTAGAGTAATCTCAAGCGGTGTGTCCCTGGAGGCTAAAGGTCGGCCCTGGTGTAACACTTGCTCCTGTACCATTATTTCTAATTTGTGTGTGGTTTTCATTATTAGCTCAATTCGGTAATCTGATGTGTTTTTCTATTTTACATCATGGTTCTGTTATATTTTGTTTATGCTCAACTGAGTAATGTTGTTCTCTGTAACAGGAATGATGTGTTGTTCATTCTGACTTTGTAACGCATTGTTGTTCCTTTAAGCATTGATATAACATTGGTGTTCCTTACAGAATGCTACTGTTGTTCAATTACAAAGTAACCGTGTTGTAACATTCATAAGTTGGTATTATTGTATTTATCTACAGTTTACACTTAATCGTGATTGTTGTTCAACTGGCATTGCTATTAAATTAAAAATTACAATCATTATTCTTCATAACTGAGATTTATATTTGTTGTATCGAAGACAGATCATTGTTTCTTCTAATATTAAGCATGCCATGTGTGATATTTGTTTTGGTTCATTGTAAATTTATATTTGACTCTAGTTGTTGTTCCATATTTCATCTCTGTTCGTTGCCATTCCATTTCCATTGTTGTCTGTTGGGTCCCTATAATACTAGTGATTACCCCATTACTATTGTAGTTATACCCCTTATTTATATTTTTGTGCCCCTATTACCCCCATGTTGTTATTTATGTGCCCCATAGAATCCCTCTATTGTTATTTTTGTGGCTTTATATTATTATTGTTAGGCCGGCTGGATTATATTGTGACTCCTTAGACTCCTATATATAGAAAGGAGGTTTTGTCATTTGTACCATCAAAGAATTGTTCATTTATGTAATGTAAAGGAGGTTTCCCCCTCGAAGAGGCTGAATTCTAAGGCGTTGATCTATATTTTCTATCTTTTCTTGAGCTGGTTTCATAACATTTGGTATCAGAGCTTTGGATTCTAGGGTTTCGCTGCTCCAAACAGGTCATCGTGGCATCTTCACTATAACTTTTTTTATGTGACGTTTCAAAAGTCGCAAAAAAACCCATTTGAGAAGAAGTCGCGCTGAACCTTGGGTCCGAATTTCAGAGATTTTTGCGCGATATTTGCGGAGATATGATCTGAGGAAGTTGGTCTTTTTGCAGACTCCTGAATTACATTCAAAACAGGTGACCTGGGGAAAATTGTCATAACTTTCTCTCTGGGGATCGGATTGAAATTTCATAAGAAGGTACAGAAAGAGGACGGACTGTAGTTTCTTGTATGTGTGTTTCAAATTCAAAGGTTGAAACAATGACTCGTGGCACGTCGTACAAGTTCACTCTACTGAACTAGTCTAAAAGCAAGTCACTGTGGGAGATTTCAAATAACTCTTCCTTGGAGAATCCAATTTGGGTCAGACTTGTGGCATTGGAAAGAGGACGCAGAAGACTACTACAGGTCGCAATTTCAAAACTGGATGATCCGAAATTACAGAGATACATCAGATTCAATATCAGGCTTCTATAAAGTGAAAAAAGGTGTGTAGTTTTTTTTTTAATTTTTGTGTAAGCTTGGTTTAACGGAATTCAAAGGGCATAGTAAAGCATTATTATCGGTAACTGATGCCCCGAGGAAAGAAAATGCAAACACCTAGTAAGGAACCTGAAATCTCTAGCATGACCCATGAAGAAGTGGAAGAAATGCTACATGATATATCAAAATTACAAGAACAAGTACAACAAATGTCACGCTCACAAAACCTAACAGAAGCTAAGATAAGTAGTGTGGAATCTAAGATAAATGGCATGGAATCTAAGATAAATGGCGTGGAATCTAAGATAAAGGGCATGGAAGCTAAGATGGATGATTCGAAGACAGATTTGAAGACAGATTTGACAAATTTTCTACAAGAAATACTTACTAATGGTGAAAAGGTTGTAAAGGAAACTCATGATGTGAACAAAAGCAATGTTAATCATGATTCCATAGACGTTAATGTTGGATCGAAGACCCACCATATTCCAAAAATCGATATGAGGAAGTTTGATGGCAAGGATCCCGCCACATGGATATTACAGATGGAGCAGTTATTCGATCTCAATAATGTGCAAAACACACAAAAGGTACGTATGGAAACTGTATATTTGGAACCAAATCAGTTTTTATGGTATCAATGGCTTTGCTCTCGTAAAAAATTTATCACTTGGGCAATTTTTACGGAAGAATTGATAGCACATTATGAAGATACAAAAAGCAACACTTCTTTTATCCAATTGATAAGTCTCAAACAAAAGGGTTCAGTAATGGAGCACATTGAGGAGTTCCAAAAATTGAACATAAGGGTAAAAGATATTCCAGAGGAGCATAGGATTGATGTGTTCATAGGGTCTTTAAAGGATAATATCCAACATGATGTTCGCCTTTGGGAACCTGATTCATTAGAGAAGGCATTCAAGTTAGCAAGAAAAATGGAAAGCAAAATTATGGCAACCAGGAAGCATACCACTCACAACTATAAAGACGGAAGTGTTGTTGCCCCTAGTCTTCCACAACCTATAAGGTTGACACCACACCAATTGGAAGAAAAAAGAGCAAAATGGCTTTGTTACAGTTGTGATATAAAATACACTAAAGGTCATAAGTGTGCTGAGAAGAAATTATTCTACATAGATTGTGAAGAGGAAGAAGAAAAGGAGCAAGAAAGGTCAAAAGAAGAAGATATACTCCAGGAACAAAGCCTAGATGAAGAACAAATAAATCTGACCATATCTTGTAATGCATTGGCGAGAATTACCACTCCTCAAACCATCAATATAGAAGGACAAATCAAGAAGAAAAAGGTAATAATGTTGATTGATTTAGGAAGCACCCACAATTTTATTCATTGTAGGGTAGCAAAAGAATTGAATTGCTTCCTATATCCAGCACCAGAGTGTCAAGTGATGATTGCAAATGGAGGAACAATAAATTTCTCTAGAAAGTGCCATAATATCAAGCTATCCATGGGAGAATATGTATTGACTAGCCCAATGCTTTCCATTCCAATGGGAGGTGCTGATGTTGTACTAGGAGTCCAATGGCTACAATCCTTGGGTACAATAGCTTTTAATTTTCAAGAACTTTTCATCAAATTTTCTACAGAAGGAAAGGAAGTTGAATTAAGGGGTATTGTAGAGAAACCAGGAAAGATAATCAGCTCTAATGGTATGAGAAAGCTTCTAAAAAAGGAGCAAAGAGGTGTAATTGCACAATTATGTTCGCTAGATGTTTCCACATCGAAATCATCTATTTCTCCAGATCTCCAAAAAGTCCTGGACAATCATTCCAAGGTATTTGAGACTCCCAAAGGTCTCCCACCTATGTGTGATCATGATCATGCTATTCATCTGATTCCAGGAAGTGTTCCTCCAAACATCAGGCCGTACAGATATCCCTATGTCCAAAAAAGTGAAATTGAACGTATGGTTGCAGAAATGCTAGAGGCTGGTATAATTCAACCAAGTCAAAGTTCTTTCTCTGCTCCAGTAGTATTGGTGCACAAGAGGGATGGATCATGGCGCATGTGTTCGGATTATAGGGAGTTCAACAAGCTCACTATTAAAGATAAGTTCCCCATTCATGTCATTGATGAATTACTGGATGAATTGCATGGATCAATTTACTTCACCAAGTTGGATCTTCGTTCGGGATATCATCAAATCAGAATGAAGATTGAAGACATTCCGAAAACGGCATTTAGAACTCATGAGAGTCATTATGAATTTTTGGTCATGCCTTTCGGCCTTACTAATGCACCTTCAACATTTCAAGGTTTGATGAATTCAATTTTCAAACCATTCCTTAGAAAATTTGTGTTAGTATTTTTTGATGATATACTAATCTACAGCAAGTCTTGGAAGGATCATGTTGAACATGTTGACAGGGTGCTACAACTATTGGAGGAGAAACAATTATATGCAAAAAGATCCAAATGTTTCTTTGGAGTCCAGGAGGTGGAATATTTGGGTCATATTGTATCTCATGAAGGAGTTAAGGTAGACCCTAGCAAAATTAAAGCTATTAAGGAATGGAAAATCCCCACATCCATAAAGCATCTACGAGGATTTCTTGGGTTGATAGGGTATTATCGCAAGTTTGTTAAGAATTATGCGAGAATAGCAGCACATCTAACAACATTATTGAAGAAAGATGCATTTTCATGGACTCCGGAAGCAACAAAGGCCTTTGAACATCTTAAAGAGGAAATGTGCCAAGCACCGGTCTTAGCTACACCGAACTTCACAAAAACCTTTATTGTGGAATGTGATGCTTCAGGAAATGGAATTGGTGCTGTTATAATGGAAGATGAAAGACCCATTGCTTTTGAAAGTCGTCCAATCAAGGGAAATTTTTTAAGCAAAGCTATTTATGAGAAGGAAATGTTGGCAATACTCCATGCACTTAAGAAATGGCGGCCCTACCTAATGTGTTAAAATTTGCAACCAGGGCAAAACTTCATGTGGGTCATCTTATTCATGGCTGATAATGTTTTTATTAGATTCCTCTCGTTGAGAGGTGTAAAATTTGATATAAATATCATCCGATTCCGATAAGTATTCATGGAGATATGAATTTATTTTGATTATGGAATTATTATCAAGCTGACCTACAACTCATGTAGGCTCAGAAGCCCAGCAGTCGCATCTATTCACCCACCAACGTTGTGTATAAATATAAGAGGACTTTTCCTCATTTGGACTCACTCATCTCATCACATCTCTCTCTCTCTACTGCGCAGATATGAGTCTCTTCTCTACTGCGCTGAAATGGGTCTCTCTCTCACACACATGTGAAGCCGGAAACTGCTGAAATTGAAGCTGCAACTGCAGAAGTAAAGATTGACTTGCGTGGCATAGAATATCTCCTCTTTGGAACTGATCTGTAGGTTCATCTGAACCTCCTTTGAAAGCCACAACTTTTGGTGGTGGAATGAAGTCAATCCGACGAACGGTTTGCAAGATATCGACTGCCCTAGTTTGGAGCCGGAAACTACTGAAACTGAAGCTGCAACTGCAGAAGTAAATATTGACTTGCGTGGCCTAGAAGATCTCCTCATCTGAACTGCGTTGTAGGTTCATCTAAACCTCCTCTGGAAGCTGAAACTTTTGGTGGTGGAATGAAGTCAATCCGCCTGTCGGTTTGTGAGATATGGTCTGCCCTAGTTTGATAATGAAGCCGCTAATGCTGATGCTACTGATCTAGGGTTTGATAATGCTGATATGAATCAGATTTATTGTACTATTTCTCTCTGCTGAATTATTGAAGATAAAAGAAGATTTGATCAAAGGGTTTCCCCACACATTGTGGGGTTTGTCCCTGGCTAGCCACCACATCTTGTGTCTCTTGTCTTGGCTTGTTTTCTGTCGATCGTTTAATGTTCTATCTTCACTTTACTTTATGTACATGTGATTGCTAATCGGTGAAATATAATAAGAAAAATAAGTAAATTGTTATAAGCATAGAACATACCATAACTTAATATGGTATCAGAGCTGAGGTGAAGACAAAGCTTGAGCAAGAGCAAGAGCAATCATTGAAGAGAAGATTGGCAAGGCTATCCTAAAAGAACTATGGGGTCCTCAACACTCTTTCCTGCCGAAGACAAGCTCCGTGAGAAAGCTAACTATCACGGATGGAAGATGTCTATCGATCTAACGCTTGAAGATCAAGGAGTGCTGGACCATGTAAGAGGCAATATTGTTGAGCCTTCATCAAATGCATCTGTTGCTGCATGGAACAAATGGAAAAATGGAGAAGTCAAAACAAAGAAGATCATCCGGGACTCTATCGACAAGCGCTTGGTGGCCTACATCTCTGAACTGGACATCTCCAAGGAAATCTACGATAGAATGGTGAGTTTATTTAAAGTTAATGATGCAAATCAAGTTTTGTTTCTTAGAAATAAGCTGAGGGAAATCAAGAAGGGTAAAGATGAAAGTATGCAAGCATACTTCTTACGAATCACCGAGATCAAGAACGATATCCTATTTATTGGGAAAACTATTACTGACAGAGCAATGACACTCACAACTCTTAGAGGATTGCCATTTGAATGGTATGTGTTCATGACTACTCTTTTCTACTATAATGTAATTCCTGGTTACGAGGAATTCAAGAAGAAACAAGGGAAGAAGTGCAAGAAATTCCCATGCCTAAAGGTCCTCCTGCTGCCTTTTCTTCTCATGCAAAGAAAAGAAATAATTCCGAGACTAAATCAAAACAAAAGGCTGGACCTAAGGTTAGAAGAAAATGACGATGTTACATTTGCGATAAAGCAAGTCACTATGTATGAGATCATGAGCATCATGATGAATGAGATCATGGACATAAAGGGAAACATGAGATCATGGACATATAGGATAGCATGATGATGATGCACACTAGTTTGAGCAGCATTATGATGGATAAAACCATGGACATGGGCAGCATGATGATAATCATGATTAGAGAAGCATGGTACAATATGCAGTGGTGCAACTCGAAATCCCTCTGATGGCAATCAAAGGAATGACAAATTCAATAACAAAGGTAAGAGGAGAGCTGGGAATCAAGGAAGAGAACAACCATTCAAGAAGGCTAGAAAGTCTAGGATGTATTAAATGCACCTTACCTCAAAAAGAACCTAGTGTCCATCTCGGCAACAGAAGACAAAGGCTACAAGGTAACCTTCAACGCTGGCAAGGTATGTATATGGAAAAATAATGTTAAAGATGCCTTTACTCTTGGGTTTAGTGTTGATTCATTATATCAGGTCGATGGAAGTCCACTAGGTGTCATGTCTTGTGACACATCTCTTTAGTCCGAACTTTGGCATCGAAGGTTTGCCCACCTTCATTACAAAGCTCTACCTGATGTAAGACAGATGGTAACAGAGATGCCCGAATTCCAAGTAGAGAAAGAAGGTGTATGTTTGGGATGTGCCTAAGGAAAGCTCAAAAGGGGACCATTCCCCTCAAGCCAAAGCAAGACCTCTGATATATTACAATTGGTTTACTCAGGCACACCTGAGGTTGGCATTAAGAGGGAGACTACTACACCACATACTCCTGAGCAGAATGGTGTGGTGGGAAGGAAGAACCACACGATGATGGAAGCTATCCGGGCCATGCTACATGATCAAAGACTTCCAAAGTTTCTATGGGCTGAAACTGCAAACACTTCCGTATATGTACAAAATCGATGCCCTCATCAAGCATTGGGTTCCAAGACTCCTGAAGAAAAATTCACCGGTAAGAAACCTGATGTTTCTCATTTTAAAATTTTTGGAAGCCCTGTATACTTTCATGTGCCGAAAGAGAAAAGAAATAAATTGGGAGCATCTGGAAAGAATGGAATTTTCGTGGGCTATGGTGAAAATACTAAAGGCTATAGAATCTATGTAGCTGGTCAAAGGGAAGTCATAATTAGTCATGATGTCACCTTTGACGAAGATATGGCTCTCAGCAAGGTGATCAATCTTCCAACTTTGAGGAGCTCTCAAGAAGCCGACACCAGGGAACCGAAAGAAAAGGATGATGAATCAATGCCTGATGTAGAAGAACCCATGGATCCGATTGATCCTCCTCCATATGAGCCTTCCTCTTCTAGGAAGAGGCCTTCATGGCTTAAGGGGTTACTTGATGATGCTAAAGGACATGTTGCACCCCGAGGAACCTTTCGTGAAAGTAAGAAACCTAATAGGTATCAAGGATACCTGACCATCATGAGCACGATCATACAAAATGAGCCTTCGTCATTCTCAGATGCCGTCAAGCATCAAGTATGGAAGGATGCTATGACCGAAGAATATGAGTTTATCATAAAGAATGATGTTTGGGAAGTAGTTCCCAGACCCCAGGACAAGACTGTTGTTACTTCCAAATGGCTTACAAGATAAAGAATGCAGCAGATGGAAGCACGGAAAATTATAAGGCTCGTTTTGTTACTCGAGGTTTCTCCCAAAAGGAAGGTATAGACTATGATGAGATATTTGCACCTGTTGCCAGATATACGACCATCCACTCGATCATAGCCCTTGCCACTTCACAAGGATGGAACCTACATCAGATGGATGTCAAGACTGCGTTCTTGCATGGCTTGATCAAAGAAGAGGTCTACGTGGAGCAACCCGAAGGATTTGAGATTTATGATTGAAAATCTCATGTATGCAGGTTGAAGAAGGCTCTCTATGGGCTGAAGCAAGCACCCCGAGCATGGTATGAGAGGATTGATAGCTACTTGATGAAGCTGGGATTCACTAGGAGTGAAGCTGATCCTAACCTTTACTTTAAGGTTGAAGATGACAAGCCTCTCATATTGGTGTTGTATGTGGATGACCTCTTTCTAATAGGTCCAAACCCTCTCATTCACAAATGTAAGAGGGAGATGGCTTCTGAATTTGAAATGAAGGACCAAGGACTTGAAGTGTGGCAGAAGCCAAGGGAAATTTTCCTATCTCAAGGAAAATATGTGGTAAATATATTGGAAAGATTCGGTATGATGGACTGCAAGCCTGTGACTACCTCGAGGATCTTAACTTTTAGAAGTTATATGGTAGTGATGTCGGACCAGACTTGGGAAATGCCTCTGAGTTTCAAAAACTCATTCGCATTGATGTTCTTGGTGAACCTCCGTCCGAACATATGTTTTGCAGTTAGCATTGTGAGCTCATATTTGGTTGAGCCTCACTAGATTGATGCCAGGAATCTTCTGAGATGTCTTCAGGACACAATCTCTCATGGATTAAGATACACTGTCGGAGATGTGAGACTACTTGGATATACTGATGTTGATTGGGCAGGCAGTGTGGTGGACCATAAGAGCACTTTCGGGTACTGTTTCACCTTGGGATCTGCTTCGATATCTTGGATGAGCAGGAAGCAGAATTCGGTGGCTTTGAGCACCGCCGAAGCAAGATATATTGTTACTAGCATAACCTCGTGTGAGGCAGTCTGGTTGCGAAAGCTCTTCAGTGAGTTGTTTGGATTTACATTGAATACCACTGTGATTCTCTATAACAACCAGAGGTGGGATTCGATTATTGTGGAATCCCGTATTCGTCAATTGCTCCAGTAGATAGACATCATCTGGGATATGGTACGTCGATGAGCAAGGAAGCTCCATCACATTAAGATGATGTAAAGGTTGATACACCTTGTCAAAGCCCTGAGGAGAGATCTAATCTGTGATTTTCCCAAACGACTTGGAGTCAGCAAGAAACCTTTGTACAAGGGTCTTGCATGTTGCATACATTGAGCTCTGGGAGCTCTGAGGGCTTGCGGTTCCTATTGGAGCAACATATGACCACAGGGTGACTCACCCTCCCCTGGTGGTGCACACTAGAACAAGATGATTCGCTCTCTTGTGGGACAAGATGATTCGCTCTCTTGTGGAATAGGATGATTCGCTCTCCTGTGTAGCAGGATGATTAGTTCTCCTGTGAGGCCTGGATTGATGTGTTCTCCATGGCAGCATGGATTGATGTGTTCTCCACGGCGATTGTAGCAAGATTGATGTGTTCTCCTGTGAGGCCTAGATTGATGTGTTCTCCTGTGAGGCCTGGATTGATGTGTTCTCCTGTGAGGATAGGATTGATTAATTCTCCTGTCGAGGCATCCTACCCATGCAGTCTGGGACTCATGGGAAGTACCTCTCATCTTATCAATGAGCAGGGAAATGAAGTTAGGGACCATAGTAGTACCGATGGATGCATCGTTGTAACTACCGTACTCCCTACGCTAGGATGACCTCCATTGATCTGGGATCAATGATACTAGTCTGGGACCAGTGGTAGGAGTTGTACCATACTATGACGCTAACTTCGGGTCGGTTGAGACTGGTCTGGGATTAGTGGTACATACTCTGAGACTGACTTTGAGTCAGTGGAGGATGATATTGGTCTGGGACCATTGGAGTTGTACTCACTATGACGCTGACTTTGGGTTGGTTGAGACTGGTCTGGGACCAGTGGTACATACTCTGAGACTGACTTTGAGTCAGTATGATACATCCTCGATCATTTCTTCTTCTTCATAATTCGGACAAAAGCATAGCAGAACAGAACAATGCAAGAGCAGAGCAGAACAGAGCAAAACAGTACAGATCAGTGCAGGGCAGAACAAGACAAAGCAGAACAGGCA